>JACSYO010001600.1:2272500-2535000 GCA_016806645.1 Ophiodon elongatus | reverse complement strand
TTTGTAATGTGAGAGTATAACCCATAATGTGTACTGAAAGAGCAAAACACAGTGGAGTGTGGTTTAGCAACAATAAAGCTGAGCGACAAAGGTGAGGTGTTGTAGAGGGTTATTGAATGAAGGACTATAGCTCCTTGTGACAGTACTAGTTCTTCATAGGTAAGTCTCAAATTATATGATCCACCACATGGAAACAATTTAGAAACAATAGCTGTTTGGTATGTACTATTTTCTTTATTATCACAGCTCAGTAGCTGCACCTACGTCAAGCTGTGTGAAAACCTTTCTCTTAACAAAATAAGTAATTGTTGCAGAAATAGATTGTGTTCAGCCCACACTCTAAAACAACAGGGAAAAGGTGAGCCTGCAAGCATGAGCACACAGTAAGTATTTTTCTAAAACAAAAATCAAGCTCTGTATGTAACAACACCTCAGACTAGCAATAGGAAAATGTTCCCATCTCTATGCGACAATACAAGATAATCTGAATACAACTACAATAAATCTGGTACTGAGAAGGCACATGTCAACAAGATACAATAATGTTCACACAGATATATATGTAGCAGTACACAAGAGTCCCCTATATGTAAACCCCCGCAACACATACAGTTTTCAAAGGATCCTACAAGCAGCCTTAGACTTACCTTAAACTGGGACTGATGTTCCATGTGGTAATATGTTCACATGTTTTACATAATCAGTGTGTGTGCGTGTGTTTTGTTCACTGAGTACAACAAAGCATGAGAGTCCATGAGTCTCGGCGTGTTTGGGTCGGTGTGTGACGTCTGTTGTAGTTATTTTGGGCTGCCAAGTAGGTCTCGCGTGAGGGAATAACAGTCAGAAAGAGAAAAAGGGGAAAGTCTGCACAGCCTGCCCCACCCATCCATTAAAAGGTAAAACCCACACTCCTCTCCACATGCCGAGGGTAATAGGGGTCCAAATATGCCTCAGGCGGAAAGCTAAAGCATCACACAAATAAACACACACACACACACACACACACTCGGAGGGAGATTTGCACATGCAAGCAGCAGAAAGGCACAATGCAAAACATTTATATCCTCTCCCTTTATGTTTACCAGCCTGTGACTAGGCTGGTATGTCTCTCTATACACTCGTTTAATTTTGTGAGACAGATGGAGGCAAATGTGAGGCTCAATCAAACACAGTGACATCAGCACTGCTGATGTTATCAGAAGTGACTCAGTGGAATATGTCATTCAAAAAGAAATGAAATTTAAATCACCACCCTGAAGCCATTTGTTTTAGCATTTGCAGCAATCATCTTGTAAATCTGCCTGCTGCAGTTTTAGAGCAACTGCAGATTCCTGAATTTATCATGTATCGGCCATGTAGTCAAATATCGTCCTACAAACCTAGTACTCGTGTATTTATGTTTGTTAAATTTGGGAATTTAATGTGTCTTTACCTGAGAATTATATCCTTATCTGGGTAAAAATGTGGGTGGTGTGTTGTGGCTGTAAATGTCATTATGTGTGCCCCAACCTGCGCTCCAACTCATTTTGTTCTCACTTAATTTCAGCTGGCTGGGGAATCAGTAAACATCAAACACCCAAGTGGAGCTTTGGTCCATGCACCAACATTTACTTAATATCAGGCAAGCCAGGCCTTGAAATGTAGAATTAAGATAAATATATATTTAAAAAAATAGTGTGCACAGACAAAACAATGTTATAGCTGATTTTATGTAGACTGACAGATTATTTTTTATGGTTGTTGTCAACATCCAGTAGGGGACATAAACCAACGTTTGGACAAATTTATTGGCAAAAAAATACTCTGACCCTACTTCAGATGTATCTATAGGTCATACAGTTGGTGCAGTTGTGAGCGAAAAGTGTGTACCTCATTATTTCCAAATACAGTGGCAGATTTAGTGATGACTATATTGATGAATTGAAAGTTGACTAATCTGCTGTAGAATGCCAGACACAGTCAATGAATCAATCGAAGCTAGGAAACTACTTCAGCTGTATGTAATTTATGGCTTACTGTGGGCTATTTGTCTCCTGCAGGGTTATATTTTATGTGTATCTGACTTTGTATTTGTACGAGACAACCTTGATCAAGTATTAAAGTCAGTCAACCAATACGAGGACTTGCAATTGCCCACTGTCTCATTTGACGACTGTGTGCGAGTGTGCACATGGCATGCATGCAGGTGGTGTTGGCGCCACCATTAAAGGCTTGAAGCATCCATTTATTTGTGGCACAAGGATTTGTGCAGTCAGGCAGGTCCCAAAGGACTTGCATGGAAAAAGTTATTGAATGTATTCATCCTACAACACAAGGGTATTAACACTATCTTTAGACAGTAGATAACAGCAGCACAATTGACTGCACGCCAGTGACATAGCACAACTCAGGTCTATGAAGCAGTCTGGTAATCATTCATTCACCGCAACGGTAAAGGTGCCTCGCGGCGGCTGGAAGCTATCGGGGACTTGTTTTATTTAGCAGATTTTAGCAATAGTTGCAGTGCGAAGCATTAACCATCAGGTGGCACACGTGAGCAGCCCATACTACAACAGTAAACCGAGTTAACACAGCAGCTGTGAGAGCGAATGAAAGCCTAACTCTGCATTTCCGCTCCTCATACAGTACGGTAACTGTATGAACTGTATGTAACCGAGAGGCCCCTGTCTTCTTAAAATGATGCACCCATACAACTATTTTAATTAATGAATTAAATTAAAATGATGCATCATCAATGAGTTGAACAGAGAGATTACTCCACACCGGATCCGATAAGATATTTTCACGTTATTATGACAGACAAACACATTACGTTGGGACTATAATATAAATTTTGTTATTACAATGAGGAAGGAGTTTTCATTCTTGAGTTGCGGCGGGAACGTTCAATGACGCCATCATGCGCTTTTGTTTACTTCGAAAAAATGGAAGATCTATCGACAATTAACTAAATGAAACAAATATGCCTGAGAGTAGATTTATTTAAGGTCTTATTTCTCAATCACATCATGTTTCTCATCACAGCCACACATCTACCTGTAGGCTATTTGTAATTTAATTTAATGGGGAGCTGCAGTCAATCTTTTTTTTTCTAGCTGGATGGTGTTGTGTGTCACTTAGCTTTTTAGACTACAGTTCCAACAGATAGTAAAGGTTTACTGGGAATGGTCAATAATGTACAACACTGCAGTACATAGACAAGGGATATGCACTTTGTATGCATACAGTGAATTTATTTGTGGTGCAACCCGGCTATCATTGAGACCATCATCACATCATCTCTCACAGTATTGTATGGCAGTACAGAATAAATTCCAGCAAATTGTTAACAAGGCATCCAAATTTATAGGCAAACCACTCCCTACAGTTACATCTCTACATACTTAGAGAAGTGTACAGCAAGCAAAAAAGATTGTCTCTGAACCCTCGCATCCGGCTCATCAGCTCTTCCAGCTCCTTCCCTCGGGGCTCGAACAGGTCACTGTCCACTGAGACTAAATGCTTCACAAGCAGTTTTTTTTCCTTAGCCATCAGGACTCCTCCCTCCCCCCACCTCACATGCCACTGACATCCATGTACACGCCTTTCTGCTGTTGATGTTGTGTATTATGTATTTGTGTTGCAGAGAGAAACATATAATCAATAACAAATGCCACCAGCCTTAGTCGTGTGGCAAATAAACCATCTACTCTAATCTAATGTGTTACTGTAAATGGAAAATACACCTGTGATGTATGAGTCATATCCATATGTAAAGTCATATACAGTGAACAGAAAATGTCCTACAAAATGACATTTATGCCTAAAAAAAACACCAAAAGCCTGCAGTAGTTCAGTAGAATACAATAAATTGCACACCCAATTCTATTTCATAGATATTTATGGAATACATATGTTTGACATATTTGAATAATTTAATGGATTATTTGCATGTGATGGCTCAAACTATGCAATCATTTTTAGAAGTTGGGAAGAGTGACAATTTCACTGAGAATCAACTCATTAGTTTTGAACAGCAAGTCATGTGCAGGTGGTAATTGTGCAAAATGTTGGCAATTTTACGTACTCTTTTGCACACATGCCAAAAAAAATGCAATTTGCTTAGATAAATGAGAAATCCAAATCTGTTGTGAACAACAATGTAATTGAAAGGCCATGTTCATGTTCATATACATCATCCACAACTGTGGCCTGTATTCCATATAGGACAGCCTTATGTATTTGTATTCTTCTGCCTCTTCTTGTATTCTGATGCCGTCCCCTCACTGAACCTCCATGGATGCTTACTCCTCTTCCTCTTCCTTGTGTTGGCACTTGCCCCTGTTCATTATTTATCTGGCCATGTTCAGAAATTGTAGTTATTCTGTTAGCGTCAAGCTTTATGAATATGTTTAGCAAAATCCATACTCATGAATAACACCTGTCAGCTAACTTGACATAATGTGTGTTTGGTTGATGTGAGAATTTCCCCATTCCTAAGGGGAGTTTAAGTTTAACCTGATAGGACATTTACCAATTTAGTGGACTTTACAAAAACATTCATATTACTTTCATGATATTCATGATCTATATATGCGTGACAGATTTGGTAATTGAATGAATTAGAGTGCATGTGGTGTTATTAATTATACCTGTGTTTACCCTGCAATGACATATCAAAATGGCTGCTGTGAAAGGAGCCTATTGGTAATTGTGCAAATTGTGGACAATTTACCTTTCACAAAGTCCCACCCCATGAACGCAGACTGGCCAATCATGGCGTAGCATTGGCCTGCTCCGACCAGGGTCCAACAGCTGTACGACTGAGTGCCATAGATTCTCATTCAACGTTTCATTTTCTCTTTTTTTTTAAGCTGGTTTTGTGGATTTCAAACAAGTCGTGGCTAAACATTGTAAAATAGTGATAGTTGGATGGAATGTAACTAAATAAAAACCTACCAGGCTTTACAGGAACAGTGTTGATCCTTAATTTCATTGTCTTCTGTCTCGAGTTGGTGCAGTAGTTCACTTTTACACAGTGTTTGAAAGGCTTTAGCTTCTATCTTAAGCCTTTTTCCATTGTTTGTTGCTGAGTCAGTTTTACATTCTAGATATATCCTTCAAATGCATATTGCGGACCTTCTGGTCCAATTATTCCAACAATTAAATAATATACATGCACAGAGTGCAATTAGTGACAGTGTTGGCTCCATGGTAGCTCTGGCAGCTTCATGGAGTATCAGTGCGGAGCGGGCATTGCGAAGGGTCAATTGTAGTTACTTATTTGCCTAGATGTGCAATGTGCAATTTTTTTGAAAGAATGAGAATTTCAAATCAGCCGTGAAAAAGTTCCCAGTGGTTGGGATGTTTCCACATGTTGTTTGAAAAATATTCATGATCATTTGAGAATTGTGCCAAAGCAATTGAGAAAAACTGTTTACAGCTCAGTGTCTGCTCTTGCCTTATGCCAGAACGGCTAACATGTTAATCCCCACGATAATGGGCCATTTCACTTCCTGCTTCCCTCTCCTTTGTTGATGTTTTGGATCTACCCGTGGCCATGACAAATAGGATTGGGTACTTTTTTCACCGCTGTCTTAGACAAGCTATTAAATCTGAGCAAGTGGTAAGAGTAGTGGTTAATGTATGCAAGCACACACAGTCTAAAGGGTGAGTAATCATACAGAAAACACATATTCTACTTTAATCAACCATAATCTAAGATCCATACTTATATTATTGTAGGGAGCAGAACACTTCTCCTCCACACATGTTATTGTTAATTTCTCAAAAAAACATATTAAGATGTATGCAGGCCAAATCAAATATGTTCTCTGCATCTTACTGTAACAGTGTGTCAGAATTATTCAAATTTAGGACAGGATTGCTCTTTATGCAGTGGACTGTGCGCCTTGTCCATGTGGGGGTGGAGATGATGGACAGGTTGAGTGACACTAACAAGACTAACAGGCCTGGGACACCTCTCATGCAAGTGTGTGTGTGTGTGTGTGTGTGTGTGTGCGCATGCTCATACCCGCTCTTGCAGAAGCTCCATCAAGGGGAAATCCTTGTCTTCTTTTTTAATTTGCTCAGTTTCATTCTCAATTGATACACAGTGCTGATTGACTTCAGGAGGTGTGAGGAGTTTGTCTTTGTTCCAACCAAGAGTGTAATTAATCTGGGAAACAAAATTCCACAGTGTATTGCACTTCTTTTCTTTGCCCTCTCAATGAAATCAGAATCTAGACACTGTTGTTGCCAATTCTTCCACCTACTTGGGACAAAACCAGAGACAAATCCCTGGTAGAAAGAGCATGATGATAACATTGCATGGGCTGCTTGGTGATCATTATGAGGCATCTGCTCTGGAGCAAAATACTGCTCTGTTCTAAATACAAGAAGTTTGAGAAAAGAAAGGGGCATTGTCTGGCTTCTTCCTCCTCATGTCTCCCTGCCTCCTTCTTCAGTATAATGTTTTCTCAGGCTTTTAGACGACTGGTCGGCCGCACCGTAATACGTTGACTTGACATACAGAGTATTCTCATTTGCAGAAGGGATACAGCTCCCTTTGACATTTCCCCAGACAATTGACCGCTTTGATGGTTTTTCTTCTCACCAAAGGCCTTTTCCTTTTCTGTCCAGTTCACTGTGTGGATAAGACCCCGGAGCAAGTGAGTCATTGTCTTTCTAGCATCTTCAATCCAATTTACAGCGGCCACATGTCACACATGTCTCACTTTGGTCACATTGGCGTACACACCAACACAGACACACACACTTACTGTACATGCGCACATTCAAATGTTCAGACCTGCACATTCAAGTACACACCCACACACACGCATGCACCAAATCATAGAAATAGGTGTCATTTTGTGACTGCTTTGGCACCCAAGAGTCCGTGAAGATGAAAGCCTAGGGGAAATGAGTGTGAGTGGACAAGGACCCCTCTTTTTTAGAGAAGAAGACATAGAATGATAAAACTGTTTCTGTCTGTCTGCACATCACTGACACTGTTACTCCTATTATCACAGAAATACACAGGTGAATGTAAGACTGTTCCGTCTTGATGTTCTCCGCTTTAATTCCTGTTAATTCTACACATTAGAACTATGTCACTGCATGTGATAGCAATGACGTAATTCCCATTTTGCTGGCACTACCACCTTCTGAGTCTCATTACATTGCTAACATTTTACCCATGTTTGTCATCTCATTTCATTTTCATCAGTCACACGCTGTGTGTAACTGATTGGGTGTGGGCTGGAACAAAATTCAAAGCAGCCAACTGTGTGTAATGCTTCATACCCCTGGTGTATGTTTTCGAGCACGGAAGGAACACTAATATATTTGTAGAGCACTTGACTTAAAGGGATGTTAATTTTAACAATATGTAACAAGATAGAGGGGATACATCTCATGTGGTGAATCTTAAAAGGGGTGTTTTAGAACTCTACCACCTTCTGTAGTGTGTAGCTTAGCAACCTGCTAGGTAAAAAAGTTCTGTATCAACATGAGAGACAGCAAGAGAGAGAAAACACAGTTAAAGTCTAGGGACCTCAGGACTTCATGTGACTTTCATCCAGCCCCATCATGATGACAAACCTTTAATTGGTCCCACTTTGTTTTATGACCAAATACATGGAAAGCTATGCTTACACGCTAAACTAAGTTGGTGAACATGATGGCGATTACCTGCATGCTAGCATCGTACTGTAGCAAGTACAGCCTCACAGACCTCACTTTTAATCCTATTATTATGTTGCTATCCCCTACAGTATGTAGCTTTTCTCATACAGACAATTTGCGCTGACATGGCGACCATCTGCATGCATGGTTTCAAGTGAAGGTAAATCCCTTCTAATGTCAATCATTAAAACATTTACATAATAAATATTTCGTTATACAAGTACAAGATTATTACTTTTCTCCAAACAGGCCTTGAAAAAATCTCAAAAATCAGTACCAAATTCCAGTTACAGTAAATTAATCTTTAACAGACAAATCAAAAATGTCTGTAAGGGTCAGCTGCCTCAATGACCATTAAGAAAACCAGTACATTTGTCCTTTCAAAATAAGCTTAGACCGATGAAGCAGAAAAGGCAGACTCAAAAGAGATGTACAAGTTTTTCAATGTCTAGTGCAGTGTATGAAACAACCGGGAAAAAAAAAAGATAATGATGGTAACGTAATGATAGAGGGAAGTAATCAAGCTGGCATTCACTGCCTTGCTGTTCTGGCACTTCTATATGCAGAGCTGAAGTTTACACAATTCTTCTTCTCCTTATTGCTATCAGGGAATCATTCCAACTTGAACTCAAGTGTGCAAATTAGGAGTGGAAAATAAGTGCGCATGCAATGTACAGTATATTATTGAATTTATGGAGGAGGTTTCAAATAATAAGTATAACTGAGAAATGCATATGCCTCAGATGTTTTGCTACACAGTGTTTTTCTTTACTTTTTCCTTCTTTACTTCATGTAACTTGTGGAAAATGACAATGTAAATCTTAGATCAATGGGCCAGTTTATGTGTCATAATAGATCAAGAGAGCTGCAGTTGTCTCTGTAAAAGCTGAGTTGTTGTGGCAATTAAAGCCTTGATGTGGGTGGTTTACTTTATTTGTTGTACAAAGTGTTAATGAGTGCACAGGCAGCCACACATGATTATTCAGCAGCGGGAGAATCACACTAATTTGGGCAGCAGATGCAGAAATCAATGAGGGAGAGAGAGAGAGAGAGAGAGAGAGAGCAGCTAAACCAACAACCTTTGGGAGATAGGCGTGGAGACGAACATGAATAATAAATGAAGAGAGGCGGGGTGAAGTTACGGGGTTATGGAAGAGATCTGCACGAGCCACTATGTGAAAAGTTGACTTTACAAAAGTGTTGGGACTTCACCATGTGGTTGAAACAAAGAGAGAGGCCTGCATGTGATTTTGAAAGCCTAGATTGTGAAACCGCGGCAGCGCCCCATCAACGAGTGTGAGATTTGGTTCAAACCACAACACTGGTGCCTCGTTGGACAAGAGCCACGGGAACCCCAGGGAGTCCCTGTGCCACGGCCATGATGTCACCAAGGCTATATAAACCGGCGCATACCTTCACCCTGCGCCCTCTATGCGACTCACGTTGCTAAAAAGGGGTGAAACAACATTGGTGCCTGTTTAAAGAAAAAAAAGTAGCTTATAGTGGTAAATTTGCTGGTCGAAAAAACAAACTGATTTTGGATTCTGAAGGAGAAAACAGATAACTTGCCCCATGCTCTGCTACTTTAACCTGCAGAAGGAAAATCACTGAATTCCCGGATTCTTCAAGTCAACATTTGCTGTTTTATTAACCGCCGGACGAGAATGAGCTTTCTGTTTAACCCGCTGATACGGAGCACGTCGGTCCCCGGTCCTAAGCAGGAGCAATTCCGCTCAACAAGTCCAAAGAAACACACCAACCACAACAAAGCGATCTAAAGTAAGAGGCTTTTATCTGGGCAGAGACAGGTCATAGTGTGTTTGTAACCTTGTTTGTTAAGTTTAACTGACTGTTAACGTGTTATTGTGTATTTTGTGGACCGCCATGCCGCGTGGCATAATCATTTATTTTTTTCTCTTTCTTCCCCCTCCTACACACACAAACAAACACGCACGCACGCACGCACGCACGCACGCACGCACGCACGCACGCACGCACTAGCCTCACCACATGATTGCTTGTTGCTTTTAGGTAGTATGCTTGTAATTGTATAATAGATGTTTGTTGATTCATAAAATATTGATTTTTGATCAGTATTTTTTAAGGATAAATAAACTAAATGAATAGTTTTAAAGGACAGTTCTCTGTGATTATGTTTTGCATATGTGAGGTGATGATAGCTGGTTGTTATATTCAGTGCTCAGATTCAATCCTTCCCTTTTCACTCTGAATGTGGAATAGTACTTTCACTATTTATATTTTGAGTGAACACCAATTTTGAGACTTAATCCGTTTGGTTATTGGTCCTTGATCTGAGAGTGGAGCCCCATTACTATTAATACATATTAATTTATTATTAATTATATTAATATCAATAATTGAATTGCCATACTTGAAAATAACCAAATCCAGTCCTGCAGATCCCAACAAAAGTTTGCAGTTGAAAGGTAAAACTTTATGAATCCCTAACACAACAGGGTGGGGGGGTTTATAGGTCACGGTTGAGGTAGGATTGATCACCTCAGGATACACCGCATTTAATAAAAGTCTCCATTGACTTTGTATCGTGTGAAGGTGTCTCCTTGTCACTTTTCACATCTAACTACAGTAACTAGCTTTGTTATTCAGCTGCTATTTGTGTTGTTTATCTCCGTGTCAAACTAAAGGTCACGGCGTAATCACAGGCCTAAACATCACTCCAGCACATAGACAAAAAGAAGCTGATCAGCCGAAGGAAAATGTCAGCCAGATATAGAGTGCTGATTGTCCATTAGAACAAGACTGGGGCCAAGCCTGAATGAGATTAGTCAGGCCCTCGGGCCCTTCAGCTCCTCTTGACAAGGTCACACAACTTCAAACAAACCCTACAAAATACTGATTTTGAGGTAAAAATCACCTTGATTTGATGTAAATGTGTGTATGAGAGACATTTGTACTATTCCTTTATCTTTATGGACTTAGAGTGTGCCCACTCAGAAGTTGGGTAAATGACCTTATCATACGTTATTTTTCACACCTTTGATGTTCTCTTATTTTTCATACATTTCATACATTTGCACTGATGTTTTTTTTACAATATCCCTATATGTTTTGACTGTTTGTGAATGTGCAAGCAGCATGAGACTGCATGCAATTTACCTGGATGTTGAGTGGGTGTCTTAATTTGTATTTCTTCATTTTCCCCATTCCTAAGGGGATTTTTTCTGCAGCGGAGTGTCGTCTATTCACACTTTTTTGCCGGCTCTGGTTTCCACTTGTTTTGCTCTTGTCCTCCATGTTTTCAGCAGCATTGCTGCTACGTTTCAGCCACTCGCTGTTTGAGCTTTTCAAGGCGGCAGTGATTGACAGGTGATGACAGGGGTCGTGTGCCAGGTTGGGTCAAACCATCCTGATATGGGGGAGACTCTGGGTTTTTAGGATAATGAAATTGAATAGCCTACTGAATATAAAAATCAGCTTGTGAACTTACACTTATATTTTATTGAAAATGTATTAAATAAATATTTTTAAAGGATTTCTAATCGATGCTAATTTTAAATATATAGATTTTTTTAAATCTTCACGTACCCCCGCCATTTTACAGCATAGAAGAACACCATGACCCGCAACATTTGTTTTCTAATCATCAGCCAATCAGCACCATCTTTTCATTAAATAAATTTGAGAAGCTGAAAATGTTCCTAGATTTGGGTCATGGCTTGTCATTAAGGGGTGATGGTGGGTCCCACAGCCAGACCAGTTGAGAACCACTGTTTCATAACATATATCTTTGTTTTCTTTAACATATGCTCATGCTACTAAGTGAAAGGGGAACTTTGTTTTAATTCACAGAGATTTTCGCAGGGACTTTTGTCGTGACAGTGTGAGGACAGGGGACAGGTGTGAAGCTCCATCTTGACCCTGGAAACTACCTGGAGATGGGAAAGCCTGCTAAGACAGAAGACAATTGGTTTTCTTAAACTTGTTTGATTAATATATATGTACATATAAATAGACAGCCATTTCTGCAACCTTGCATAAAGTTTTAAAGCTATCTTCACAGTTCAAAATGACATTCAAAATGACATTCTTACAGTATTAATGCTACTTTCTAAACACTCATGTTTGTTTTCCATCTTTGTTTATCTCTACTACAGTATCTGCTGATGTGTGACCATACTATTTCTGCACTGCGTCTTATGAATCTATGTATTAACGTATGATGTAAACAAAGTGCCGATCAGCCTTAAACCCATACCTAATTCATTCTAAATGTTCAACTGATTTACATCTGAGCTTTGACAGCAGCTGATTTTAGACATCTAAAATCACATGTCAATGTTTCCTTGAATGCACCGCCAGTATAGTCCGTGTACAACAACAAAACCTAAATCTAAATCTAATTCTAAAAAATAAAAGGGGACACAGTGTTTGTTGTTATGGAGAAAAAAAGTGTCTAAGTTCATTTTCATTCACTGAAAAGTAAATGGAAACCAATTGTTGCCTGGAATGTGTTGAAGTCCAACTTTCGTAGTCCAACTTACATTTTATTTATGTATTGTCAATGGTTTTGGGAAATATCAGTATGCCCCTTTTCATCCAGATGGACAAAACAAGTTGCCACAAGTGGCAGATACACGAAGGAACAATGGCAGTTTGCATGATAACACTTAAAAAGCAGAAACAAATCATCTACAGGTAATCTACAGAGTGCTAGTGCTGATGATAATACGTATCTAAATGAGGAACCATTAAATTAGAAGAAGAAATATGGTAAAATGTACATTGAATAAGGTACGAGGTGGCACAGTGTCATAGATCTGCAGCAGAGAGGAGACCACATAATGATCCTGCCGGTATATATTGTCATGCACTCAAACATCCTCCTCGTAGACTTACAACGAGTGAGTCATTGATCGAATGAATGATGACATGAGTGGGTTATTTCCTGAATATATACATTACCTGCATCTAAAAATAACACGCATTTAGAAATTACAAGAGGCTGCTCTTACTTGTTTTGCTCAGAGGAGATGGTGGTTGGTATACCGTTATTATGACAAAAAACAGGGAACGATAAACATCATATCCATGTTTTTTGTGTCTTTCATATTATTTCTTTATCCCAGTCTCAGAAATAAAACCCCTTGTGTAAGGCCTGTTTGTGTGCACAAGCAATAGTGTATGGATGTGAGTGTGTGGTCCAGCTACTGCTCGCCTGCTGTGTCTATGTATGGTTTCAGGTAGAGTAGGATTTGATAATGCCATGCAGCTCAATGCCATTGATTTATGGCTGTCCTTGCTCAGTGCTGTGTGCCCGCTGTTCTCAAACACTGCCATTCTCATCTTGGCCTAACTCGCTCCTTGTCAAATCAATTTTTCAACAGGGCCGTACCATGTGTGTGTCTATGTGTGTGTGTGTGTGTGTGTGTGTGTGTGTGTGTGTGTGTGTGTGTGTGTGTGTGTCCACGTACACATGTGTATAACCATATACATGCCAATTTTTCAACACCGCCCAGTTCTCCCACAAATCACAGCGTTAAAGATGAAGCCACAGCTGAGGAGAGACTAACGAGAAGAACGTGCTCAGGTAACCACAGGTGTTATTGGAAATATGTTATCCACGGCGAGTTACCACATGACGTAAATGAGGGCGAGAGAAGTGCCGGTGTCTCGTTCGCCGCCCGGGGAATCCATTGGTTTTACAACTGTAACCATCGATAACAGATGCAACACATCGCGATGTCGTTTGTCTAGTTCCGCTCCACGCGTGACTGGAACCCCTTTGTGGCGCTGAGTTGAATGCCCAGCAGAGCGATGGTGCAGCGTTTACCCTTGCATGGGATATCTATCACCTTCCGCTGTGTGATGTTGGATCAAAGAGGCACTGAGACAAACAGTATGTCAAATGTGGTAGTGGATTAAAGCCGGGACTCTGTGAGACTGTTGTTGTGTTACTCACAGCTTGAAGCTGTTTTCCCTCATGGGGAAATGAATTCCCTTAATGATTTTGCTCAGTGGCTCTAGGCAACACCATCTGACTTTTTTTTCCCTTTGTCCCCATGCTAGAAAAAGGTAGTACTTTTTTGTCATCCTGCTCTTATTTTTCCCAGCCTCTGTAGCGAAATAAAACCCCAAATCTGACAACGAAGTTAAAGTTCACAGTCAGTCAATCAGAAAGAAATTGAGTTTCACGTCAGGGGAGACGATACAGGAAAAAAATATAGTTTTTCATGTGCCGGTCAATTTTGAGATTTTGGGCTATTTTGTTTCCATGAATGTCTTCTTCCAGACTTATGGAAAGAAAACATCC
The DNA here is from genome assembly GCA_016806645.1 of Ophiodon elongatus. Lineage (NCBI taxonomy): Eukaryota > Metazoa > Chordata > Actinopteri > Perciformes > Hexagrammidae > Ophiodon > Ophiodon elongatus. The sequence continues at coordinate 2,521,040 of JACSYO010001600.1, read as the reverse complement.
AAAATATTTCACACCACTATGTGCATCCATAGATTTTCTTATCTAAAAAGTTGTGCTTTAGGTAAGCATACTTTAACAAACAATATTGGAAAGATAATATTATTTCTTTTATTTGTAGCATCTAGCAAATTGTTTTGAAGGGTTTTTTTCCCTCTCATACTCAGAGCCACAAATCTCTACTTCAGTATTACTTACATAAACCAGACTTAAGACTTTCATTCCTATCTATATTCTGATGGTTTCTACATAGGGAATTGCTCATGCATAGCCTGATTTATATAATTGATCATATTTCAATCAAGAGAGACTTGTTTAGAGTTTAACAATGATTTATTACAATTGCATAACATTTGAATAGTGCAAAGTCTTTAGCGATTGGACTCCATCCTGAATTAGGATAAGCAAGGGGTAGTGATGCTGATGTCTGCTAAGGCAGAATCTCCCCTGGAGTGCAGACACTGGTGGTGGTGAAGAAGGAAATTGCTGTAATCCGATGATGAATGAGGCGCCTGACTGATGCTGATTGGAGGAGCCTGGGGTGGAGGAGGGTCGCAACTGTTTTGAGCTGAAATGACAACTGACAGCAGCAGAGAGGAGAACCTATTTAAAAGTTTGACAACAATGATGTGATTGGCTTACAGAAACTGCGCAGAATCTGATTGGTTGATAAAAAAGTGCACACCCCCCCAATCAGCTGATGGAGTAATCCAGGGATAATTAGAGACTGAGATTATGAATGAACAGGAGTGTAAAGAGTGTCATCCTGACTGAACTTCCGCTTGAGCTTCATATATGTCATTTCTAAAAACATGACAATATACGTTTTTTGATGGCTGTTTCTCATTTACTCTGTAAAAACCTTTAACACTAATATATCAACAAAATGAAACAGGAATTTTGAACCCGGCATTATCTAATGTTCAGATTTCTGTTCTTAAAATGTATGAAAATTTGCACATATTAAATAAGATAATGTCTCCTTTTCAGGAAAATTAAGTTAAAAGACTACTTAATATTTACTCTAGTCACCTGTAGTGTCACCCATTAATAATACCTAAGCCTAATATCTGAGCTATACTGTACATTAAAAGAAGTAGGTGAACAGAGATGGCAACCGTTTCTATAAGCTCAGGAATGACAGAAAAAGAGAAAGGGTAGAGCCGAGGATGAGGCAAAAGTGAGAAAGCCCTTGCCACATAATAACATGTGTGGGGGCAGATGCTAAGGTGTGGATTACGTCGCCGCGCTCAACGAACAGATGTGGAACGTTGGCGCGTGAAGCATGTAAGCAGGCTCTAAGGTTGTACCCATAAAGTCTTCTGTAAGCATTTGCATTTTTGTCAAATAAAAATAAATACATTAATTAATGTAGTACAATACGAAAGCTACTTTTGCAATGTAATTTTAGTGTACGCCATTCAAAATGTAAATGGAAGAATGATTTATTCCTTGTTTTCTGCTCCAGAACTAGTAAGCAGTATCCTCTCTGGAAGCTAAATTACACGTCAGTGCTTACTTATTTCCAGTCTGTGCCCCACCTAAACCTTTTTATATAGGTTTGCGACTGTCCCTGTGATTTCCCCATTCTCATATCGTTCAATAAGGCTTTTATTTTCCGCCGTGCAGTTTTGTTCTTCCGGATGATGCCAGAGAGCACGAAATTGCTCACTGATATAATCTGCTACAGGATGTGACATTTAATGGTTTAGTGTGCGTGTCTGAGTGCGTTTGTATTGGAAGTGTATGCCCATGGGCGCGTGTATAGCTATATATATTTAGACAAAGTGTTCCACACGGGTGTATAGGATGGGAGTAATTTGGTGAGGAGGGATCTCTGTCTGTCCCAATACCTGGACACATATATCTTCAATCTTCTCCATTTCGCCATAGACTGCTGCTGCATCCTAAACTGCTGCATGGAGCTTTATTATATTTGTGCATCCAGTGTGTAAGAAAAACAGAAGGTACTTGGCTCCCTAATGGAGTGCTCCGGAGCCAGGCAGGAGTGGCTGCTGGCTTGTTTACCAACTAGTACAAGCCAGCAGCTCACACTGGCCACTATTAATCCCAGGCAGCAGAGAGAGGAAGAGAGAAAGGCGAAGGTAGTTTGGAGAATGGAGACCAACTTGTTCTTACATCATACAAAATGCCTTATCCAAGAGTAGCAGTAAAAGCCATTGTCCTTGAGGTCCTGTTTATTCTGCTGCCATTCAATCTCTCTTCTCTCCGTCAGAGTCTTTTCTCCTATAGACACCGGTGTTAACAGGCTTTTGATTCTTTGAGTTTAAAAGCTGCGTTGTATCGCTCTCAGCACTGCACTGCAAAAACTTTGCACCACTGTCACTAAAAGTCAATGTGTGACCTGTTGCTTTAGCTTGTTGGCTATACTGTAGAATATAAACAAACACACAATAGTTCACAATTTTTTATTTTTTTCATTATCTTGGTGGCAGCGGACCAAGCTGGAATCACAATATTTACATAATTTATTATCACGTGCCATGCAAAAGTTGACACTGTGTTATATTGATTTAGCAAACAATTGCCTGTTTACACCACCAACAAACATGGAGCAAAATTAGCAATAATTCTTGATTCTTCCTGGCAACACAGTGAATTAAAGTCCAATGTTCACTGACAGCGATTATCCACCATTTCTTTGGAGACGTTGACACATGCAGATTTCATGTGTGCATTGTTGCAACAAAAATCAAAGGCAGAATCAATGCTGTAGGCAAAGCAGTCCTTTTTTGATTTTTTTTTCGCTGAAACGTGAGCATGACTGCATGAATATGCCAGCCCTGCGCAATCCTACTTTTTTTTTTCAGCACAGTACTAAATCCATATCTACTACCACAGAGCATCATCTGACATTATTGATTTGCTTGGCAATACAGAAGCAACTAGCTACCCTGATTCTTGATCATGTACTAGTCTCGTGCATGGCTGTCTCTCAAAACTTGGTACATTTCAGTCACTAATTTGCTCATTAAATTTGTTGAGGGAAAACTATTTAAATACTCAGTGACTTTAAATCTAAAGATAGAAGAAAATAAATTTACAAAAGTCAGGCGAATGGAAATTTCACAGTCTTTGATGAAATTAATCATGTTCTTTGTTGCAAAACCCTGGATGGTGGCACTGTATTGAATACAGAAGAAATATGCATGGAGTTATTGTTATACAGCATTCATATGCAACATATCTGTGTCTAGAATGCATCTTGAATACAAATGTAAACATGATAGGCAGAATGATCAGTTAATAATAACACACTTAAGTTCCATTTGCAGTCTTACAAATATCCTCATAAGCAAACAAGTATGCAGTAAAATAAGTTAATTTGTAGCGTCTTCAGGCTACGGGTTGTATTTGTCCTCTAGTGGCTACAATGTCAACTGACAGTGAAAGAAACTCTCTAAAGGAATACAACAACAACAATATCATTTGTGCCATTTTCTCTGCGATGGGGGCTTGAGACACTTCTGTTGTTCTATTGAATCTGTTATGTTTGTAGTTGATGTATGTGGGGAGCAGGCCTTCCCAAATGGATTAATACCATAACCAGTTCCAGATGGCTTCGACATCTTGTTCCCCTTCCTGTGAACGTTTAAATGCTTTATTGATTGCCGTTGTCTAGGGAACTAAACCTGCAGTACTGTTTATTCTTTTTACTCACACACATCCTCCACCATTGCCACACTCTCCAATCCATGAACCCACAATCCATTTTTCACAGCCATCTGCCATAATTATGTCGCGAGCTGATTGGACACACCTTTCCTCCGCTCACACTAGGAAGAGGGTGAATCTGAAGTGGACGTGATATAAACACAAAGAGCCCCATTTTAATCATCAAATCGCAATGACGAATGTAAAGCATTAGGCCATGGATGCAGAGACTGTGTGGGAGTCTACAAGTGCACCTACAGGTTCATGTATGTGCAGCAGCGGAAGGTGCATCTTTCCCATTAAGAAAAGCTCTTTTGCATTTCTTTCAATGAGGAAATACTCTCCAGTTCTGATACAACTAATGCTATTGCAGCATCTACACCAGGGGTCACCAACCTTTTTGAAACCGAGAGCTACTTCAAGGGTACAAAATAGTACGAAGGGCTACTTGTTTGATACAAACTTCCTGAATAACAAAGTTGCACAGATCACCGTTTGATAATAATAATAATAAATGTGAAGTGACTGTCTGATCACATATCAATGTTAATTATTCCTCACAATAATTATTAACAATAATTTCCACAACAATGATGGTAGGAAACACAGATATATTTAAACATCCAACATGTATTTCTGTTAATCTGTTTCAACATTTGAAAGTCAGAGGTATCACATCTCTGATATTTTTGTTTTGTATGAAGCACATATGTAGTATTTCGTTCAAAATCACACCTGTTATATTTTTGTACAAATTAACACTAAAATTTTTTAGCAAATCATTAACTTTCATTTCTAACCACTACCTTTGTAACATTTAACAAATCATGAACTCTGTCTGTACAAATTATCATTTATGTAAGATAAAAAAAAAACTCTTTCAACATTAATTACATTAGTACTAATCACCAAATCTGTAGCATTTTCTACAAATCATAACATCTGTTACACTTTTTGAACAAATTACTTTTCACATTTTTGTGTTAATGTTGTCATGGTGTTTTCAATGAAAACCTATGTTATCTTTTTCTTTGTCTGTAAATGTCTGTCAGTGGGAAGCCTGGCATTGCATACTGTTCACCAATGTACTGTAATCTGGAGTATAATTCGACACTCCAACTCTGAGTGAGTCTTGTAGATGTGCATCAGTAAGGCGTGTTCTGCGTTTGTTCTTGATGAAGTTCATGTCAGAAAAGGCTGATTCACAGAGATGGGTTGAACCAAAAAGGCAGGCAACTTTCATAGCTGCTGTGCGTACACCTTTGTACCTTTCTGTGTCCACAAGGCACCAAAAGTTTGGTGCAGACTGATGGGTTTTGAGGTGGAGGTCATTTTGCAACGTTACGATTTCCATTTCCACCTGTCCAGCATCCAAGTTGAATACAGAACTTAGTTGCTCAGCAATGCATGTCATGTCCACTTGCATGAAAGGATATGAAACGAATGACACACATGGCTCAAGTTGATCAAAGTCACAAAACCTGTTCTCAAACTCTTGTCCTAGTCTGTTTATGACTTGAGAGTACTTTTCTACAGCTTTGTCTAAAGCCCCAGATGCAGAATTATTGTCATTCAACACTGACTGTACAGAGGGAAAGTGCAGCACTTTTTTTCTCTGTAAATGCACAGAGAAAATGTTCATCTTAGCTTTAAATGCGTTGACAGCGCTTATCATGTCAGCGACAGTTTTACCTTTGCCTTGCAGCTCACAGTTCAAATGGTTCAGTTTCCCAGTGATGTCCGTTAAAAATGCAAGGTCAAGTATCCACTCAGTGTCCTCGAGCAGCGAGGCGTCTTCCCCTTTGGATTTCATGAACTCTTTGACTTTGCCCAAAAGTGACAAGAAACGCTGCAAAATTCGTCCCCTGCTCAGCCATCGGATTTCTGTGTGTAGTAACAGGTCACCATATTCAGCTGAGAGCTCCTCCAATAGCACCTTGAAGATCCTGTGTTGTTTGGCTTTGGAGTGGATGCCATTTATGATCTTCACGACAGGAGTCATCACATGATCAAAGCCGGTTACTTTTGCACATAGCGCCTGCTGGTGAATGATGCAGTGGTAATGTAGAAACTTTGGAAAGTCTGGGTCACCTTTGCATAGCACAATGAAGCCTGTATGTTGGCCCGTCATGGCGGGAGCCCCGTCTGTTGTCACTGATACCAACTTTTCTAATGGCACCTTTTTCTCCACGAAGAAGCTCTTCACCGCGTTGTAGATGTCAATTCCCCTCGTTGTTGTCTTCAGGGGCAGAAGTGTCAGGACTTCTTCTTTTGTGGAGAAGTCATCAAACACCATCCGGATAAACATCATCAGCTGAGCTGTACTGGTGTTGTCCACGGACTCGTCGCACTGGATGCTAAACCACCTGCACTTAGCCAGATCCCGGTCCAGTTGCTCTGTCAAGTTTTCGGATATAGTCAACACTCTTTTAACTATCGTACTTGCCCCCAGTTGGACATCGGAGAGAGTGGCAATGGCATCGGAACCATTCTTCTCGTCTTTGAAAACAATGTTTGCAACGATCATCATTGCTTCTTTCAAGACCTCCTCGTCCGAAAAGGCTTTCTTGCTCTTTATCAAAAAAATTGCAGCTCTAAATCAGTGGTTCTCAACTTGTATGGCTGTGGGACCCACCATCACCCCTTAATGACAAGCCGCGACCCAAATCGAGGAACATTTTCAGCTTCTCAAATTTATTTAATGAAAAGATGGTGCTGATTGGCTGATGATTAGAAAGCTAGTTTTGTGGGTCATGGTGTTCTTCTATGCTGTAAAATGGCGGGGGTACGTGAAGATTTAAAAAATATATATATTTAAAATTAGCATCGATTAGAAATCTTTTAAAAATATTTATTTAATACATTTTCAATAAAATATAAGTGTAAGTTCACAAGCTGAATTTTATATTCAGTAGGCTATTCAATTCCATTATCCTAAAAACCCAGAGTCTCCCCCATATCAGGATGGTTTGACTCAACCTGGCATACGCCCACTGTCATCACCTGTCAATCACTGCCGCCTTGAAAAGCTCAAACAACGAGTGGCTGAAACATAGCAGCAATGCTGCTGAAAACATGGAGGACAAGAGCAAAACAAGTGGAAACCAGAGCCGGCAAAAAAGTGTGAATAGACGACACTCCGCTGCAGAAAAAAATCCCCTTCAAAATAAAACCACAGGATAAAAAAAATAAAAAATCGTATCCAATTTTTTGTTGCCCAGGCAAAGGCCCGTGAAAACGGGTGGGTCGCGACCCACCAGTTGAGAATCACTGCTCTAAACGAAGCTTCAGTTGCTTTTTGTGATTTTACCACCGGCCTCGTGAAAAAAGACTGTTGTTTGCCCAAAGCTGCCTTTAAGTCCCGGGCTTTTTCTGTCTGTAGTGCGCTGCCCGGTGGGTAGCTAGCACGGAAGCTTTGGTGACACGTACCGAAGTGTCTCCCCACATTGTGCCGCTTCGCCGTCGCAACAGTCGCCCCGCAAATGAGACACACACATTTTTCTTTCACTGTTGTAAAAAAGAGCTCTACCTCCCAATCATCGTGAAAATAATACGTTTTCTTTCGCTTTTCTGCCATGTTTTATTTTGTTTCGAGGGTAAAAAACGCACCTAGCTCCCCATCGTAGCTCCGCCCCTTCCTTGTCTCAGACTAAGATGGGGGTTTGACATGCGCACAACATTGAACTTTGACTTCAGAATAGGTCAGAGTTCATAAATACAGAAAATATTTTTGTTTTTAAAATGTTATATTAAATATTGTCATTTTAAAATCTACATTAATTAATGCAAGCGTTTCTTTTTTGTTTTTTTTGACGGAGCTCCATGATGACTTGATCTATTTTTAGAACATGCCTTGCGGGCGACTCACCTGGTCCCTGCGGGCGACCAGGTGCCCGCGGGCACCGTGTTGGCTACCTCTGATCTACACTAACCTCTTTAGGAGCACCATTGTTGTTTTGAACAGTCGCCTCTCCGTCTCTCCACACACCTAAGCTACGCCCGTAGCTATCAGTAGCTAGTCACAGGACACTGATTGGTCAATTCTCTGGCTTACCAGACACAAACACATTGCTTGAGGCGTAATGACAACATCTCAACAAAATTCGGGAAATCATTTTGTTTTTGGACTTGCGCAGAGTGGTACAATTTGAACAGACAGCACCAATAATCTGCAGCCAAACGCAGATGGTGTGTGTGTGTTTTTTCAAACAGTTAATTAGATTTAAACAAATAATGTCCAATCCCATCTTGAAATGCGATTGAGCACCGTAATGCATTTCAAGAATAAAACATTAACCACTGAAATTATTTTTCCTTTTGGAAAGGCGGCTGTGACGGAAAGGTTTTATGAGCTCCGGTAACCAGACATCTGCACCATATACAAAAGAATACTGAGTAAAAAGACGACCAATCTGATGTGTGTAGAGGTGTTTGTGGTTATTCTATAGCAGCCTGGTGTCAGTATACGATCCAATTTCCACCAAAATGCCAACAATAGGCTTTGCACAGCCTAATGTGAATGAACATCCGACCTGTTGGTGCCTCTCCGTCCACCTGTGCAACGTGCACAAAAATACCACAAGTGGGCAAAACTAATTTCAGGGTCAGGAAAATACCCGTTGGAGCGCTGCTAGTGCTAGTTGTAGCTCCGCCACGAAAATAGGGCCCTGAGGATGTCAGTAATCTATGTGATTGATGCACCTGTAATTTACAATTCTTTCTTCCTTCACATTTCCAGCCTCGAGCTCATGTTATGGTTTTCGTCATTCACAGATGGATCTCCAATGTATTCAATGTCTAGTGTATTCCCATGTGACATAACATTTCCAGGTAGATTAGTCAATGCTTGTGTGCCACACGGCATCTTTAAAGCAATTTTTTTTATTAAATATACACTGCTGTTGCTTAGCAATGTAGTCAAAGTCCAGATTGATGATGCATTCATATTCTGTTACATAGATCAGAGAAACGCGTTCTGTATTCAGATGAAAGCAAGAATATGTTTCAAATTTACATTATTTTCTTCACAACATCCAGGTTGACTTATTTCCTGTCTTCCAGCGCAGATCTACCTTCAAGGAATAGCTTGACATTGGAAACGTGCTGATTTATGCCATTTATGCAGCTTGTAGGCATGTCATATGTTGGCTGGCTCACTCAATGTAAAAAAGCAATTTACTGTTCAGTCATATACAGTATGTACATTATCCAGGAATGTTGCTGCTTCTTTGCCCACTATAGCTACGATGAAAATATTTCTGGAAAATCATACTCGGCCCTGGGCGAAGAAAAATGCTGCAGCGTAAAATCAGCTCTCATGTGATGCCCACATCGGAAACTGTCCAAACTACCAGAACCCTTACAAGTTAAGGTATTGTACATATGCAGAGGGGAACATCTGAGAACATACTGTCCATGTAAGAGCAGGTCTTGGGGATTATTCCCCTCCTTCTCACCTTAGAGTGTGGTGTCTATGGGAAGTGCCATTGACTGCATTCTCATTGTGTATATTTTATCCCCTTGTGGACCACAACAAGGCCTGTTACCCCACTAAACAAATCAATGTAAGGTGTAAAAAAGTAATGATGTGACGCTGAACTCTAACACCCAAAGCTATGGGCTACTAAATCAGACCCAGTGCTGGGCAATTCCCACTGAGTGCATGATTAAGCAGCTCTGACTGAGGGGGGCTCATGTGGTGTTTGGCTCATAAGTCAGTGCTGTCAAAGCCACATGGAAGTGTTAATGAAAAGAAGGGCATGGTAAAGCATCTAACTTGGCGATAACCAGCCACAAAGAAAATTAGATTACTTGGTACCTTTTGGAAAAAAAGTGTTGTAAAGGGACAATTGAAAATAGACATTGACGTTTCTGCAGGGATCTAATGTGTTCATTCTCGGAGGAGGCTGTATGTGTCATATGATTGACAGGAAGAAAAAAATATATAATGTGCCCACTGACATGAATATACTCAACACAGGCACAGTGGAGTAATGATAAAACCGGCAGAAACCGTGGCAAAACTAAATTAGGTCTTCATGTTTACTGTGATGGATTACCCAGTCCAGGCAATTTTCATTTCAGTGTGTGTGTGTGTGTGTTTTACATGAATGAATGGCATTAAATAGAGACACTTAAAAGTAGGAGAATGAGTAAGGTGAAACTATACAACCAGGAACAATGGGAAGGAAAAATGCCGAGTGATACTTACCTGTAAAGCGCTGAAGGCAATTTGTGCCTAAATTAAAATTCCAGTACCCGGTACCCAGTAATCATTCACGGTCAAGTCAAATCTTTTTATCTAATTTTCAAAACTGTACTTGGAGAATAACTTTGGTTTTCAAATAGACAGTTTGCATTTAATGCATGTTTTTTTCATGTTTTTTTTGTGCCACTGTCTACCTGTGAAATGGCAAGATGTAGACAGCCATTAGCTTCCACTGATGCAAATAGCGTCAATATGTACCATAAATCCCTAAATCCAGCAGCACACACAAACACATTTCATACCAAAAACAATGTAATTATATAGATGGCCCAGTCACATGTTTTGCCCCTAATCCTGGTCCAATTCCATTAATTCAGTGTAAGGCTGTAAAGCCTTGTGCACAGCACACTGTCTATTATCCTGTGGGCTTAATATTATTGTCCTTCTTCCGTACAAAAGTTTGCCGGGTAACTCTTCCCACAGCATTACACACACATGCATCAAAATACATCAAAACGTGCAGCCTGATCGGAAATCATGACTTTTCTTAGAGATTCGCCCAGCAAAAAAACGGGAAATTTCCACATACATGAAATGTGAACATGGGGTTTAGGCGCAAAGAGAGTTAAAAAAAAACACTCAACTTTGGGACCGAGCTGATTCGCCATACTTTTATGTCCAACTTTTATTTTAATTTTAAAAAGTTAAAAACAATTCTGAACTTTATTGGGCTAAATGGGCATTTTGAGAGCTGGCTCTTAATAAAATCACAGCTTAAGTTTTAAAGAAATGTTGGGACAGTTTAATATTTAGTGTATATTGCACGGAATGTTCAGACCCAGAGTGGTGAGATGAAGTGTAGAGGAGCTTAAAAAAGATGATGTAATTTTTCCAAACAATTTGCTCTCAATCCCACAATTTGTACTTTTCATACACCATTTCAGGTAAAAAATGTAGGAAATGTTGTGCTGGTTGCAGACATGTCTCAATGGAATCCAACAGACTTACACATTTGGCTCCTGGAGCCTGAAAGTGACATGAACTCCAAGCAACTGCTCCATTAGACTCAATGTTAATTCTGACCACAAATTTGTCAAAGAAAGCAGACAGTACCAGTTTTCTAACCTGCTCTCGAGTTCACATTTTTGACACCACAAACATAACAATTACATCACTGCGTTCAGCGTCCATCACAGAAAGCTATCGCTCCTGCCATTTCCCTAAGGTATGAAGCTCAAACGCATAAATGAGAGAAGCGATATCTCAAATGTACCTCAATGATACAAGTAATGATACAACATTTTCTAGTATTGATTAGCTTCTGAACAAAAGTTTTTTTTTTCCTTTGTCTTTTTATGACCAGCACATTCTCAAATTAGTAGACACATTTATATGCTCATCAATAATACAATTAAATACCACCGAGCCATTCCCATCAGCCCTTCCTAATCTCCCTATCAAACAAAGCCTGTTTACTGAGGCATGACAACTGCATGCATCATTTCCTTTGTTCCAGTGGGTCTGGCACAAGAAATTGTATTTCAATTTTTTTAAATGCATTTGAAATTCCATCAGAAAGAGAACCATGACTAGAAAGTTGGCAGTGTGCGCATGCAATTAATGTATTTTTAAGCACTGGAAATCCCACAACAAAAACACAGAACTATATTCCCTCCCTATATTTGTGGCTCTTGGGTTAGAGTGGTCGTCATGTAACCACAAGGTAGCTGGTTTGATTCCTGGCCTCCCGACATGTAGAAGTGTTCTTTAGCAAGACACTGAACCCCGAGTTGCTGCCCGGGCGCTTCACAGCAGCCCGCTGCTCCTAAAATGCCATGGATGGGTTAAATTCAATAACTTATTATTTAAATAAAATATTTTTTAAATAAATAGGCATTGTCCACACTACTACGTTTCCATTTTCAAATGCATATATTTTACTCCGTGTACACTGAGCGTCCACACTACGGGTTTTAATGCACCCAGGAAACGCGCCCGAGGACGGATACGTTTTTACAAATGGACGCCTCACTGTCTGCCACAAAACTAGCAGAGGTAGTTGAGTTTGGAAACTTGATCCACTTCGTGAAAGTATATTTACTTTGTTCAGTTTGCTGCAGCAGTTGAGAAATCGCTCTTTTTCGCTCATCTGCAGCTCGATACTTTTCAGCAAATGCTGCAGTGCGTGCTTATTCTGGAAGTGTCTTTCAACATTACATTTGTTGTTGTTTGCTAATTTCTCGCCACACATAAAGCATACAGGTAAGCCAGCATCGTTGGCAGTGAAAGCAAATTAATACGTCCACGCAGAATTAAACTCTATTTTTATTTTTTGTCAAAGCCTCAGGGAGCCGCAACAGAGGAGCTGAAGAGTCGCATGCGGCTCCGGAGCCACGGGTTGCCAACCCCTGATCTAGTATATTAAAAGTGATTGATATCTGTACCCGTTGCTATTAGCAGGGTTTAATTTATTTCATTGCCGCTGTCTTGCATGAGGTGGTTGAGATAAGTAAGAATAAGTTATTTTGCTCAGCGTGTGTTGCACTCCACTGCAGTTTTCTGATTAAAAAAATAAATAAGACGACAAAACACAGTATCCCAGTCCGTCTTCCACAGTGTCTTTTACTTTTCATAACATGTTTCCTCGTCCAATAATGAAATCTTTGGAGCTACTCAACGCTAGTTACATCTGAGCAGTTGAAGTTGTAGAGCAGAACGGTTAGAGGTAGAAAGATCGTGAGAGAAGTAGATAAGCATGGCGACACTACTGTGTTTCTAGTCACACACTGAGGTGAACAGATGAAAAAGTGTACTTGGGAAAGTGTGAGTGTGTTTGACTGCTGCAACAGAATGTGTGCCCACAGTGTGAGATTCTGCTGACAGCTCAGGATCTTCTAATAAGTGGCATCCCTGTTTGGCAGAGGAAGAGGGAGGGGATGGGAGGGGAGGGAGGAAAATGGTGCTTTCACCTCTCTAACCTGCTGAAGTCCCCACTGTGCAAACGCTCGGCTGCACACTGAGGTGCTCTGCTGCACACTCTCATGCCCCACTGAAAATGGTTTAATTAGAGTGGCAAGCATATGTCCCTACAGCTAGGTCGCTGCCTGTCAGATTCAAACCAGATAACTGTTTTATGCAACATTATTTCTTATTTCTCTAAATACCGACTATGAAAGCGACAATGTGTAAATATTTTACCGCCCCATAGAAGAAAATGGCCCCCATATATTTGTAAAGGTTGGCTAGGTTGTTAATTAACATCAGCAATTCAGAAATCACTTCACCAAATGTTTAGATCCCACCATTTTTGGTTCTCGGAGCAATGTTTATGCATCGCAGGTGATGTGATATACTTTCCTGCGGATGGTTTGAGGTCATTCCATTTATTGGGTTTGTGAATTGGTTTAAAACACAGGGTACCTTTTAATGTATTGACTTGCAAATATAGCCTGTGAAACAAAAGCACTCACAGTGATAATGCCAAAACATTAGACCCCATTGTATATGCCTACCTTCGGCTCAGCGTGCCATCTATTGTACAAAATTAACCTTCAATGACTATTAACTTTAAAGAGTAACTTCACCATAAAGTCTGGAAGGAGGAAAGCAAAGATATATTGGTTGAAAGTCTCACAAACCTCTGAACACATCCAACATGGTGCGTTGTACCTGTGACCACACCCAGCTGTGATGTAGTATGATACTATATTACCACTCTACACTACAGCAGCACAAGTAGTGGTGAAAAAGCATATTGTCAAGACTGGTTGGCAGTGATGATGGTCTGTGCACTCATCTGCTGTGTAATATAGTTATGTCTTGAAACTAGACTTTGAAGCAGAGTGTTTGAATCCAAGAATTGTATCATTTGAAATACTTAAGTGGCGCAAGTAATTGTTTCAGTCCTATAAAATGTAGCAAGTGTAGCAATTGCAAAGGGCATATATATATATTATGACAAATTGTATGATAAAGTAGAAAACATGTTAACAAAAAACAAGCAATTTGAATACTCTTACTCATAGTGCTGTACAAATATGACTTATTTACAGTTTTGAGTGATATTTTATTCATTTTTATTCCTTTGTATGCAGCTGTAGTATTCCAATTTGTAGAACATACTTGAGCTGATATTGTATTTCATAATTTGTGGTATCGCTATAACATGGTTCAACTGATCAGAGCAGTTAAAGCAAATTCACACTTATGTAATAAAGCCAGCTTGCTGAAGTGCTGGAGAAAATGCCATCATTCCTTGAGTGTGTAAGCTTTACTGTACAAACTTCAAGATGAAAAGAAGAACAACAATTAATGTGTACGCATTCTGAGACAGTGGGACCATTGCTTTTGTTCCTTGAATCTGGCTGTCACTGGTTTTTAATTAGTCGACTCCCTTCAGAGCGTGCGAGTACAAAGCCCTTATCAATGACACAACAGAAACATATGAGAGGCTGTACATGCTAACAAGGGCCTTTAATCAATGGCTGCCACACAGGCACGAGGCAGGGTTGAGCACAAGCTTATTCACTTTTGCGATCTGTATTGTTGTTCAATACATACATTTGTGTGTGTGTGTGTCTATTTGAGTTTAATTTGTTCCTCTGCTGTTTGTCTGTGTTTTCGTCTGTTTAAATTGTGTTGCAACATTCAACAGTTTGCTGAGAAAACAGTTAGTGCAATACTTAATGCGGGGCTAAAAATAACAATACAGATGGAGAGACCACAGCAGAGGAACAATATTGAGTACAATGACAAACAAATACAAATGAAAGTGGCTCATTTACTGTACATCTAACACTTTCAGTGCAGCTACAGTCTGCGACAACAACAGGGAATGCGTTTTGGGAGGATCTCTATTTCTTCCCTGAAAATCACAGGTGAGCATGTTCGGATAAAAACGGAAGAATGCCTCTATCAAATATCCAGCGCTGTCATCCCTGAGGCGGGAGCGTTGCTGTAACCCATTCTGCTCTCAATGCGGAGCCCCATTAAACTTTGGCTCCAATCAAATCAAAGATCCTCCCTCTGTATCAGACTTACTTTATCTCTGAGGACCCACTCACAGACACAGTGCTCTGACAGCTGATTGATCTATATTCTTATACTTTCACCCTCAAGAAAGAGTGAAAATGGAAAAATGTTGTACACAGCAGACTCTTGTATTTCACTTTCTGTGTGTTTGTAGTTTATCCTCAAGTTGTTTCCATGTCTTTGTGAAAAGTGCCCGCGATGTTTTTTTTTTCAATTGCTATTCTATAGCCTTCAACCGTATCAAACCATGACTATGTATGAGTTAAAATCTTCAATAACTATGTCGTTAATATCTTTCTGTGTGTGTGTGTGTGTGTTTTTGATGTGATTGTGTGTGTGTGTGTGGTTTGGTGGCAGATTGATGTGTTTGTTTCCCTTGTGTTGTTTTTCCATCCTTTTGTTTCATGCCGTTGTTTGGACAGGCATAGGCTAGCTGGAGATGGGAATAAATGGGAGTGTACGGAGACATTCATTATATGCTGACACAAAACCATTATAAAAGAACTCCATATGTTTGTGTGTGTGTTTTGCAGGCACGTACAGTACAGTATGTGTGTGTGATCTATTGTGGGAAACAAATGTGAGTGGTATGTTGGTTTTTGTGTTAGACAGTATGTATGTCTTACTTATGTATGTGAGGCGGCCACTGACAATCCCATCTATGATTACGGTGATGATTGAGCATAGAAGTTCATTATTGTGCCATGGATGTAAAAGTTCTTTGGTCTACAAATTTGTGACAAGTTCTCAGAGCCCAAAGTAATGTCTTCAAATTGCAGTCCAAAATATATTCAATTTACAGTGTTATGTCCTAATAAAAAAGTAGCAAATGGTTGGATTTGAGAAACTGAAACCAGAAGACATTTCACATGTTCACTTTAAATGACTAATTGATTGTTAAAATCAATCCGATGTTGATCAGAATTGACTGAATGAAGCAATATGGTTCCTCTTTCCCTACAGTTTCCTCCATGACCATAGACACTTTATCCATCATATATCATTATCAGCACTTTACTATAATGTAGCGCAAACATAACTTTTAACTGACATGCAATCCATCAGGTTATACCAATTACAAATGGCGATATTGATATAACCATGAACCACAGTATCAATATTGTCATTCAGCCGCCTGGGTTTGTCATTCAATCTCTGCCTCTCTTGCTTCATTCTCTAGACACTCTTGGACATATTCTTATTCTTCGAATGGAACGTCATTTTGGGGTTTTCTCAATAACCTCTCAATCTCAGCAAATAGATTAGAACTCATCAAAGCTAGATATTGAAAGGTCTGCAAAATGATAATGAAATGGGAACAATGAAATGGCAGGGAGGTTATGAGAAATTAAGCATGACACTTACTCTATGCTACGGTGACAGACTATCGCCGCTGATAGGGGGTTTATCTATTCCTCATAATGTCTTTGTCTCTTAGCTGCTTCTACTCTTCTCACAGCCTCTATATATCGTGGCTTATTTTCCTCTCGTCCCCGGAATTATGTTATGAGCTCAGAAAACGAATGTTCTCAACCTTGTCAGGATTGAAAGGGTAGGACTGAAGTTATTATAAAAAAGTAACACGTGGACTTGCATGTTTTTTGTGAGCTTTTGTGAATGTTCTAGTGTTGTCTGCCCGTCCGTGTTTGTTTGTCAAGGCACGTGGATGGTGCTGCAGTGCTTTATGGTGCTTCATAAAAATAAATGGTCTCTGTCTGACTTCAATTATAATGGTGAATATGCAGAGGCGCCTTGTTCATTAGTTTGCTTTTGCTCTGTGAGCGGGGGAAGTGGATTTGGTGTATTAAGTATCTGACTGTTGTCCTAAGTAGCAGGGATTATTCTAATGCTCTGTCAGTAGCAAGGCCTAGGCCTAATTCCCCTTTCTATTCCTGATATCCATTACAAAGGATACACTAATAGACCCCTGTATTTCCAATTCCGTATGTTTCTTAGCCAATCTTGTAATTAAACTGTCAACTATTGGTCTGAATATCTGTGCATAAGCTTCTGTACCCTAGAGAGAGAAGGTGTGTTTGCATATATGGCATTTGTCTACTAAATGTCTTCCCTTTATATAGAAGAAGGTTGATTGTACTGTATGAGAGGTGTTTGACCCAGGACTGTCTGGGAGGGGCACTAATGGGCCATTTGTAGTCCATACAAAATTATATTTAATTTCTTTGAGAATCCATATCAGAAATGTTTTCTTCGATTTATAACTGCATTTTTCCTATTTTTTGGCTTCTAAGCTAATGTTAGCTGACATTATAATTTCACAGACTGACAGGGGAAGCAGCGAATTAAGGTGAAAGTAATAAACGTATACTCATATGTTGCTTGGCATCATTGCTTTGTATGATATTTTACAAAATGTTATTCCTTGTTTTCTATGCATTTTCCTACAAATGTCCAGCAATAGCTGTCAATATATGGCCGTTAAATGCTTCACAGGAAACAGCTTCACTATAAATTCAGGCAACAAAACTACTTAGTTAAAATATTGTGGCGTTGTGACTTCTGGTTACATACTGGATACAAACAGCGGTCTTCTGGATAAAAAAATCTGCTATTTTACCAACCTGTCCATCCCAACATCCTTGTCCCTCTTCATACTTCCTTGTTTGCAAATACGTGGCAGACATACAAATTGATTTCGTGGAAATTCAATTGAGGGATTATAACTACATGTTTGAAAGTAAAGTTTTATTTTGTAGTTTTGCTAACTCAAAATCAATGTTATTACAGTTATATAAAATAAATAAAATTAGAAGCCTGTTAACAGCATTGGCCCTGCCTTAGAGTTATTGGAGGACAAATGGCGTGGAGGATATTGCCTGGACATTTTATCTTTTAGGAGGGTCATTGTTGTAATTGCACCTTTTGGCTAAAACACAATATGGGTATAAGGAATAACATTGTATTGTCAGGACATGTACAAATTAAAATTGGTCTATGATGATACTGGTACATATTTTTTTTAAATGTCCATTGGCTAAACAGGATCTTCATTTTCCAGGTCCTCCAATATAATAGTTGCATCTCTGTATTAAAATTCAACAGATGAAATGCATAATCTGTACCATCATTGGTATGGCAGTTGCACAATTCATCCTGACCTATAACATTATGGGAAACCTCTAGAACAATGATATGCAGATACAGTACCATCAGCTGATGAATTGTCTTTCAGCTAATGGAGACAAGATTCATGTTTGCTGCCAACCAGCCACAGCAGGTGGTGCACTTTCAATATGAGTTTTGTAATGTGGTAATGTGGAGTTTAAAAAGGGTGAAAAAAAAGGATTAATTATCCATTAAACCTTGTGATGGCTGTGAGAAAATACTGAAAACTTTATTCAAATCCCTGGGGAACTTTGTGTCACCCCGGAAAATATTCTGCAAATGATGTGATTGCTTAGTTTGCTGAGCTTGAAATGGTTTATGATTTCACTCTGAGCTCAGGGGTTTCAGGTTTTGGGGTTTGGGTTGAGGATTCAAAACTATACTCACTGTGCTTTCTCTGATATTGAGGGAGAATCAGCCTAAGGGAAAATAAATGAGAGTTAAGATAAGCCTTTTGCTGAGTAAGATGCTTCATGGAAATTTGGCATCTGGTCCATCTGTTATCTAAAAGTAATGGACACTAAAACATCCATAGAATAATGAAGCATCACTTTTTACGTCATTTTTGGTGATGGACCGGTGACACTCACAAAAGAATAGAAGATGAGAGTTGATAGATAGAGAAAAGGCGAGGTTGTGGAGAAGAGGAAGCACAAATATGTCAGAAGTTGTAAAAAAACAATAGAATATTATTTCATCTGAGATAGAAAGAAAAAGGTGCAGATAGACAACAAAAGCCACAATACAAAGGTTATGATAAGCAAAAGAAAGAAAAACAATCTGGTTTCAGTAGCGAGTGTGAAGTATTGAGAGTACAAATGAGTTGTCAGGCCCACAGCGCTGTACATATTGGACATAATGAATGGAACATTTTCCAGCAGGCCTACACTCATACAATTTGAATAATTAATACGCAAGGTCACAAAGAGACGGAGATGTAAGAGAGGAATCATTAATGGTTGGATAGATGTGTATTGTGTGTCTGGCCTATGTGTTAGATATAGTTACATAATCACTGAAAGTAGACACAAGCAGAAAAACATGTATGAACATACCTCAGCAATTTGGGATGTAAAGTACTCAGTTCCTGTAAAAATGATTCATTAAGCCCCTCTAGTTTCTGTCAAACTGTCCATTCTCGCACAGACTATATGCAGTTTTCAATGATAACGGCATCATTTCAAATGCTCTTACAGTTTTAAGACGCAGGGTCTTCAATTCCACAAAGAAGTTAACAGATTTATAAAATTGTCTGTATATACAAACTGTTGCAAACTGATTTTATTAACGGTACCTCGCTTACTGATTTCTTTCTAAACAAACAGTCATTAGAAATTACTACTGTGTATATTAAGCTAGCTAACCAAGCATTCTAACGATTGCAGTTTACATAAGAGCAGGTAAACACAGTATGCAAACATCAAGTCTTTTACACAGGTACGTATGAAAGCGCTTCCGGAGTGAAAATCATTATCTAAAGCAACTAGTCATTGTGAACTTGGACAAGATATTTAAAAAAGAATCCTGTTGTGCAAGGGAAAAGAAAATATTAATTGGCTAATACAAACAATGTACATGATGACATCCGGACACCCATGGCTAAATCATACTCTTGTTGCCAAAAACTGCAGCAGGACTCATTTATTTCTCTGTCACCCATTTAACATGAATATCATTTATTTTCCTCACAACTCAACATGTGCAAGACTCATTTATATATTCCCTGTGCTGCCAATGACAAGATGTAACAGGCACGTCATGCTGCATCTCCCTGATGTGTTTGTTAGCTGTACTGTGACCTTGAGGCAAAGTGTGTTCAGATGCAAAGACAATAAGACTAGAAGTGAACACATATATTTAATTATTTAGAATGTGTCATCTTTATTTTTATTTTGAATAAAATAAACATTAGATAATCCACTGTAAATACTGTATGTAACCCTTAAGAAGTTCATTTTTTTCATATTATTTATACGGTGAAGGAAGTTTCAGAAGTTCTTATTTAAAATTAGTCACACTTAAATACACTGATGTACTGGAATCTGCCAATGAAATACCTACTTTGTGTTAGTTTTTCATTTTAAAATGTCACCAAAGTTGCTGAAACTACCATAGCCAGAGCAAAAATACAAAGGACGTGACCTCAGTGTTTTCAACGGTTGTTACAACTCTGATTGCCTCAGCTGGCTAATCACTGGTCTTTAACAATGCCAAACCTGATATTAACCCTGGCCTCTCCTTACAGCCTACACCCAATCATGAGATGAACTCATGAAATGAAATTTTTATTACAAACATTTACTGACATTCCAAAATGCTAAATCATGATCATTCCAATGTAGTACAACATAATGGTCTCAAAAGTGGCCAAATGAGACACCCCTAGTTGACAAATTGAGATTAATGGTGCTTCAGCCCAATATTCAACATTTCATGCTTAAACAAAATGAATAAAACATTTTAAAAAAAATTACGAAAAGAATGACAATAGTGTACTAGTTTTATATTTCCAGACGATTTAAATGACCTGCAACGGGCCAACGTTAACACAAGTGCTGCTAACTGGAGCTGATTATCATAAAAAATCGGCCCAAGTCCATATCCTGAGCCAAAGTTAGCTTCTATTTGGCCTTCCGGGTTCAGTACGCAGCCAAGTGTGCTGCCACTCAGCTGGAATCGTCTTGACGAGGCTGCCAACTTTTTAGAGCAGGATGGCCTCTCAATGATCATACATAGCTGGCAGACAGAGTTTGCAGATAGATAAGTCTGTTTCAAGTTTCAAAACGTTCCGTAAATATTGTAATAAAATAAATGATCAAGCAATTTAAAACTTTTTAATGTTGTCAGTCAAAATGTTCCCATTAATCACATTTGAAGGCTTAGAAGAGTTTAGCTTCAACTGATATATATATATATATATATATACATATATACACACGCACACACACACCTAACAAAGTCATATTCATAGAGATAACAGTCTGAAGCTAGTGAATCATGTCTGTTTACACTAGTAAAATATTGATGTTCGAGATCTGTCAGCGACGTTGGGCTCAGCCCCTCCCCCTACCTCATCAGCTCCCCTGTTTACTAATATATGAACAAATATGATTTATTAATTTCCCCCCAGCTCAACCCAGACTCCAATTGTCTCAAAAGTTTCTGACTACGTAATTTGCCACCCTTGTTTATCAGCCTGATTTTGCAACTTGGAACACAATGAGGCACAGAGAAGAATGTTGAGCGCCGTCATGGGAGAATTCGATAAAATATGCACAAATTACAAAGTGGAGACAATTTTCGTGCTCTTCTCACTCTCCCCCACACCCCGCCTTCTCATTTCCCTTCTCATCTCGTCATATCTCGCATTCTCGGTGATAACTGTTCATCTGTGTGCCTGACAGTCAGCGCCCATATGGAGGGTGTGTGTGGTCCTGCCAAGCAATGTAGAAATCACAGACACGACGGCAGCACTGTAGCGCATTAGAGTAATCATAGGGAAATTATCGCCCTTAAGTAGCTTTTGGACATCTGTAAGGGGGACACGCATATTTTAGATACACACGCACACATACACGCACACAGACGCACCAGCATGCTCAGATACCTGACAGTGAACAGATGGACTCGGCACAAACTGAATCAGACAGCCTTCTCTACTTTTAAAAGAGTAATCATTTAAAACTAAAAATTGGCACTCCCTCAGGCTAGTCTTACTAATAGGCACATGAGTAAAGCCTTTTTTGAATGATGAAAGAAAACAGAAAGTCAGATGTTTATGCGCTTGCTTAGAGGTGTAGTTAGTCGCAACATCCTGACTTACCATGCCTTGCATGCAGGTGAAAGACATGAGCATTAAATTTAATAGGTGTATGTTTACCTTGTGGGAAATAAAGCAATTTTATTCAGGCCGGCTGTTGCCTTGTGTTAAAACCACATGGCAAGTGGCAGATTCTTTTTGTGGGATGTCGTTGCTTATGTTTTTGCAGATCCAACGCTCGGATTCAAATTCTTCAAACCCCTGCTTCTCATCAGCTTGTAAGTCATGTAAACACAATAATTATTGTTCCATACCCGTCACTATTGTTTCGACTCAGTCGGTATTAAACAGAGCATGCAATTCTCTCACAAAACACTCACATTCTTGGGTTGATAGCTGCAACAATAATTTATTTTTAACCAAGCTAGCAGCATGGCTCTATGTATGGCTTGGCATAACATTTGGTACAGATGTTCATGGTTATTTCATATACTTTATGAAGTAATTAAGTAATTATGACCACAAACATACATGCAAAACGACGGCTTCATCAGCCTCAGCTGATAATCTTCTTCATTTTATTTGCTAGTTGATTATATATTGTTAGGAATGCTTGATATATATATCGGTCTTATAAATTATTGGACGGCAATGGTGAAATACACTAAGCTTTGCGGTAAAACACATCCAAGTCATTAGTTAGTTTGGAAAACATACACAATTTGGGATGCAATGGCAGCGTGGTGCTGTTCTTGTGAGCTATTCGCTTATGCTGGTTGACTCCAGTTCAGTTCCTATATTCAGCATTCATGTTAGGTAACGTATTCAATACATTGATATGTCTGATTCGACAAACTATGTCAGTAATTTAAATTCTTGAGGAAAATACTGCTCACCAAAGCATTTAAACTCCAGATTGTGAACTTATTTTTTTTTTATTCAAAAATAGTGGCTACCCTATTTATATATACTGTATACCCATTGTGCACAACTGTGATATTAAGTTCTTCACACAAAGATACAACACAACACAAAGTTTTTCACTCGTAAGAGCTACAACACAAACAGAAGATAAGAACACATCAGTTATGTTACTATTAATGTTACTGTAGCTTTATTGCAGTGTCTCTTTGTTGAACTTTGAAAATCTCTCTTCAGAGATATTGGCTGTGCCAAACTTTTCTTTCTTATACGTGTTCACCTCATTCATGGCCTCCTTTTTAGGTGTGTGGTCAGACGTGTCTCGCACTACAAGCGTCTCTTAGAATTGTGCCCCTGTCAGGCCTGTTTTTGTGCAGAGGTTTCTGAGAAAAAGAAAAAGGAAAGAGAATGGGGGGGATATAGTGAGTGTATGTGTGTGTGTGTGTGTGCGTGCGTGCGTGCGTGCGTGTGTGTGTGTCGTCGAACCATCAATTGTCAGCTTGTTTCTGTAGGAAGCCTGGTTTGAGTTTGATGGGGCCCTCTTCTGCCTGTACCCTCTCCCCTGGTTCTCATTTCACAGGTGGACGAGCACATTAGTTCCAGCCCTAATCCATCACCATGGATCCCGGCTCACATGTCGGAAATACACACTAACCGACACATGCGTGCACCCACCCACATTGGCTGAACACAAATGCACACATACACCAGAGCCATGTCAACTGGGATGTGTGGAAGGTCAATGAAAAAATAACAATTATTTTGCACAGAAGAGAAGAAGAGAGAAGATATACCACACATAAAACCACACACACATCGATGAATCTCATGTGTATAAGCCATAAATGTTGGCTTTAACATGTCTCAAATTGTCTTACAATTTATCTCAGCCCTGCTTCTGCACTTCACAAACATTTGCGTTGTTGCACACTGCTCTCCACCCACTTTCAGATCATTCCATGTCACTGGCTGCTGGTGGTAGGTCCTCTTTAAGTACAGGGCACCAGCCCGAGGTGAAATGTTCCATTTTGACATTCATGCGGATTGTCATCTCTGAAAAGCGGCTCAGTAGTGTTGCTGCTATCTAGGATGCTGCATTGTTGTAAGGAAATGTCAGCAGGAGCAAGAAATGTGAAAGAGAGGCATGTGACAGAGCATGAGCTGTGCTCATGGGTGTTTTGGTTGCCATTGATTTTGCTACCAGATTTTGTCACCTCTATGATTCATGTTTGGATTGGCAAATGTGTGGCCCATACATTCCCATACATGATATTTCTGTTCGTTTCTCTCTCTCTCTCCTTTTGAATTCATGTGGTACGTAAAAGTGTAAACACCCACTCTACCTAGGGGCTAGTGTCCTATTTTCGGTGCTGATGTGCGTTTAACCTCACAATGATGTTATAAACACTCCCTAACTTAAGTATGAAAAAAATATATCTAACTCCTAGCTACCTCTGCCATGGGAGCAATTTACAACTTTCTCATCTCAGGGCTATTTGTCTGCATCCACACCACTGGGGTTTCCGTGTGTGTGTGTGTGTGTGTGTGTGTGTGTGTGTGTGTGTGTGTGTGTGTGTGTGTGTGTGTGTGCGCGCTGTATGAAAGACTTCATCCCAATTTGCAGCATTAAAAAAAGGAGAGTATCACAGAGAAAACTCTGCTGCCCATGACTCTTACTCACCTACCACATGCTCCATGCCAACAGACAACCTTCACTGGAACTTCATTAATAAAAGAAAGGAAGGAGTACTGAGGCAGCACCAATTAAAAAGCTTTTATGGCTAGTTCATTTTATTCACCACAGGTTGTTTTTGCTCTGCAGGGTAGAGCCAAGCTGTGTTTTCTTTTACTAAAACTGCTTGTTTGTATATCTCTAGTCTTGGGCAAAATGTCTGCAATACCCTTCATGCAACACAATGTGAGCAGCAAAAAGAAGCAGGCTAATGCAGTTCAAAAACTTTGTTTGTATAAAAGATTTATGCATCTGCCAGTCACAGCCCAACAATTCCAATGTTTTATCACTTTCCTTTCTGATGCCACGGCAGCACAATTTAAGCTTTGCAGCAACGTCTGAACCCCTCACTTGCAAAGGAACGTCTGGCCCAAAAATTTAGAATTTAAGTCGAGCCCATTATTCCTGCGTGTCTGGCTTGGTTTAAGGGAACAGTCTCCGACGTATAACATTTCACCAGACGTCACATATTTCAGTTATTCATTATGGTCATTTAGTGTCAAGCATTAGCGTGACGGCTGACAATGACTGAGCCACTCAGCCGTTTCAGCTCAATGAGACCAGCTCCACCCTGCAAACAGCTTAGGATGAAAATGACTCTCGTTCTTCCTTAACCTTTGCAAACCCAAACCATCTTAAGATGGATTCATCTTTGACAAATTATGTCGTCCTGCTGATATGTTGTCTAAAAGGTTAAATAAACAAACAAACTGCTAATTTTGGAGGACTTGCTGTCTTTTTTGCTGGTCTAATGGACGTACATTTTCACACTTGTAGTCTTTACCCCCGACTGACAGTGACTTGAGTGACATAACTTGAGCCAATTTATCAGATTTTGTGCCGTTCCCTTTGTCGGCACAAAAGGCTTGATACAGCTTTTTACACATATGCGGTAGTCCAAAACACGTAAACAGACTTTGATATGTAACATATGTGGATTACCCCTTCTGATTTCTTCCACTACAATACTCACATACCTAATGAAAGAGTTATAGGTCTCTATAATAATTCCTACTCTCTATATTGGCTGTGAATTGATATTCTATTGTGCAACGCCAATGTAAGAAATAGGGGACAAAGCAGCAGTCTGACTGATACAAATCAACTTCATCAGGTTTCGTTATATTTATTGTAGTACAACATGAACCTCTTCGTATCTCCACAGACAGTGTTTCCTTGCCATGGTGAAGGGAAACAGAGGGAAATCTGTGCAAAAAACAGAATGCCTTTGGGAGATACCCTCTTGATTTTGCATTGTCAGACTTAAGTCTTGTATTAGCTTCAGCTAAACCTTATAGGCATATGAGGATGGTTTTAAGGCAGACTTAAATAGATTGACCTTTCTCCTGCTGCTATGCTTTATCGCAGACAAAACTATTTAAACATGTAAAACAAATATTTATTCATGTATTAACTCCTTTTGTTAGTTATTAACTGCAATTTTTGGCTTCTGGATCAAGACAAGTCTATGGTGTCTCCACACTGCCAGGCTGAAGTGGTGCACTTTCGGAACCAGAGGAAGAATAGCAATTAGGTAGCAGGAGTTAAATTTCATACTTCGATCTGATAAAATGTCAGCCAGTACATCTTTGAGAATACCAATACACACAGGTCCAATTTTGTCACTCTGTGAAATAAGTTCCAGTGAAGAGGAGTACATAATTGGGAGGCACTAAAAATGCTTTCACATTTAGGATGAACAGCTGTGTTGGAGCAGGATTCCTGAATGAAATAGGCATTAATTGATCAACGAATCATTAGATCAATGATTTATCCCTGTTTTCATTAATGCTTCCAGTTGTGACACCATGAAAGCCTTGTGTTGGTTTGTAGTTAAGAATTATGTGTTATTTACAATGCAAGTCATTCCTCTCAGCACTCTAATAGTGTTGATAAACAGAAGCCACCTGATCTTCGCATTCTGTTTTGTTTTGATCATCAGCTAGCAGGGGAATTTAGATTAATTAGCTACAAATGGCAATATAAATTGATAGAAACACAGAGATCAGATGTGTGGCTGGTATTTACAGAGGAGAAGAGGACAAAGTGATGGAATGTGTTTTTGTTTTTTTCAGGCACAAATTGTTTGTTTCACCTTTTCCTTTAATGATCATTAATCCATCAGTAAGTTGGCTTTTTTCATGACAGGTGACCCAATGTGTGTCATTATTCTTTTGGTTAGGGATAATACCGATCTGTTGGTCAGATGATTAGGTCTACTTGCATCCAATGAAAAATTAATACAACAGCCCTGCAATAAATCCTTCTTTTTTTAAGCTTTATGTTTTTCACTACACTGTGATTGCATTTGTATTTTGTATTAATACGCAGTCTGTTCAGATGTTAATATCAAAATCATGGCATCACGAACTGTAACTTAAGTTGTCCTTGTAGAAGTCAATCTTCTAACCTTAGGGACTCACCATATTGAATCTTAGATAGAGATAAGAGAAGGATGTCATCATCCACACTAAACTGCTACTTCAAGATAGTCACCATTGCAGAAGAGGCCAAAGTTAAAAGTTAATGGTTGAGCAAATCAGATGCCATTTCCAAGTCTGTTTGGAAACCCAGCTGTTGCTTTGCTTCTTTCCATCATATTATTGTTGGGTAAGAGTGAGAATGTACTTTTTGGACTTTAAAAAGTTACATAGCTCATATAGTTCTTGTTATCGCAATTCTTCTCGCATAGGCCTTTTTCACAGACGACATTTTGGCACGTCACAGTGGGAAAAACACAGCTGATGATTGTTTTATCAATGATGGCTGAATTCCATTTTGCTGCTTTGATTTCATGGTCCTTTAATTGTGCATGCTGGCTCACTGTCACTCTCACTGGAACACTCAAATAGAACAGAGCCATCATTAGTTTTATTGGTAACACCTGTGCTTTTCCTAGTATGACAAATCAAAATGTCTGCAGTAAGAAAGGCCTGCTGGATGTTTGTGATGCTCATAAAAGGCTAATTGATATTTTACAGTAGCAGTTTGTAATAATTATGCATAGAAAAAAGGCTTTTTCAACCAGTGGGCTTCATGCGACCTGCAATTTGGACTGTGGCCACTAAGCCAAAATCTCTTAAAGCCGGGCACTGTTACTGAGGGCTTGTTTGTGCCTGAATTCCTCGAGATAGCAGGAATAGGCGGAGTTAGGGTGACATTTAACTTATTCAGCATTATTTTCTTAAGTCTGTGGCCAAACGTAACTGATTGACTTGGCTAAGATCCCGTCACAATGTTAGCCAAGTCCAGATGTGGTTTGTCAGATCCAAAACATTCGGATTCACAATGTATTCTGCTTTTATTTACACCTCGATTAACATTATCGGTTTACTATTGTTAAGGCTATAGCTAGTGGTGCTGTGTTTGATTCCATTACAGTGAATGTGTTTGTAATAATTACTATATACTCAAGCCTCAGTATTCCTCCACAGTGAGTGGTCAGTCACCATTTCCCACAATCCTGACCAAACTGCTTGTTCGTCCATGTCTGTGTCCATATTTGTAAGTAAGTAAACAGCCCTTGAAAAAGTAAATACCCGCTTTAGTAGCACAATGGTTTGTCCAATACTGAGAAATCCTTGGTATTACTTCTCCTCGTGTCTGTCAGGACTTATAGCGGTGCGCTCTCTAAATCACATAAAGACATTCCAACCCAAGGCGATATGAGGATCGATACGCAGCTCAGGTCTTGTAATTGACTGGGTCTCTCTTTCTGTTTCCCTCTGAAGGCTTACAGTAAGGATGGCACGTGTGCCGCTCCGTGGGCACTCTCAGCTCACTGTTCAGACATTTGAGACATAATGTCTCTATTGCTGGACTTCATCCAGCCTGATAAGCAGGACTGCAACTGAGGTGAGCAGACATCTGGTGGCACGACTCCCATTTCAATGTGAACAGGATTAGGTCCACTGCCTGGAAATTGTTTTATTCCATCCTGCAAACTGCATATGAAACGAAATGCACTCGTCATTATCCACCTTTAAAACTTGCACAGACTTTGTGACGATTTGTTGCCATTCTTCACTGGCTAGCGTTCGCTTCAGCATCTCCAACCAACAGCTTTGGTTCCATCGTTTGCCTCGACTCGATGCTAGAAGCCCCAAATCCCTTCATCTAAAACACTGCATCTAAGATACTCTTCAAGGACTTAATTTTCAGCCAGCCTTCCTTTTTTTTTGTTTTCCTTGGGACATATTTCAAGAATGTCTTGAATTTTTTTATTCAACTAGAGAGAAATTCCAAAAATGGTGATACAAGATGGGTTTTGTGTTTAATTCATTGTCATCAAAGCTCAGCAGAAGTCATCCTTAGCTGGAAGAAACTCTGAATTCAAACCATGTCATACTGGCTACACAGAGAGCATATTGGACTTTTTCAACTGCACAGAGTTTGGTGGAATAAAAAAAAACTGTGCGTAAAGGCAGTGAGTGTGTGTTGGTGTGTCTGACGGGCCCCTCCTCTTTAATCTTGCTACATTCTCCAATCATGTAAATGCATGCCTTCCAGTCACAACTTTCCCTCAGTGAAGGATATGTTGGACTACTGTTTACAATGCTGATATTAGCATTGTTCAGAATAGACAGCTGCATCATAGAACCTTGCTACTAATTTAAGAAGGCTACGTGTTCTCTGATCGAATCATTTAAGACAAAGCATTACACACCCCTGCATGGCAGTTATTGCATAAGACCCCAGGATATGGCTGATCACAACATGATATTCAAACCACATTAGATTTACCCCCCCCCCCCACACACACATGAATAACTGACAGGATCAGCCTGCTGAGCACAGAGACACATTACTTAATATGTCTGTTGCATTGCAGACTAGGACATTTGTGTCACAGCTGTGGCGAAAACAAGATGGTGGCCGAGGAGTGAATGGAGGCAGCTGATTTACGGAAGGCCAAGCAGACACACATGCAACGGATTGTAATTTCTAGGTTACATTTACTTCAATTTGTTATCATTGCACTGGAAATGTTAGGCCAACGTAGCGGCTGCTGCCTGCTGGTCATTTTCCCTCTCTCAATTTCGTTGTTGGGGACTCTTGGCTGACTAAGTGCTCCAAATGGATCCCATCTCCTGCCAATGTCTCTCTCTTTTTCTCTGTCTCTCTGTGACTCCGCCCCCCCCCCTTCAGCCTCCGCTCTCTGTAACTGCTTTTTACGTATGATAAAATAAGATTCGGCGGGTAAATAATAGATGTTGGGCAACGAGTGCCTAATAGAACGCGATCACTGAGAGGGTAGTTTTACAGAACAACTTACAAATATGACCTTTAAGTTCACCAGCTGGGTTTGTGAAAGACAGTAGGGGCTTTTAGGGTCTGCTGGGACGTTTGCGAGAACTTGATGAGGAGATTAACTGCCAATCACAACACATGTATTTTCTACTCCATAAACTTAAAGTGAAGGCTGTTCTGTGGTCACCACACACCTGTGCATGTTTATGAGTCCAGGAATCACTTCGCTCTCTAGAGATGACTGAGGAGGAGGCGAGCTGGAGAGAAGAAGGAGGGAGCGGATCTAAAAGTTAAGCAGCATTCTGATATTTTAACTTCCTCTCTGTGTTCCTCTGTGATGGGCTGGCAGCTGCTGCCAATGCAGGCTTCCAGTTCAGCAAACATCTGGGTGTCCCAGACCTCCCTCGCCTGCTAAATGTGTGCAAAAAAAGAGAGAGGGGGAGAGGGACAAGCTGCATAATAACGCTGGTCTAAAGGTGAAGGATAAAATATGGCAGAGACGAAGGTGAAAAAAGGGAGAAACAAAGTAGCTTCAGGCATATCTTATTTTATAAATATGTGAAATTGTACTGCATACTGATTTCCCTGAACAGTCTTTTGGCAAGCACCCAATTTACGTTACTTGTAATTTTTTTCAAACACCATAATCTCTTCATTCAGACGTCCGCACACAACTCAAACAGACACTTGTATTGATCAGGCTTTGATTTTCTCTTTTTTTCTTGTTATCTACTCTGCTGCATTTGGACAAACGCCTAAATCATCCAACGCATACTCCAGGTGGTTCACATATCTGCATGATGCTAACGCCCATACTTGATTGGATTTTGTTATCTCTGTAATGGTTTTAATCAGCCAATCACAATTAGCTGCAAGGAAAACTAGACAAAGATAGAACGAGAGAAGGGGGTTAAGGTGTATGATAAATCACATAAATTGTGCCAAACACAAACTTAGTTTACCTGAGATCAGTTTGTAATGAGACACTGAATGTCTTTTTGGTCACATCATTAATGTATTCATGGCCAAGCTGTCAGTCAGGCATTTGGCATCTTTTTTCCTCAACAAAAGGGCCCATTAAATATCTGTGCTCTCTAAGGAATGTAAAGTGCTTTATAGAAAATGCTTGACTTAAGAGACGAGACAATCGACCAATTGACCTTGCATTTCTATTTTTACATTTGAAGAGGAGGATGCTGTATTTTCTCTTTTTTTCTTCTTTTTCTTCTTTTCTCTGAGGTGTTTTTACCTGAATCAGTGTGCTGCCCTTCTGCTAGGTAAACCATTTTGTTGAAATACACAGAGGGAGAGCAATTACTACAAAGTTTTAATTTGTGAAAACTGCAAGCATATACCCACATGCACCTTACAAATTTTCATCACAGCGTGATGGTATGCAAATCATTCCACCGCTGATGAGTGCAGTGGGACTAATCCGTTATTGTGAATAGATTATTAACCAAGACCTAAAACTTGCCATTTTAGAAAAGTGAAGGGGCAGAGAATAAAGTTAAAAACGTGACAGCTTATCACAGTGTGTCATGAACATTTTTTAATTTTCTGTCAGCTGTTCATAAGATTTTCTTTGAATTATTTTCTTTAGTTTGAAGCTTAAATAGCCTGTTAGCTGAAGTTCTACATCGTCTGAGGCTACAATCCATCACTGTAGACTTTGCATTGCCTGTTTTATGCAAAAGATTTTGTGATACTCCATTGATCCTCAAAGGAGAAATTCATGTTTTCTTCTGTTTTCTAAGAAGGATTAAATGGACTGAGACAGTCTGGTACTTAGCAAGTCTTACTCATCGTTTCTGATTTTTCTTTTCAAATTACACTGTGGGGGAAGAGAGAATATATGGCACATACAAATGCATTACAATGACATAATAATCAACCTCATAGTACTTCTTCTTTTGGCATTCCATTCACTTAAACACTTTTATTAAGTGCTTGTCCATGTCGAATGATAAAGTAAAAGCTTTATCTCCATTTACTTCCTGCATATTTTGTTATATTTCTTAAATAATTACACTGACACTGATTTGGTTGTATTTTTGCTAATCCAGTTATAGAGTTTTACAGCATTATATTTTCTTTTAAATCTACATTATGTTATTGCATGCTTGCTTTGAATGCCAACATCAGAGGTCTTTTGGAATCTCTACTTGAGTGAATACTAGACCATGACTAAAAGCTGATTTGTAAACATCTGAGAATGATACACCTGAAAAGTCAATCAGGAAGTAATTATATAATTCAAAAGTAATTACTTAATTAATCATTATTTTAATAATGATAATATTGCTGCCGAGGCGATATTTGCATGAAAGTTCACCAAAGTTGAATTCAACGCGATGCAAAGATGCATACTGATCCATGCGTGTTCTATTTCCTTACTTGGATTAATAACTGTTATATAATTTTTGTTTTGGACATTGTAATCACTTACACTACTTGTTGCTGGGGAAAGTAATAAATAAAGTTTTACTGCCCAACACTGTTCCTGAAACGTCTAAATTTCACAATTAGTTTTTTGCATAATTTGTTTTACTTTACGTTAATATTTCTTTTCATTATCAGATGCATTTGCATGGTAAAGGACTTTTTTTCTTTCTTTCTATCTTGTCTAGCTTCAAGTAGTAGGTTTGTGTAAGGTGAGCCAGAGCGCGGACCAATCAGCATCCTGTGAGGAGCTACAGGCAGCTTTGGGCGTGGCTTAGGTGTGTGCAAGATGGCAAGGAGGCAACTAAACAACATCGGCGCCTCTTAAAAAGGTTACGTAGATGCTGTAATAGCATCAGTTTTATCAGAACTGGAGTATATATTTTCACTGTCCTTTTTTTCAATAAAGGATTTTCTAAAAAAATATATATTTTCTGCTCTTCACCCGACTGGCCTCAGCAAGAGTTTGATTGACAGATGGTTCACCCACTCACCTGCCAAGGTGCCAGTTTCCAATGATGGCTTGCACTTTTGCCATAGTGTGTACTGGTAGTGCCTTTGCCATTTTGAGAGGTGTTGAGAGGCAAAACCATTGCACCCACTCTCGTATTTAGCAAATTTAAACCTTTACACATTGCCAAGTTTAATCAAGGCCCGTGGTGGCTGTGTTGGGCTCAGACTGAGCCTACCCAAACGTGCATTTTGCCCACTCAATGAAAACTTGATAGAAGTTTTTTTTTCTTTACTCAGCCAGTGGAAAATAGCACAGACAATACCATTACTGTTTCTAACTTCTCATTGGTTGGGCAGAACACAGCCAAATCCTTTCATGTTCAGGCACAAACACACAGAACTCTGGAACAGACTCGTCCAATGTTTGTCAGCGCATTTCATGTACTTTTTCTAGAGAGTTTGGCCATTCTCTCAGTTCCCGAATGTTGTGCTGCTAGGGAAAGCTAATATTGGGACGTACATTCCATTGTCCAAAGCAATGTATCTTTCTTTTAACTCTATAAGCAAGCCTAGTGCTGCTTCTGGTGCTAGCCAGGCTTGATTGGTTGATTTAGTTGTTTTCTTTGCACCATTCAGTTTGAGTTTGAATAAGTAATAAATAGATATTGGCTATAGTGAAAAGTCCCATTTGATTAGATTTCAATTTGATTTGAGAACTAAGCTCATCATTAATGAAATACTGCTTCACCATCTCCCAATGTCCCTGCTTCAAATATTATTTATTTTATTAATTAGAATAAGCTTTAATAAAATAAAACAGTACTTTCTTAGTCCCCGTGGGTAAATTAATCTTCTGTATTTAAACCATGTAATCACCTCATACACAAACACACAGCCATAAGCTGGAGAGGCCTGAGGGCACAATAGCAGGAGCTTGCATCTGATCTTGACAACCCTCTGGTTCCCAGCTGTCTTCTTGTCTTATTTCTTTGCCATCTGGCCGGGGATTCGCACCAGCAACCGACTACTTGTCCACTTCTTAAATCTTTGGGCAGTACTGCACACATTACTCACCTTTCATTTCTATCAGCCTGCCCTGATATTGCAAGAAGGTATTGTTTTCCAATAGAAAACAGACAAAGTCACGTCCATAATAAAGTATTGTGTTTTTTCAGACATTGGACTTTGTCATTGCAGGGAAAGCAAAAGTCTAACTAATAACATTAATACTGTCCCAGTAAGCCAAGACAGTGTGACAGTGACCAAGCATGCACAATACCGGGACTGTGAAACATATTATTTACACCTGTGCTTTCATGTTAAAGTGCCTTCTGTGAAAAAGGCCGACTGGATGAACAAAAACAAACATAAATAAATAAACATGATTTTGAGGTTTGCGAGCAAGCCTGTACACACTTCTCCAAATGCTGTCATTCTTTTTTATCGCAAAGCCTCAATTTTGAGAAAATCTTTAAAGATTCCCGGAGACATGTTTTAAGACATCTACAAATACTCTGCTGTGAATAAAATATAATTAAACCAGTCAGAACATTTTCCTCTCTCATTTCCCTTTTTTTTTTAGTTGTGTTTGGTATATGTCCCCGTATCCACATCTCTTTAGGGGTCATTGAAAATTACTTTTTTTTTTGTCTTTCATGTCGTGTGACTGAAGTGCATAGATATAATAAAAATATAAGCCTACCCATTAAAAAGTTGTCCACTTCCCAGACTGAAAGCTGGTTCCACAGGAGAGGAGAGAGCTTGATTACTTTCTTCGTTTCATTATCTTTGTTTTTAGATGGGAAATGGAGTTTAGTGTCAGTTGCAGGGAGCTTGTAGCACTATCGACAAGATGATCAATTTGGGTGGGACTAAAGTTAGCATAGAAGACATCCTGAGACATGGCATTGAATTAAATGACGATGTAATCATTTCCTTAAATTCACAGTTGCTACAGCATTATCAGATAGACATCTAGTGTTCAAACTTTTGCCTACAGAAATAAAAATTATTAAGTAAGAATTTAAAAGTTATTAAATAATGGTCCGATAAGGCAGTGTTCTGTGGAAAGACTATTAAATGTTCAATTTCAATCCCCCTAATGCCAATATGTGCTCCCGCCCCACCAATGTTGAAATGAAACGTATGCCCTTGCTCTCCTTAATATGATATAGCAGAATATTCAAGGATTAAACCGCTGTGTAAACAATGCTTGGTATTTATCACTGTCTAACATAACTCCTTTTATTGAATATTATGACCCCGATACTTTTAAACTTTGTGTTTTCTCCATACTACACAATTCACTAAGATTGGTTGAGTTTCTTCATAGCTAGAAATCTCACAACATATCGAGGAAAATAAAACAGAGAAGATGTTCAGAGAGATATCAAAGGTAGAGATAGTGTTTGAAAAGATTTGGGGGAGGAGGGAGGAAAGTGCTTGCGAAGACAAATGCTCTTGTTTGTCCGTTGTTCTCAGATTCAATCAGGTCTATATCATAGCTTCGGGTCATATAGTCTGCTTTATCATTTCAGAAGGAAAAATACTTTTTCTCATCTTCCTCAAACTTCCACTACTCCCACAGATACAGAGACACACACAATTATGCCTCACAGCCTTCCTCTTTGCAAACTGAGAGACGGATCAATGAGGACACCAAGATCACAAGAGAAGAAGGGGTTGGGGGTGTTGGTTGACTCTGATATGGATCGACTTTAACTTGGCATGTACCAAATAAATGCCAGGGGGGGTTATTGGGATGGAGAAACCCTGTGATAAATCAATTCTTGCCAAGCATCCATGCATCTGGAACGGGTGTGCAAGGTAGTGGGACAAGGTGTTGAAAGATAAATCGATCACCATTGATGATCTGAGAGGAAATATTTTCTCCTTTTTGCTCTCACTTGTTACACACAGACATGAATGAGCAGTTAAATGTTCCTGCACAAAAAAAAAACAGCAGACAAATAGAGCTGTATCAAATCTCTGTGTGTAGGTTGTGCTCCAGTATTGTGTGTTTCTACATGCGGTACAACATGAGGCTTGATCAGATGGTGTGTGTGTGTGTGTGTGTGTGTATGTGTGTGTAGTACACAGTACACATGAGTCCAGATAGGAGGAGAGGAGAAAGCCATTAGAGATAGGAACCTTGGTCTGAGGCTGCGTCTAATGCACGACTACTCAGCCAGTCAACCAAAACATGCTTATCGTGCCCAAGATACACAAAGGACACACTCGCACACAGAGAGACTGAAACACACACACAGACAAAATGTCCCCCCGGGCTGTCCATCCAATCTCTTTGTCAACAAATATATAAAAGGCAGGAAGGCTTTCCTTAAATCAGAGGCACAAACACACTGAAACATGAATATGAAGTTCAAATGTGCAAATCAAGTTGGAAAGTTTCTATCTTAATTTCCATTGTTATATTCACCAAATTAAAGTATTTAAAGCAGACGTGGTAATAGACATACAATTTTATGAGAAACTTTTATTTAAAATCTAAACTCCAGGTCCACTTACTAGATTTTAAATAATGAACCTTAACATTGTCATCATATCAATCATCATTTTTATTGCTATATTAGCTCTTTAATGCTACTGCAGTTTTCCTTGTAGTCTGCCTTTCCAATGTAGGATTCAATTTGCAATTGCATGCACAAAAAATAATGAAGCTATAGTGATTTCAACTACACTGTCACTTCCACTGTCCACTTGTTTTCTTACATGTAGCCTGGCTTGTGCCATATATGAGAGCCTCTCCCCTAGCTGACAGGTTGATCTGTGCTGGCATATATTGATGTGGCCCGAAGCCCA
The DNA here is from genome assembly GCA_016806645.1 of Ophiodon elongatus. Classification (NCBI taxonomy): domain Eukaryota; kingdom Metazoa; phylum Chordata; class Actinopteri; order Perciformes; family Hexagrammidae; genus Ophiodon; species Ophiodon elongatus. The sequence continues at coordinate 2,484,623 of JACSYO010001600.1, read as the reverse complement.
TTCTTAAGCTGCTCTCTGAGATAATGTCACCTGGGATGGAGGGGTTGAGGGTGGAGTGGTGGTTAGGGGGAGATAAGCCAACGTTGCGCACGAGTGCTTTGTTTATGATGAAGTGGTCCAGGCAATTACATTAGAGGCACAACGAGAGCCCTCGTCTCTCTCTCTCTCTCTCTCACTCTCGCTCTCTCCCACTATGACTCTTTGTCACCCCGCTCACACTCACGTCACTCCCAGCGAAATACAAGGAGACACCTCTCAAACCTTATCGAACCAGCAGTCGGGGACGGTAACTTTTGTGCCGTCCACCTTTTATAATGCCGTGCATGGTTCGCCGAAAGAGGGAGGAAGATTCATGACGTGACACAAGTCAGCGCCAGCACCTGCACACAACGTCCCTCTGTTGAGAGTATCTGTTCACTCTTTATTGGAGGCCGTGATTTAGGTGGAGTAATTGACTGGAAATGGACTAGTGCAGGTGAAATGCTTTATGGTCCAAGTGTCGGCTAACTGCACAGGATTCTCACTTGATGGAGAAGAGGACGAATGGAGTGAAGAGGAGAGAGTTGCAGCACAAAAACAAATCTAAGCATTAAGAAGTAATTTAATGGCGTATTGAGTCTTGCAATCTCTTCTCTTTTTATGCAAACAAGATAAATTGCATTGAAACAAGTGAAATAATTTCAACCCACTGGCACATTTTATGATTTTACCAGAGAGAGAGAGAGAGAAGAAAAAACCTGTTTATAGGCTTAAATACAGCATTTAATTACTTGTTAAGATTGAGATATGAATGACCACTCAATAATGTAATCCCCCTGCAGCAGTTTCTATGTTTTTTAATTGTTTATATATATATATATATATATATGTATATATAAAAAAAAATGGTCTTCTTTTTTACACAAGTAGCTATTGCACATCAAAAAGATGACAAAAAAACATGTTGCATTATGAAAGCAAACGGTAGCTTCAGACTGTCAGCCAGATGTCAAGAGTATCAACTTTTTTTTGCTTTCACATCTGGATTTGAAACTTCTCCCAGCTCATTAAACAGTAACACATGAGGATATAATTAGTTCTAAAACCCACATCCTCAGTATGTGGCGCAGCACAGGTGTAGCACCACTGAAGACAGCCACAAACACAAACTTGCAGCAGTCCAGATGGACAGTGTGGCTTAATGTTGTCATGTCACAGGGTCCATATGTTCGTCAGTGTATGATATCTGTTGGTTTCGGTGGTTAGCGTTGGAAAGACTCCTAAGAGGCAGCCAGAGAAGGGAGAGAATGAGATGCTGAAGTGTGTTGCAATACCCAGAGGGAAACAGGCTCTGACATATGTGGAAGCATATAGCTCCTTTGGGTCGTGGAGGGAGAGGAGTGGAGCAGAGAGACTCCTTGGAGCTGTGGGGAGAAGGGTGTGATCATTCTGTCATCCAGAATTACTGTCATCATGTACACACACAGACACACACACACACACAGCAAAATACACACAATGGCAAATGTGTGCAAACACATACACGTCAAAATGCTGATATGATATACTGTGGCAGCCCCCACACACTCAAATGCACACCTCCACATGCACCTGTACACTGGTGACGGCAGCTCCCTTAGGTGGAGCCCTGTGGGGGCTGCCATTTTCTGCACCAGCACCTGTCACCTGGATCATGCACAAGAAATGAAAAAAGCTCCCTCTCTCCTTCTCTCCCTCTCTCTCTCTCTCCCTCTCTCTCTCTCTCTCTCCTTTTCTCCTACTTGCACCACCATTCCCAGACGTGTCAAGCCAGCCAGATATGATAATTCTGCACCTAGAGACATGCTCACTTTGCTTATGCAGTTGCCGTTTCCCAGCTAAGCTCCCGGAAGTTTGGCCCTAGCCGTGAAACTGTCAACAAAAAAATACCTCAATTGGGATCTTTTTATGACTGGCAATATAGAGTTGTGCAATTGCAGAGTAGAATAGTCTGAGCAGTGAACAGAATGAGTAGTACTGGGCAAGGTTCATGACAAATGTAAGCCAACTATCATCCTACTCATTGAAAACGTAATACTATCACTTGCCTTGGTACACTGTGACTTTTATACATAATATGACCCGTTCAGCTCTGTAAAATGTCCAATTATTACACACTTGACAATAGCATGTCAGTGTGTCACAACACTAGAAAGTTCATGCTGGTGACGTATTGATATGCATTTGCCAAATTTGTTCTTAGTGCTGACCTACTTGACCATGAAGTTAATTAACAATCAACAATTTATGTTACATCCTGGAGATATGGGACAACATTAAGGGTCTGACTTATCAAACATTCATTTTCCTTTTAGATCTGATCTGTTCACCACTAACTCTACAAGTTCTCTGCACAACATGGAGAAGAAATGATATCTACCTTCCATTCAACTCCATTCAACTCCTGGTAAATCAGTAAAGGACTCAACTCTACAACTATGTTGTAATTATTGAATTGCAAATTGTAATACTTTATATCACTAATGACCAAGAAAAAGTCATATCATTACAATAACATGCTAGTAATATATCACTGCCCAGCAATAGAAGTGAGCAAACCAGCATGTGATGTGTGTGTATGGTCAGAAGTGACTGAGTGGAAAATTAATAAAACTATATTAGTTATGTGTGTGTGTGTTTTTTGGACGAGAAGAAGCCAGAAAGTGTTTTCAGAAGCACAGATGGGTGCATTAGCACACAGCGGGAGCTTATGTTTTATTTTTTCACAGCCACACATCTCCGCGGGGGGTTGAGATATAATTATTTCAGATACATTGTAATTCTGGGAGTAAATGGCTGCTGACATTTTTTTAAGAAGGCAAGAGAAGGTTGACTGCAGTTAGAGGCCTTGCTGTTTATTTTTAAAGGTCACAAGTGGCAGAGAGAAATCTTCAACATAACTGTGACAGCACTGGGAATTTACGTTTTTTTTGATCATGCACAAGAAATGAAAACCTCTCTCTCTCTCTCTCTCTCTCTCTCTTTCTCTCTCTCTCTCTCTATTCATTGCCTGTCCAGAGGAACATCCCAAGCTGTGATCTCAAATCTAAATGTCCATCCCAAGATCAAGTATGGATCTCTCCCCTCCTTAAACACTTTGTGTCTTCTACTCCCCCTGCATTTTCTGTGCCTGTTTATTTCTTCTCATGCATCATTCCTCATCATCCTCTTCTTGATGCGTCGCCCCTCCTGATGCGTCGCCCCTCCTGCTGCTTCTTCTTCCTCTCTCCGTTTCCCTCCTGGTCAACTCCTCCTCTTCTATTTTCTGCATCCTTATGTTTCCTCTTTGCGCATCTGTCTTTTCCGTCTCTGTTTCCCTCTTTCCATACAACTCACCATCAATTCAATAACCTTTATTGGCATGAATGTCATAAGAATCTTTCCTAATTATTTGCCAAAATGCCAAAGCCTCTAAGAAGGATTGTCTAAAAGGATTCATTCTTCTATAAAGAGAAAAACAAAACTATCCACATTAGTAAATAAATATCCCTTTCTCCGTCTGCAGTTAGTTTTATTTGACCACGATGGCAGGGGTTCAAGATGTGATGGACTGCTAAGATGAAGGCTCCATCATCATTATTATTATTCATGATTTAGACCCATAAAACAAGTCCTTCGTGAAGTAAACAGGACATGCCCCGCGGTAAAGAGTAGCCTTGGCCCCTCTGCTATAAATTGCCTTCACAAAAGGACACTTTGATATTGCAAGCTTTATTAGGATGCCCTTTCTTTTGGCATGTAAGAGAAAGTAAACTGCCATTTGGAATTAGATTTAAAGCCCTTGGGTGGAAAAAGTTGTGGATATATGAGAGACGATAGAAGCCAGATAGGGAAGGGTTTCCAATGAATCAGCTCTTACATGACAACAACTCACCAGAAAGGCTAAGTCAAACGGACTTTGATCATATTTGAATAAAATAGACTAATTCAATGAGCAGGTCAATACAAGTTTATGAAAATATGTCAGTTTTCAAGTATATGCTTTTTTCCCCTCTTTTTGACTTGCTGTTTCATCATTCCAATCTCCCGCATAGTCAGAGGCAGAGAGCGAATGGAAAATGAATAAGCAGCATCTCACATTTATTTTAGAAGGAAACAGAGCTAAGGAGATAGTAGACAGAGGGTTGCAGAATAACAAAAGGGACAACATGATGTAGAAATGAAATGCAACTGTTTCACATATTGATAGAAAAAAAAGGCCAACACTACCAGTGAGAAATATTGAGCTGCTCATTAGTTTATCCAGCAGCTGCTAGTGATTTTCTTGACACGTTCACGCTCACCAGTAGATATGGATGGATGATTAAAACAGATGATGGTTAACTTAATGGTATGAAAAACAATGGCTTTCGCTCGGGGGAATTTTCATTGACCAAAAAGAAAGGGATGACTTGGCAAGTGAGCAGCTAAAAAGCTGCTGAATAACAGAAGGCCAGTATTATTCATTTGGTTAAAGTCACTGTGGCCTTTAATAAGGTGAATTTCTCTGGTGGGTTTGAGTGTTTAGAAAATAGGAATGCAAGGTCGAGAGAGGATATTGACAATGTGTCTGGGCAGAGACGCGGATACACTGTGAGATCTCTGCTCAATCCACTCGTCTCCAGGTATCAATAGCAAAATGTCCTCAGGGATCCCCACTTAGATTAAACTCTGCTTTGGAGCTTTCTTTACTGCAAAGCTTGTAACAATTTGTAGCGCTATTATTTGGTTGCTTGAATTAGATAAGGCTTACATGGAATCAATGAGGGCACAATACAAGTAAATAAATACCAGTTTCACATTTGTCCCTCAGTTAAAATTGTAAATAATATAGTCAGAGTACTGCCATGTGATGACCTCTCTACAAATGCAAGACACTATAGGATGCAACACACACAAGTACTGTATATACATTAAGGATTCAAATACAAAGCACATTCTCTATCAATTATTATACAGGTAATCATATTCAGAATTACTTAAAGCTACTAATATTGATATTAATGCGACCTGCCCAGCTCCAAACAGCAGACACACACAGTTAGCAACTAGATGGTGAACATAGTCCAGCATTTCACAGCTAGAGAACCAGATAGTTCCCTCAGGAGTTAGTGAATATCAAATTTAAATTCATCAGGTGGCCAGAAACACAACTCTAAATCACTGCTAATGTTGCTCCGTATTTGCTGGATGTGGACAAAAAAATTTGGTAACATTTGAATTGTGTATTCACAGCTTATTTTAACAGCTGTTACAGCAGGTTTAACACAAAGGGAATGTTTTCCATCATTTTCCGCATTTCGTATAGGACATGAACATCCGTCTCCAAGATGACACTTCTGTGTTTGGTTGACCCATCCACCTCCTCTCCTTCCTGCCCTGTTTGGACTTTCTCGCTCTTTATACAGTTGCCTCGCTTGTATTGTGGCAGGTGGGAGTGTCGTATACACGCGTTAAAACAGCGTTGGTGTCAGACGCCAAAGTACTGACCAAGCTCCGTGATTTGACGCATTGAGTTAGAATGGGTTGCAGTATAACACAGACAATAAAAGGTGTTTTGAGAAAGTGTGAGTCACCACAACCATGGCCACCCAAAGTATTATGCAGTTTGCTGCAGCAGAATGCGAGACACGGAGGAGCACACTCACTCACAGACACACGCACGCACACACACACACACACACACACAACTGCGCGCAAACACGTGAGTGAGCGATTGCATGATTCTCCTGGCGGAGATAATAATAAATCAAATGTATATGTAACAGCCAAAGGAAGCACTGCAAATTTGATAGTGATAAACTGTGTGTGTAGGTGTGTGTGTGTGAGTGTGTGTACTGCACCTGCATGAACTACATCTGACATTGAGTGGCCAAGTGGTGGGGATGGGGGAGGTTGGAGAGTGATAGATCAGCACAGAAAAAAAAGAGAGATGGGAGGCAGATTTCAGCTTAAGGTGTTTGAGAAGGAGATCAGGACAGAGAGGATGAAAGAGTGAGTGTCATGTGGGTGTGTGAGAGGGAGAAGTAAGTAAAGTAAAGTAAGTCTCTCAGGAGTTTGCTGCTGTCTTACAATGCAGGAGCAGGAATACAAGAGTAGAAGTTGATTTACACCACGTGAACAAGAACTTTCTTCTTTTTTTTTGTGCTGCACGCATCATCGAGTATCTGACCTTGCGTGTTGTATCAGGTTAAAAGAAGAACACCAAAGAGACGATGAGGGAGAAGACTCTAAATAGATGTACTGTGGAGCTTCTAAAAGCTGTGCACACCTTTCTTGAGCTGCTCTGTAACTTCAGGGCCTCATATGAATCTGAGGATATTCTGATGACTATTCTCAGCATTAATCTGAGCTTCCTGTGGGTAAAGTGATGCATCACCTTGGTAATCAAGGAAGGAGAGAAGATGGACAGACCAGAATGCAGCAGGCCTTTTTCCGGTAATACACACGGATAAAAATGATGTCGTTTAGGCTGTGTAATTGCCCTGACTACCATCTGCTGAGAGTGTTTTACCGCAGGATTTAAAACAGGAAGAGCACAGCAAATGTAACGGCAGTGACCTCGAGGCCCATCCACATTTTACCCCATCGTCACAAAACCAGCAATTACATTGTAATTGCTGGTTCTTGACCAGGTCACAGGCCCATAAAGGTGTTCACAATTCCCTTAACACCTATGTGTCTGACTTTATCTGCAGAAGGATCTTGAGGGACCACTGCAGCGTGTAAGATGAGGGTCATGTAACTGTCTGAGGTTTCCCAGCTAGCAAAGCACTGTGCTTACTGCTGGCCTTATAGGACAATATTGTAATTTTGTTAATGTCAATACCTTCTATCTTTTCTAGGCTGTCTGTCGCACTCTGCTGCAAGCCATTTGCTCCCTGTATACATGTAACTCAAACTGGAGGAAATTATGCATTGATGACTATTTTCAGCCATTGTTTGGTGCACTGGTGAGTATCTACAGCAGCGTGATTCACTCAAATTAAACTTCAGTGGCCATGTTCACTGTAATAAAAGAACATGTCAACCAGTTCGACACTGTGGCTAATTGATGTGTTGTTTAACCACAATGGAGCTATATGGCACAGAGGAACAATATTAAATAGGCTTTAGCTACACAGCAAATGTTTGTTAGTGGAATCATGTGGTTGTTTAAATCTTTACGAGTGATTTCAACAGACGTGTTGTTTAAAACACAATCGGCTGTGAGAGCTATTATTACACATCTATTTCATAGATCTTGTGTATTCGACTTAGTATTCTTCCAGATAATCCAACATCCAATACATCCGACTTGACACTTGTGTGCCTGAGAATCACACTCACATTTGCGAAAGTGTTTTTACACCTTTACAATTCATGGTCTCATGTTACCTTACATAAAAAAAATTACCCCAATGACTTCCTTACTATGTGATATGGTAATCTGTATTGGCGCGTGCCCTGAGTTGAGGTATCCAAATAGGTATTGTCATACCGGTGCACCCCTTATGGGAATATTTACCATCTGTACCGTTCATGACCGTATCACATGACTGCAGCATTGTTGAGTATTATTTGTTTCTCTCACTATCATTTCTTTCACATTTATTCATATTACATTGAGGGTTACATGTAAGCAGGCGTAACGGAAATTAAAAATAGGAAGGTTGTTAAACAAACCTAACCTAAACTGTATCTCACCCTAAAAAAGTTGTATTGAATTAAATATTTGAATACAGTTGAGTTGTTTGCTTTTCCACAGACTACCTTTACACAATATATAAAGCCAAGTTAGCAAGGCCATTAAGAATTCTACCATTGCCTTTGGCTGCCCTCTGCGGTCATGTGACCCTCGCCTAGAAAGTGGCTCCTCAAGCGTCACCATTCTATCTATCCCAGGGCAAAGAAAGTCACCCTGTGTGGCGTTGAGTGTTATTAACAGCACGGGGGTTTTGGAGAGGGGTCACTGGTGAAACACATAGAGTCATGTCAGACTGTCCATGCATTAGGCCGTGGCCGGGTATGTGCTCGAGTGTGTGTGGCCTTTCCAAGGGGTGACTAGGTTTCTGAAAAGCAATGACAGGGTTAGACTGAGGAGGAGAGAGGGTCATGTGCAAGGCAGAGCATATGTGTGGGGGTGAATAAGTTTTAATGTGACACGTGCGAGACACAGTGCCAGGACAGGTGAGGCGAGGTGATCCATACCAGGCATCACGTCGGCTGTGATAAAGCAGGTATGAGAGATTGCTGAGCTCAGTCTCTCTCTACCCTTGGGAGGGCTGGGTGTATTAATATCCACAGAGCAGCAGTCGTACCAACATAGCACTGATTCAAGACTCCTGAGTCCCACGTAATATTTTACTGAACCTGTGTGGAGGCTTTAAATTATCTGTTACGGAACAGCCTACACATGCACAGCACGCTAGCAGCAAATGCCTTTTTTACAACTGCAGGACATACAATATAGATGTGGAGATTGAGTGGCTCTTCATCCTTCTCATTTCTCTTTTCCCCCCTACCCTAGTACAGATCTCTACATTTCTCCTTCCGTAGTCTGGCTTGCTCCATGGTGTAGATGGAAATTCGGCAAACTGATGTTTTATGGGAGTGGATGTTGCTCACTTTTTATTCACAGGCAGAATTTTACAGTTTAGGCCTATATCGCCTTTAAAGGAAATGTCAAACGCTTTCAAAGCTCAACTTGAATCAAAAACTAATTGAGTGCTCAAATGACATTGTTATGAGAAGCCTCACACATCAGTATAGTGTGCCATTCATTCTGTGATAAAGTAGGTAATGTTTGGACTCTTTATGTAGCTAGTGAGGCTAAAGTTTATTGTTCCCCCGAAGTAATTACGAGTATCACCACACCTGTTAAAGGAATAAATAAATAGCAATCTTTTCAGACAAGAGAGGTGTGTGTTTGTCTGCAGCCCAGGTGTGTCTGATGAGAGCGTATCTGATTGGTTCTCTGCTCCTGCCACAGGTGAATCTGGAAAGCTGAACAGCAGCATTTTTATGAAGACACATGAAAGACAAAAGGCAGCCAGATGGATGAAGTCAAATTATCCATCTGGATGAAATAGAATTGAAGTTTCACAGCAAAACCAGTGTTTCGCCACGTTGAACGTGGACTGAAATAAAGTATTGTCACTGTTACATTTGTCAGGCTTTAAGTTGTTGCATGTTAAAGCAGTTTACAAATACTACTAAAGGAACATTTTGGATAATTCCCCACATACCATTTATCTTCCTTTTAATAATACAAAACTATTGACAATACATGATATTATTATATTAAATACTTTTAGTTTTCTTTTACATTTTTGATGACTTAATGATACTGTAAGAGTTCCTTTGTGGAAACGATAAATTACAAATTTGAATACAATCCTAGGATGTCCTAAGAAGTGTGACGGTGAGCCATACCTGTGCGTAGGAGCATCACAAGGACCATGTGGTGAGGGATCTCTCCAGTGGCCCACTCTCTAACAAACACTGTGCTGTGTGAGCGGTAATATTCAGGCCCGTAATGAGTGAGATCAGTCACCCCACTCCGTCTGCAGACCGGGGCTCAGCTGAAATTAGCCAAGCTGAAATGCTCAAACGGAGAGGAATTGAGTCCACGGAGACACAGGAGTTAACCCACCAACCGCTACATGACTACCGACAGTGCAAGAGATTAGCCAGGACAAGAGCTTGACATTATGTTGCTTCCTCTGAGCATTCCCTTAACATTCCTCCTGCTGCTCTTTCTCCCCTTCGCTTTTTTTTTATTCCTCCTTTTTCTCTCTGTGCTTCTTTATCCGTCTGTGCCCACTGCTGCTTCAGACAAAACAAATCTTACACTTATATTTCTCATCCCCCTGCCTAGTGCCTTTTCCCACCCCCTCCTTATCCATGCCTTTTTCGTGATGTTTTTTTTTTCTCTTGCTGAGTTATGTCTGCTCGCATCATGACCTTTTTTGTTTTGCCAGAGTCCTCCAACAAACATAAAAAATGGCTGATAGGGAAGCAGATATTCTCTCACTCAAAGGTTTGGACCTGGTTAAAATTACTTTCATGTGGAATTACTTCAGCCATATATCCAAATTCCTCCTCTGCAAGCACAAATAGGCCTGTATATATGCAGGCTGCGTATTCACGGGCCTCATTAGGTTATGCAATAAAGTAGAAGGGAAGGAAGGGGGGGAATGGGATTGTGTGTGTGTGTGTGTGTTTTGCTGTGTAACTCTATGTATGAGTTTGCTGTTTTATTTCTATCTCACCTGCCTTTGACGTCAAAATAAGCAAACTATTTTTAGCATTATGTCTGAAATTATGCATCGAATAGATGTATTGGTGTTTGAGTCAAACAATGATGAAAAAAAATGTATTTCTATGACTGCGCAAGCTATAGTCGTGGCTGGGGGAATTATGTTTTCGGGTTGTCCATCCGTCTGCCCATCCGTCCATATGTACGTATATCTTGTGAATTCGTCTCAGGAACACTCGGTGCGAATTATTTCAAATTTCGCATTAACGTCCTCTTATACTCACACAACACATGTTGGGCCATAACTCAAGGATTCATATGCTAAATACGACACTTTCACACTAATGTCTAAGAGACTAAATTAATGAAGTGATAACATTTTGAACAGGCATGGATGCAAATTGCATCATGGCCGCTTGGCAGAAGCATACAACTGTGAGGCAGTAATTCAATAATTGTTTTGTCATAAATAAATATATATATATATATATAAACACAACATAAATACAGTATATACATGGACATAATTGATACATTTGTAGGATAACAGTTATGACCAGGTATTTCTTTACACCGTGGTTGTACTGTAGTTGATAGCAAAGAGAGATTAGATCTGCCCAAGGCGGAGGTGCAGAGAGAAAGCTTTTCTTTACCCACCAACTCCCAATCTCTTATCAGATGGGCAGAAGGTGAGGCCCTGACATTATCAAGTAAAATGGCTGGGAGCGATACTACCTGGATAAGGGCGCAGATACAGGGGCTGGGACAGTAGAAGGATCAGGCTGGAGAAAACAGCAGTAAAGAGTCATTTGATCCATCTATACCTTGATAGTATAAAAGTACCAGTGAACATAGTCACACATTTCACAGTTTATATCGCTTAAAAACCTCAAATGTATAATTTTGTTGGTTAAGTTGGTCAGAAAAAAACAAACATTAGTTCAACACCAACTTTCTTCTTAAGTTTCTTCGTTCACATGATAGCCACAGCACTTGAGAGTGATTATTCATGTGAATTATGCTAGTTTGCAGATTGAGTCCATAAACCATTGAGGTAAACAGTAAAGCATTAGCATTTCCGGAAGCTGTTTACATGGAAGAGCACAGTGATGCGTGTGGAGCTCATGCATACTGCTGAATAAATTCAAAGATTATGTTGACAAGGGTTTGGCAATGATAGACATGAATTGAAAGGAAGTGAAGAGCGCTATAAGTGTGTGTGCATATGTGGTCGCACGTACAACAGAGTGCATCTGTGATATTAATGAGTGAATTCAAAAGATGGATTTAAATTGCTGGGCCGGGCAGACAGCAGAAGATCCCGTCAGCTTGTCAAAAGCACACACAAGCAGCGTAGAGAAACAGTGTCACTCAACACCCTCCCTCCCTTACCCCAGAAAACAACAATTAAGTGGTTGAGCCGGTGGTGGTAATGCTGTCAGGCTAGTGAGGGTTTCTGTGATGCTACTTAATTAATCTCTGCAAATCAAATCGATGGTAATTTTGCTCGAATAGCAATCAGATTTAGGGCTTCACACTGTGACAAGATATCCAGCTTGCGAGCTGAAAGGGCTCGTTTTTCACAGCAATCAAACAAGCTCATCCATATGCTCACAGTGCATTTAGGAGAAGGAGATGGACCATAGAGGGATGAATGGAAAGAGTGCAAACAGAGGAGTGGAATGTGGAGATAGAGCCTCGTTTCCACACTTTTGTTTTGTGTCCTTAATTCCATATAGTACACGGAATACGCCCCCCTAGTGTTCAGGACCAAATATGCACGGCGACAAATGAGGAAGGAGCTAAGTGTGTAATCAGTTTTAGGAAATATGTTGATAAAAGATGTATGAACCACTATGCATGCAATCTATATGTTACACAGCTAAAATGCTACCAATGTTAGCTAAATATGGCGTCAAACTTTTCACTGTAAAGAAATTAGAGAAACTAGAGCTATATTCCATCAATCAGTTATATTTCGCAAATTGCATAAGGTGCAACTGAAATCTGTAGCAAAAGTTCACGTTTTTCAAGGAAATCCAGGCAAATTCTGGACTGAAACAGAATTCTACAAAAGGTAAAAGCCCTGCATTTAAGACTTTACTTGTATTATCTGCAACATATACTTAAAGTCAATGTGCGGAATACGAGGGGCGGTGTCTCAGGGGGTTGGAATCGGGGTAGACGGGACGATAGACTGTAAATATGAGGTGGACGTAGTCATCGTGATGTCACCCATTTGTTTGAGGACGCCGTTTTGGAGCCTAGAGTTCGGAGATTTGACTGTCACCATCTTGGATTACGACCATTGACATCATGGCTTTTTGCAACCAGTAAATGGAAGTGACCGTATTTGGAATGCCGAGGAGTGACGTAGAGACACCTCCGCAGCATAGCTGGTAGCGCCAGCTACCTGTCAATCACAGTAAGCAGACCCTAAAGAATACTCTACTTTATGGTCTATTGCACTCTAAATGGGACCATAATTTACGAGATGAACATCATGCTGTATTGAAGAAGATTTGAAACTAGCGATTGAGACCATAGACTCATGTTTACAATGTTTACTGAGATATTAAATCAAGTGAGAAGTAGTGTCATTTTCTCATAGACTTCTATACAATTAGACTTCTTTTTGCAACCTATTTTTATTTATATTAATGGTGTATGAAAGTTTAGTTTGGGTGTTTCTAAGTGGGGTTGTACGAGGTACTTATGCAGAGTGTATTACCTACAAGACGCAAACAGGAGTACGGGCATGGAAGCAAAGTAGTGTACTGCTGTGGCTGGGAACAGCAGCAACACCTATTTTAGCCACCTAAAAAAAGCCCGACAAAAAAAAGCAATATCAGTACTATTTTAAGAATATTATTTACACATTGAAATGAAGCTCAAGCGGAAGTTCAGTCAGGAAGACACTCTCTACACTCTTTGTCATTCATAATCTCAGTCTCTAATTCTCTCTGCGATTACTCCATCAGCTGATTGGGGGGCGTGCACTTTAAATTAACCAATCAGATTCTGCGCAGTTTCTTTAAACCAATCACATCGTTGTTGTCAAACTTTTAAATAGGTTCTCCTCTCTGCTGCTGTCATTTGTCATTTCAGCTCAAAACAGATGCGACCCTCCTCCACCCAAGGCTCCTCCAATCAGCATCAGTCATGCTCCTCATTCATCTTCGGGTTAAGACAATTTCCTTCTTCACCACCACCACCAGTGTCTGGACTCCAGGGGAGATTCTGCCTTAGCAAATATCAGCATCACTACCCCTTGCTTATCCTGATTCAGGATGGAGTCCAATTGCCAAAGAATTTGCACCATTCAAACGTTATGCAATTGTAATAAATGCTTGTTAAACTCTATACAACTCCTGATTGAACTGAATTGAAAGTGAAATTTAACTATACTGTTTGAAAAGAGAAAAGATAAATTTCACTTTCAGTTCAGTTCCCCATTGATCTGATGGTAAGATAAAGTGCCAAAAATATTCTGAATACACTGTAGCGTACACTTGAACAGCTATTGTATTCTTTTTTTACGAGAGCCTTTCTTTTAGGTGTCTGAAATGCGTTTTGCTGCTGCCCCTATTCAGAGCAGTATTGCTTTGCTATCATGTTACATTTTATGTTGCATCTGTACATTGAAAGTTGTGCTAATTCTAACTTCTTTATATACTGTTGGGTAGTTAAATCTACAGCAATGCATCATATTATATAAGATCATTGGTTTGCTGCATCGGCATCAAACAACAGTAGTGGAGTGGAAAGTACAATATTTGCCTGAGTTGTAGTGGAGTAGATGTATAAAGTTGCATTAATGGAAATACTGAAATTAAGTACAAGTACATCGAATTTAAACTGAATTATGTAAATGTATTTTGTTGCATGCCACCACTTGTCTGCATTAAATCAACGTGTTAGTCTTAGGAGGCTGTCAAATATGATATAATTCCTGTGCCTTTTCCAGTTTGATTTTTCAGAGGTAGTATACTAAACATTCTTTTCACCTACCGTAGAATAAATAATATAAAAGAGAGTGATTGAGTCAGATTCATGAGAACTGAAACATATCTAAGACCTCCCTGCCTTTAGGGGAAAAAAATCAATAATAGAGAGTAATTTTCTTTCTTTCAAAATTATAAATCTCAAACACCAGGAAATTTCAATTACTTCAGCTACCTTGTTGTGTTTGAATGTCTGTCTAGCAAAAGAGAATCAAAGAAGCAGTGGAGGTGTGCAGAGGGGTCAATGAAAAATGATTCATGCAGATGATGATGAAAAACCAGTGTATGGTAATGAATTGATGAGAAAATAATGGCCATGATGCACACTTGATCATCTTAAATGGTTGAATTAATTTACAATAAAGTGTCTGGGATCACGGTAAATTCACACACGCATGCGTGTGTGTGTGTGAGCTCGCGCGCGCGCATGCGCACGCACACACACACACACACACACACACACACACACACACACACTGAGGACAAACCTCATGGTGCAGATTCTATAGTGGCAAGTGCAGATTCATGAAGACGACGTGATGCTGTCACACAAATTTGAGAGGAAATAATTTGTTGTGGACTGCTGCATAAAGTCAAGATATGAAGCTAAACAAAGTAATAACTCTCATGCAAAAGCATTAAGATCAGAGCTCTTTTAAATTGTGATTTAACGTGTTCTGCGTTTTCACAACAGATAGTCACTGAAAATCCACTTGATACCTCATCTGTTGTGTTGGATACAGTGTGATCTATAACAGAGGCGTTCACTGAGAGGATGAAAAGTTAATGTATGCACACATGAAAAATGAAGAAAGCTGACAGAAAAATCAATTACATTACAGCAGTAAGGGATCAGCAGAATCTTAAAAGGATTCACCAACAAGAGAGAGAATAAGCCTGATTGGGTACATGTAACCTCTGGTTCCACAATTTTCATTTTGCTCTTTAAAAGTCAGAAGGGGTGGCTTGTAAGATAAAGATACAGCCCATGCTACCAGTAATAGGAATGCAGTGTCATGGATTATTTGAATCCCTATGAAGACATGTTCTGTGTATCACATCCAAAAAATTCTCTTAATTATGATTATTAGTTTAAAAGCCCCAAAAAGCCGCCATGATTTTCACTGCAGATTTTTTGGACTCGTAAAGACTAGGCATAACTACAAATGTTAACAACGGGTACCAATACCGTGGTCCTGTATTGTTCATGCTATTTCACTGGCTCACTGCTTACTGCCACATCTAAATGGGACGGAGCCATTATCAGTGTTATCAGTCACACCTGTGCTTTTGTTGCGATGTTAAATTAAATTTCCCACTATGAGATAAATCTATTTTTCACTCTCCCCTAATTCATGAGCTGGATCTTCTGAGATCTGCACTTCTGGACTGAAAATAATAGGTGTGTCCAATTTCAACGGCTCTTTGTAATACAATCTTCATTTGGCCAAATCCTGGAGCGTCCTTTTGATGCTGTCAATATATCATAATCCGTGCGTGTTGCTCAGCTGTTTGTTGCCGCATTCAGTTGATGCTCTTTACGATGGGAAATATCATGGCCCAATGTAGAATGTGTTTGCCATGTCGTCATCACCTACTGGTTAATATTAAATATCAGGCCTCTTTTCACTACATATATGTTTACTTGCCACAAGAGGTATATAACAGGTGTTAATGCATTAATTATGGCTCTGTTTCTATTTAAGTGTGCCAGTAAGTTGTGACACCAGCATGCACAATAACAGGATCCTGTAAGCCAAGCAGCTAAATGTATCAAGCACATAACCCCCTGTAAACTTCAATGTTCACAAGTTAAGTACAGTTTCCGTTCATTACACGCATACAGTCTCTTTTCAAAATAAACTTCCTACATAGCTTTATTTAGCTTTTAGGTTCACTCACGCAACACAACTACTTTGTTCGGTTGAGGCAACAAACATTCTTGGTTAGGTTAGGGAAATAATATGGTTGGGGTTAGGACAAGTATGTTTGTTATGTTAAATAACTAAACTTGTATGGTAAAACCTCAATGTTGTCTTGGTTTTACACAGGACAAGACCAGTGGCCTCCTGGTTGTCTTGTTTGATATATCCAACCCTCCCTATCACCTTGGCTGAGTTTCTCACTCTTTAAACCAAGTCAGTTGATCCGACCATGTAATACTGACACAGATGGGTTTACAATGGAGTTAGTTGAAAGTTTAGACATACAAGTCACAGTTTTCATTGACTTTAGAACTTGTTAAAAGACTCTTCTAGTCTTTGGTTCAAATGGGTAGAGATGCCAGAGGGATTTTCAGTTAGAAAAAAATGAGTGAGGCCACAAAACAGAGAAATTACCTTATCCAAATGATGTCTAAAATTTACAAAAGGACAAGTTGATTTTCTCTTCTGTCATGGTGCACTCTGTTGTTACTTCACATTTTAGTGCTTTCTGTCATCTGTTCTGTTCCTTCTTCAACATCAGTCTGATGACAGGAAAAGCTTTTATCTTGGACTCTCTTTAAAAATAAGCACACACACCATATACTGTAGTTACAGACCCCACACCCAATGAGGGAGATTTGTGGTCTCTCAATGTTAGCGTGAAGCTGTGTGTATGTGCAAGTGTAAGTGTCTGAATCATACTGAAATTAAAATGTCACCATGTGTTTTAATCGAGAGCTTACTGTTCAAACTGTCAGTGACATAAGACCTTTCTTCTCCTACTAAGATTTAATACTTAATGTCATTACTAAATCCAAGCAGTTAACATTTGTGTTCTTGCGGAGAACAATCTGAGGGGAACAAACCTTTTCATTGCAGCATAACAGAGAACAGTTTGGGATGTGCTGTGTTAATCATATATTATACTTGATGTGCTTGACATGCAGTTTCCGCCATCCTTTTTACAATAAGGACCCTATTTCCACTCGGGCATATAGCACAAAGCACAGCCTCGTGACATTTTCCTGAGGTGCAGTGATGGTTAACCTAGCCTTTAGATGATATTTTGGTGACACCATGTGCCAGGTGGGAGGAGAGCTGTAATAGGGGGTTGTTCTCGGCATATCAAACCATGTCAGCCCCACCGTGCGGAAAGTTCACTCCTTTGCAGTGCTGTTCTTGTCACCTTAGACGGTAGAGGTGGAAGTAAGTTTTGTAGACATCTCCAAAATCATGAATTCCTTTTAGGTATGTTTTGCTTCCACAAGGGTGTTTGAAAGCTGCAGGGAAGGAATACATGTATCATCTTTGGATTGCATAATATGGCCAAAACATAAAACCTAAATCATGATTGTAACAACTTTTAGCATGATTAAGTTAATATATATGGCAGTATATCAGACAGCTAATGTTGCAAGTTACTTATCAGCTATATTACTTTTTGACTTTTAAAAACTGTTGTGTATGTTGTAATAGCTTCATTTATTTTTACGATGGAGACGTTTTACGCATCATGCAAAACCAATTGTTTTACAAAACTCAAATTAATTGGATATATCCACTAGCCCTAATGTATCCCTGCTGATCCAATGCCACTACCTTGATTGAATATTCTGCAACCAATGTTAAATAACCACACACATGTTCAGTTTGTGCTTTTTATGCAGATTGTTAAAGACAATGAAAAGTCATCTCTCCTCTCTCCATTGCTGAAATCCGTCAAGACTGCTTGTGCTTGCCAATCCTCTCTGCATCATCACCTAACGTCATCAGGAAGCAACAGTTGCTTGCATAATATCCTTCTTTAGAGCAAGTCTGATTAGGGCCCTGTTTCAGAAAGAAGGTTAAGTGAAAATTATTTTGTTGACCCCGAGATGAGAAAAAGTCTGGGTATTCAGTTCCACAAAGCGAGGTAAGTTAAACTCTCACTCAGTTACCATGCTATGAACCTAACCTGTAAGCTGGGATTTTTTTTTCTTCATGTTTCACTCTGTTTCCGCCCTCTTACAGAGCCAGAGGCACTTTTTTATTTCCTCATCGATTCAGTACTGAGCAAAGTGCATATTGAAGTGCATTAATTAGCAGAGGCTAACACAAAGCATTTGTCCAGGAGTAAACACAAACTTTGAATAGTTTGTAACGTGACTCACATGAGATGCTAGTCATGTGACTCACTAAGTAATCACCTGAGTCGTTATTCAGTGAAGTTGATGTCAGCCACCCTAATTACCTAAACATACCTAAGTGGTTTTGTTGCCTAAACCTAACTTCCTGTGAAGACGGAAGTTTGGGGGTGAAAATGTGTTACAGCTGCAGAATGTAGTTTGCATGTGATTTTTTTTAAATAAGCTGTGTATAGTCAGAACATGCTAGTGTGCTTTATTAACAGCACACTACTACATTTCTCAAAGTAGCTAAAAATAAAGGCAATGAATGTTAGAGCCATGATCCAAATAGATGTAATGAATCTTAAATATACTGTATTTTAACCTCAATGCCTTTTCAAGTGCCAATATTCAAACACATTATTACTGTATCAGATTATGAATTTACTTTGATCAATACATGTTTAAATCTACAACTATGTTTTTCATCTTCTGTAGCTGGCTTCTGTGTTTGGTCCCCTTCTGATTAAAGCTGAACATCTTTATTTCAAATGTCATATAGGCTACAAACTAATACAAAGTTCAGAAAAGTACTTGTATGAAAAATTAGACTGAGGTAATAATATGGTGCGGTATACCATGTTATTAATAATATTTTAGGTACTGACGCATGCATGAAATTTTGTGTAGTAATAATCTGCTGTGGTAGATCTACCCTGTGCAGGTCATTGATCTCTCCACGGATGGATTAATTTGCTTGTCCAACATTTCTGAAATGCTCTTGCTTATATATTCTCCCATTAAGTTCACCTGTTTCCTATAAAATAATTGCATACTCATTGCTTAATCAACAGACTATTAATTACATTTTACAGACAACTGTGCTGCTTCTGCAAAAGCTTTTGCACCTCAATTAATTTACATTGTTTGACTGATAATATAAAATAATATTCTGCTTGTGATAATCAGGAATAGTCAGCCACATGAACACACACACACACACACACACAAATGCCATGACTTCATTGGATCAATATCATTTCCCTCTATTAGCTGCTTAATTAAGCCTCTGACTGATGGCATTTCAGATCAATAGAGGAATTGGTAGAAAAAGACCCCTTACCTCAATTAACATGGGAAAGATCAATAACAGTAAGCTCGTCCCTGAATGATAAATAAAGGGAATATTAGTGCAGTGGGATGCATGCTAGATTATTTAGTTCAAGTATTTTAGTCACTGGAAGTGGTTAGGGGAGCAGATTGAGGGCAGAAATGACAAGATTGGGTATAATTGGTCTCAACAACAGTGTTAACCTCCGACAGAGTAAGGGCCTAGCTTGGAAGAGGCTTAGCCACTAATACAGTGTTAAGAAGTATCTATACCTTCACATGCACATCCAAAATGCAGAAGACAAGTCATATTCACACAGCGCCACACACAGACTGCACACATTATGCAGTCATTCTACGTTTTCTCATTAAGACATATGAAAGGCTTCTAAAGACTCATGGGAGAATTCCATTACCGCTCTGTCAAGATTAACTCTTTACTCATGCTCACACCAAGTGCTAAGTGTTTTTGTAAAAGTTGTCACAGGACAGAAACAGAAATAAACAGGGGTAACGGCAGATGGACGGGGAGGCAGAGGACGACTTATAACTGCAGATCAATACTATTATGTAAATGAAGCGCAAACATAACTCATATCCATAAAATGTGTATTATTGCTGAACATTCTTAAAGGAAAAGTGGGACAAAATGCTTTTGTTAAAGAACAGGGAAGCCCCAGATAATTGATCACATAGGAGGCCTTTTTTTCACATGATGGTAATTTCTACTGTACAGTAAAAAATGATAAATAGATAAGTAAGTAAAACTCTTCAAAATGCTCTTTCAGCTTCTACCCCGTTTTATTTATGGGTGCATTCTGTCAGTGCTAAAAGTGTGATGAAATTGCATCCAAAGTATGTGGTGATCTAAAAGAGGTGATTAATGCTATGATTTATGTTGTACGATACATTAAAAAAAATGTCAATTTGTTGCTTTCCCCCATGACGGAATTTACAACCGGAAGTTACATAGTTCTCTCACACAAGGAGAAGGTTGCTTAAGTGTGCAATAGAATATTGACAGAAAGCTGCATTGTATAGCTAATAATCACAGAAAATAGTACACGCAAAATAATTTGATTTGATATATATTTTTTCCCATCACCATAGCAACATTGCGTCATGCATACTTTGTTTTGCCGTGCTGCCATTCCAGCGGACTGCTTGTTTCTTTGTCCAGTGCCTTCATGAAAGTGTTTCCATTTATCGTCTACTATCTACCTGAATCAATGTGAATACAGCATGAGAGAGTTCAAGGTTTTGTTCTGCAACATAAAGTACTTCCGTAAATATTTTATTTGTCTTAAAAAAGGTGGTTTCTAACAGCCAAATGAGACTACAGATGTCGGGTTGTCACACAAAATCAAATTACAAGTTGGAAGTGGGTGGTGACATTGAAGTCATGGGACCATGGTGTAGTTTGTATATAGCCCAAGGTTAGATTTCTAAAACATACAAGCGGCTTCATTTGTGAAGATTATCTTGCTGAACATCACATATAAGTATCATAAACCTTTGTTTGCCATAGAGCTTATTTTCTGCAATAATGCAAAATACAGAGAAAAAGTCCAATAGTTTTTTTTTGTTGAAGGAACCAGGGTGATGCTAGCTTCGAGGTTGGCTTTAAAACATATCCATGCAGCACTTTGGTATAATTTTTTTAAAAACCCTTGAACTCCATGTACTATTGATTGATGGCACAAAAAATAGGGACAGTGAGAAGTGAGTTCCAGTGGGTTTACCTTCCATTTTATCCCTAAAATAAGAAACCTTTAAGTGAGCTGACTGCACCACTACCTCGATGGACCTGCCCTGCTTGCCCTCTCCACTCACTGTGATGAGTTCCTGTGGAGCTTCTATCAGCTAAAATTGTGCACCGAGACACATATGCCATTAGGTAGTTTTTGTTATTACTCAAACGAGTGATAGGTAGATTCAGGATTTCATGAGCGGTTGTTTTCTACAAGTTTCCCAGGTGAAACTGCCAGAGGCCACAATAAGAAAGAGGCCATGTTGCCATGGACTGCCATCATTTCATTTCAAAACTGCTCGGTCCCCTGCTCTAAACGGTTTTGATGTCCTTCCTCTTATAAAAACTACAGGGACAGAAAAAAGAAGAGAACCAAGACAGAAAACAGTTGATGTGGGGGAAGAGGGGTGGCTTTGATTTTCAATGTGTACAGATGGCAGAACAAAACAGAAATGCATGCAAGCAGAGAAGCTCACAATGGGAGACAAGACAAAAAGAGTCAATTTCGGGATTGTAGTCAATGTGAGAAGATAAATGAGCCGACATATCTAAAAAAAACACAATATGTTTTACTGAACTAGGTCCCAGATATGACAGTTCAAAGAACAGCCCTTACCTAAAACACCTAAAAGTTCTAATAGCTTTATCGCTGAAAAACAATTGCCCGACCGACATTGGGGAAAGGTGCTAATGGC
Source organism: Ophiodon elongatus (assembly GCA_016806645.1). Taxonomy (NCBI): domain Eukaryota; kingdom Metazoa; phylum Chordata; class Actinopteri; order Perciformes; family Hexagrammidae; genus Ophiodon; species Ophiodon elongatus. Next base: position 2,462,797 of record JACSYO010001600.1, on the reverse strand, counting down.
TTGCATTCTTTCAAGGCAAGAGACTAGAAACTGGAGAGATTTTGGCTCATTCTACACTATTGGGAAGAGGTGGGTGGAACATTGAACCATAATCTATTAAGCAACTAAGGCTTGGAGTATTTCCTTAATTTGAGAAAGAAATTAATGTGGGCTCAGATGAGCTTTCCGTAACCGAAAATGAAATTGATGTTAAGTATTCACACTTGGTCTGCAACGTGCTTTGCTCGTCGACATCACATATTACTAATCATTTGAGATCCAGACATTAATTACAGAGTGATTAAAGTTCCCAGCTTCATCTTTTGATCCTGAAATAATATGAATGCTCTAACACCAATAATAATTTGATTTATGTTGGTGTAAAGAAGCATTTTGGCTTCAAGGGACATGATCAACTAGTTTTACATTATTGTTGTTGCTTTGAGTATGACTATGCATTGCTAAAGTAGGTAAAAAAAAAAAAACCTTCATTTACTTTTTGCATTCATTTGTACACTGTAAACAAAGGGATGTACTACATGTGTGTGGGGGTTGAGGGTGGTGGTGACACTGTGAGAGGTGAAGGCAAAGAGAGAATGTGAAAACAATGGTAAGGTAGTCAGTTAGGCTACACATTTTGTACTCCGCATAACCAAAGGTCGAAATCATAGACAATCTGTCCTTATGGCAGAATGTGCTTGAGAATCATCAGATTCTTAAGTTTTCTTCAGTATTAACATAATCCAGTCAGAGTTGTGTGTACATTCATTGGTACATTGCCAAAAGGAGCGGCGAATAGCAAATTCTGCATCCTTTTTACCAGTTCAGTTTGACAAAATGTAAAAAAATATAGGCCCAAATTGTGGGAACTGTTTTTCAAAAATGTACAGCATGATTATCCCCCCAAATCCAAATACTAAATAATAAAAAAATGTCATGTTGTTTTTTTTTTTTTTTTTCATGAACGGGCACATCCCCATGACAATATTACCCGGAGCCAAGCAATCGGCTCCCATGCCCCGGGCACTGCACCAGTAATACTAAATTATGCATAAGGCAACCTCAACCTAATGAAGAGAATTTTGATTATTCAATACTCTGGATGTATGTGTGTGCTTAGGATTCCTGCATCCTCTCTCTCTGTGTCAGTGTCTCTCTGCCTTCAACATACCTCCATCGGGTTATAGTGCAGCTAATGCACGGAGGGTTTCTCATTTTGACACCAGAGTGAACATAAGGCTCAAAGAAACTAGCCATTGACAATATTGACCTCTCTGTGAACTGCGGGATGCCGACTCATAAATACACAGCTTACAGCTACACAGCATAATGTGCCTCCAGAAAAAGAACATTCTCTATTGCATCCACAGTTTCCACATCACATATTGAGCCATCCACTCAGTCCATTTTCTATGGGTGAAGCGGCAGCTTACATCTCACAGGGTCTCCGTCGTTGTTTGAGTAATGTCAGAAGTTCAAGGATTTTCATTCAATCACATCTTGTAATGTGAAGAGAGATATTATTGATCAAGCATTTTTTTTATTTCCTTCATTTCCACAACAATAACCAAATAACTGCTGACTTAGAATGTACAGTAAAAAGGGATGACTGTGCAGCAGTACCCTTGTGTACAACAAGTCCACCCTGTAATCATTGCATGTTCAATGAGTCTTAAAGATACCTCTCTCTTTAGAAAAGCAATCTGATATTCTCTGACAGACTTTTGATGAGGAATCTAATTTCCTTTAAAGCGTGAACTCAAAATGAATGGCTTTCTACAGCTTACCGGCACTTAAAAACAGTTTGCTGTACTCATTGCAGCAAGCATCTATTATTTAATGCACTTCATAATAGCTTTTCTATGCTGTTTGCATTATTACCTATGTGGCCCATTACCCTGACAGGGATTGTAGAACATCAGAGCGACGGAAATGCAAACAAGTATAAAGCTTTGTGCCGAGCCAAATTAATCCTTATGAGAGGCTTTGTTTAGGTTACTAACACTTTTCTCTATTCCTCTCCAGGGCCAGCTGTATTAAAAGGAAATGTAACACTTACTGTGCAAAATTTATGAATTGTTTAAGATACAATACTTAATTAGAGTAAGCATTATCTCGGCTACATTCACTTTGGGTTTGCTTAGAGATACTGTAGCAAAAGAGTCCTGTTTTGCCAATTTACATTATACCCAGCTTTTCTGTCGAAGGAGTGCACAGGTTTTACAAGTTTTCTCTTAGAGTCCATGTGCCTAGCTATCCAAAATATGTTGAGTTTTTGGGTAAAAGGAGACTCAGAGTGCAGTTCACATCACAGAAAGTGAAGAGAACAATAGTGAGAAAATGCATATGAGTTGCGGATTATGCACCACTGCCTGAAAGTAATTAAACAATAAATGGTTACATTACACTGTATTGTGTTTTTAAAAATCAGGTATTACAGTATTTTTTTGTATTTCATATAGCCAAACCGAAATGTGCAGTTGAATTAGAGTCCTTGTACAGTGGCATTATGATGATGACAGTTCACATGTGACTCGTCGCTATAGTCCCCATATGTCGTGCTGATATTAAAGCATAAACATGCTGTAATTTGTTTTATATCACATCATGTTTTCTATTTTCATTGAACATGGAAAAAGAAAAGTTCATCAAGCCTTCCAAAAATAAAGTTTTAGGCTTATTAATCATGATAATATCTCATTTAGAAAACCAAAGATGTGCATGCTGTACATGCCTACTCAGCAGTGTGCCCGTCTTCTTAGCTTACACCCAGTGTAGAATCATTTTTAAGTGGCTGCACTAAACCTGAAAGCAAATTAAGGCAGTTGTCAGCCTATTTGTCTTGCTTGCCAAATCGACATACATGAAATTAGGCTCCATCTCTAATTGTCGGACATTTTACCGCAGGCAGAGGCAACTGCATTGATACATTCTGTTATGATTCTTGGGTGCCAACATTTTTTATTGTAGCAACAATATTTAGAGAGCATTAGAAATGGCTAATAACCTATCAATGTAACATCCCGTTAGTCCCATATGTGTGTCTCCTGATTTGTCATTCCCTTCACCTGCTCTCAATCACCTGCCCCTGTTTTTTCCCTCTGCCCCACACATACTGTATATACTCCCCTGCTTTCCCTGTTCCGGTGCCAGATTGTCTTTGTCCTACCTAGTGTGTTCATCGCCTTCCAGCAGTATTATCCCTGGTTAGCTTCTATGGTTTTTGACTCTGCCTTACTCTCAGTTTTTAGATTTTTGCTTGGACCCTGTTGGACTCCTGTTGGAAACGCCGTGGTACTTAAGCCAGCTGGCGGCGATCACCGGGATGAGCCACAGCTGAGCCAAAAGAGAGGGGCGTGGAAGTGGGCGGAACCCAGGGGTGGAAACTGTAGGTAGTAGCAGACAGTGATCCTAACAATACCCCCCCCCACCCCCCTCAACGGGAGCCTCTTGGCGAGCCACCGGGTCCAACGGGGTTCCGTCGGTGGTAATCACTTATGAGCCCCGGATCAAAGATCCGAGATCGGGGCACCCAGCACCGCTCCTCTGGTCCATAACCCTCCCAGTCCACCAGGTACTGACACCACCTACCTTGACGGCGGACATCCAGGAGGCGATTGACCGTGTAGACAGGGCCCCCCTTGATGAGTCGGGGGGGTGGAGGGGGTTCAGGCAGAGGATTTAGGGGGCTGGAGACAACGGGTTTGAGGAGGGAGACATGAAATACTGGGTGAATCCTCATGGAGCGAGGCAACTGTAGTTTGACCGAGACAGGATTGATGATGGACACGATGGGAAAGGGTCCGATATATCTGGGGGAGAGCTTCCTAGACAGGGTCCATAGGGGGATGTCTGGTCGAAAACCAAACCGATTGTCCGATACGGTAGGCCGGAGCTGGAACACGACGTCGATCCGCCACTCTCCTGTTCTGCTCTGCCGTGCGAAGCAGAGCGGCCCAAATCTCTCTCCACACACGCCTACAACGGCGGGCATTGCTCTGGACTGATGGTACAGCAACCTCGACCTCCTTGCTAGGGAACAGTGGAGGCTGATAACCCAAGGAGGCCTAAAATGGAGATAGTCCGGTGGCAGTAGACATGTGTGAATTGTGGGCGTATTTGACCCACGGGAGGTGACGGCTCCATGAGGAGGGATTGGTGGCGGTCACGTACCTGAAGATGGCCTCGAGCTCCTGGTTCATCCTCTCCGTCTGGCCAATAGTCTGTGGGTTGAATCCTGAGGATTGGAATGTCCGAGGTGTCCACCTCGACGACAAACTGGCAGGTCTCATCTGGGTGGACCAGGATTGGAGCCGAGACGAACCGCTCCTTGAGGGCACAAAAAGCCCTGTTGGCCTCTGGGGTCCATGAAAAACGCACCTTGGAGGAGGTGAGTCGTGTCAGCGTTCTGCCGTTGTAGTCCCGGATGAACCGACAGTAGAAATTAGCAAACCCCAGAAACTGCTGGAGCTTCTTTCTTGAGGCGGGTACCGGCCATTCCGTTACTGCTTTCACCTTCTCGGGGTCCTTTCTCACCTGACCCTCCTCAATGAAGACGCCCAGGAACTGCACAGAGGTAACGTGGAATTCGCACTTCTCAGCCTTAACCTGTTTCACCCTAGCCTATTTTTGAGGTCTCCGCACGAAAAAAGCATGCCCATACTAAAGTGAGTATATCTCTGCAACCACAAGGTCTATTTGAATAATTTTGGTATTATTATAATGGTAATAACGGTGAGATTTTTTAAATAATGTGTAAATATCAATATATATGTCACTGGTTAAAAGTAAATGAAGATGGAACACAGAAAAATTAAAAGATTTCAGGTTTGCCTATAAAGAAAAAGCACTTTCAGGATGATCATCACTTTAGAATAATGCAGTTGCAGGTTTAAAACCATTTCATATCATAGTACAATATGTGAACACTCTCTGCACTGTGTGACTTTGAATGAAGTGAAGCAGAAAACAACAAAAGAGTTTTTAGTACAGACAGGTCAGAAAACTCAAAATTTGGATTTATTGAATAATTTATTTCTTCATTAGTTTTTACCAAAACTATTTGTTTTACTTCTTTTTTCACTAATTATGTTTAATACATCCATATACAGCATTAACATACACAATGCCAAACTAAAATAATGTGTTTTGCTCTGAAATCTCTATAAAATGCATATGTTTGTTCTCAAAATCAGAGTTCTGGAGAGTAAAAAGGCTGCTATTTTTTCTGTGAATGGTTTTCAGAGCAGAGTGGGACATCGTCTTATTCTGAATAGAGAGGAGCATACAGGATATCCAGCCAACGTGTGATGGACAGCACTGTTTGGCCAATAAGAGTCAGTCAGGCATGCATATGCTAATGTGATTGGGCGATAAGGTGGGTGCTTAGCATCCCCCCATATGTAAATCTTCAGTCACAAAGACCCCGGAAAGATTTGTTTCAAAGCAGAGTGTTTCGTACGGACCTTTTTCAGCGTAACACGACCGGGATCATAACAGGAAACAGTACGGTCAGTGAGTGTACACTTTTTCTGGTTTCATATTTGTCTGAGGCTGGTGCTATTTGGCTCACTGATCGCTGAGGCTGTGGTCTACAGGGGATTGACCGGTATGTGCAGAATCACTGGGTTATGGCCGTTCTTTAGCGTGGTCGCAAGCCTATGTAGCATGAAGCTAACTCGAGCAAGGGAGACATATGCTGAGCAAGTCCAATGGCTGGCGAGATATGAATATGAATATTTGGTTATGCTTTTGATTGGTCGTGTTTAGTTGTGTTTGGAGCATGTACAAATGGTTTACATGAGCTTGTAGCCTGGATTTATTCTGTTATTCTGATAGGCAACATCATTATATTTGTTCTTGATTAGTGTCTTCTCTCACAGGGGGAACCCCAACATTTTTAAAAAGGGGTACACTTTGGCCCCACCTGTGGGGCCGTCGGGTGGAACATGAAGAGCTGATTCTCCAACAGTCGTTGCAGGACCTGGCGGACGTGGTTAGTATGCTCCTGAGGATTCGGGGAGAAGATGAGAATGTCGTCAATATATACAAACACGAAACGGTTTAGGAAGTCGCGGAGGACGTCATTCACCGGGGCCTGAAAAAACGGCAGGGGCATTAGTTAATCCAAACGGCATCACCAGGTATTCAAAGTGTCCCAAAGTTGTGTTAAAAGCCGTCTTCCATTCGTCCCCCTCGCGAATTCGGACCAGATGATACGCGTTGCGGAGGTCCAGTTTAGTGAATATCTTGGCTCCAGCTAAGGAGTCGAAAACAGAGGTGATAAGCGGTAACGGATATTTATTCTTGATAGTAATTTGATTTAATTGATGCAGGGATGGAGGCTCTTGTCTTTCTTGGAGACGAAGAAGAAACCCGCTCCCACAGGTGAAGATGAGGAGCGTATGATTCCAGCGGCGACAGAGTCCGTTATATACTTCTCCATAGACTCACGTTCAGGTCGGGAGAGATTATATAGCCGGCTCGTGGGAAGTGGGGCGCCCTGGGAGCAGGTCAATGGCACAATCGTAGGGATGATGAGGAGGAAGCGAAAAGGCCCGCTCCTTGCTGAATGCCTCTCCCAAAGCCATATATTCCAGGGGCACTGCGGAGAGGCTAGGACCGGTGTCAGGTCTGCTGGGGGGAAGAGCCTGACGGGACACCGCAGATTTGAGGCAGCGGGAGTGACAGGCGGAACTCCAGCCGGTGATTCTACCCCCAGCCCAATCGATTTGAGGATTGTGTTCTTTGAGCCAGGGAAGTCCCAGGACCAAGGGTGTCTGAGGGGAAGGAAACGCGTAGAACCGGGTCTTCTGACTGTGATTGCCGGACATGTGCAGGGAAATTGGCTGAGTCCAGTGTGTTACCTCCACCAGAGAACTGCCATCCAGTGCGCTCACCGGCTGAGCGTGCTCTAACGCTTCCACAGGGATCTCTTGGCTCTTAATAAAAGCGGTGTCCAAAAAGTTCTGTTCAGCTCCTGAATCAATGAGTGCTGACAGGTGCACAGGCCCAGATAACAGACACAGGGTGGCAGGAAACAGTGATCGAGACTTGGAATGGGGAATTCTCCTTGAATCGCTCGCCAGGACCCCCCACTCTTACCGGCGATCGGTTCCTCCGGAGGTGCCGAGGTAGGCAAGCGGGAGCGCGCCTGGCCGTACCGTCGGAACGGGCTCGGAAGCTGAAGGCTGGAGGCGGAAGCAAACTGACGCACAGGATTGGAAGGTCTGTAGTTCCTCCCCCGACGGCACTCCCGGATACGGTTATCCATATTGATCGAGAGAGTGATGACCTCCTCAAATGACTCCGGCTCCTCCCAGACCGCAAGCTCATCCTTCAGAAGATCCGAAAGACTGCTGCAGTATATTCCCTTAAGCTCCTCCTTGCCCCAACCAGACTCTGTGGCCAGACTCACATGGGGTGACCAGACTGGTAATGGGACGGACTGACAACGTGCCAGGGAAACGCCGTGGTACTTAAGCCAGCTGGCGGCGATCACCGGGATGAGCCACAGCTGAGCCAAAAGAGAGGGGCGTGGCTAACTACAGCCCTAACTACGGGTGGAACTGCCACGCCTGTCCCATGCAATTAATGCAATTAGGCCTTACTTGTCTCTCCACAGAGGAGCGCCAGCGCCAACTGGAGGACGGGAGGTGCATTTACTGCGGGCAGCTGTGACACTTCCTTATTCTTTAACCGCTTTGACTTAACCTTATCTTATCGTCCAGGCTCTAGGAACGTGACGTACCTTCCACGTCTCCAAGGTTAACCCAGTAAGGCCTCCAAACCCCTTTAACCCCCCCGGATCATTGATGGCGGCCCAGTCTTCACCGTCAAACGGCTGGTGGAAGTCCGCCCCAAGGGTCGGAGTCGCCAGTTCCTTGTCGACTGGGAGGGATATGGACCAGAAGAGAACATTCTGGATCATTCCCTAATCAGGGATTTCTACCAGTGCCACCCAGACCAACCTGGGCTGTCTGAAGCTGGCTCTAGAGGAGGTACGGGCGGAATACTGTAACATCCCGTCAGTCCCATGCGTGTGTCTCCTGATTTGTCATTCCCTTCACCTGCTCTCAATCACCTGCCCCTGTTTTTTCCCTCTCCCAACCCCACACATATACAGTATACTCCCCTTACTCTGTAACGGTGCCAGATTGTCTTTGTCCTACCTAATGTGTTCATCGCCTTCCATCAGTATTATCCTGTGGTGGTGGGGCATGGTTGGGCTCAGCTGCAGAAGGCACAGAGTGGGGGAGTGGTTCAGGGAATGGTGCCGGAAGAGGCTTAATTGGCCTGAGCTGGACTTGATCGGATGATGTGTCTCTCCCCTATATAAACTCCAGTAGGGACGGAGGAGCGAGAGAGGAGAGCAGGGACACAGTGTGCCAGAGCGTCAGACAGGCCCCACAATCGGCCCGAAGGACGAACCGGACCCAGCAGGTGCGCTCGGGGGCATGTCCGAGAGCGCACTGCCAGAGCAAGCGTTGATCAGTAGATCAACAAATAAAACTTTGAGAAACGCTATCTTGTCTGCGAGGTATCTTTGTGCTGGGGGAAACTCACGGGGTAACAGGAACTTATTACATATCCCTTGTTAGCTTCTATGGTTTTTGACTCTGCCTTACTCTCGTTTTGGGGATTTCTGCCTGCTCCATTACATTACATTATATTTCATTTAGCAGACGCTTTTATCCAAAGCGACTTACAATAAGTGCATTCAACCATGAGAGTTCAAACCCAGAACAACAAGAATCAAGAAAGTACAATTTCCTCAAGAAAGCCAAACTACCAAGTGCTATAAGTAAGAGACATTTAAGTGCTACTAAAATACTACGATATATATATGTACACATACATTTTTTTTATTTATTCCAGGTATAGTCGGAAGAGATGAGTTTTTAGTTTGCGATGGACGATGTAGAGACTTTCTGCTGTCCTGATGTCATTGGGGAGCTCATTCCACCATTTAGGAGCCAGGACAGCGAACAATCACTGTCGGACTTGATTACCTTTACGGACGGACCCCCTGTGTATGACCTTTGTGCCTAGTAAAAAGACCTTGCGTTCTACCTCACCTCATCTCCAGTGTCTATCTCTGTTCTTGAGCCTCTGCTCTGCCACAGAACCATTACAATCAAGCTGTATACGATGGCTATGTAAATTACTAGCATCTGATTGGCAGTTTTCAGTGAATATTAAACTACAGGTAACCATAGTAACGTTAAAGGTTTCACTCACAATGCAAATAACCTATACTGATAGAAACAAAGTAATAATTTGTACACAACTTACATGTCACTGTTTCCTTTAGAAAGTTGCCAAAATAACTACAACAGTACTCCCCCATGTCTCCTGAAATAGAACATATTGGACTCAGTGGAGGACATACCAGTTATATGGCATTTTTCAGTGCCTCTGTCAGGTCTATTATTTTCTATGTCACACTGTTATCTCTTACATGGCCGTCGTGGAGCTTCATATATGCAGAGAAACACACACAAAACAAAACACAATTCCCAAGCAGTTACATAATGTTTCCCTTGTCAAAAGATTTGGTAAACAAATCTATCACACTGGTGACTGATTTGGTTCGTCAGCCCAGACTGGCAGACGTTACACAATGAGCTCTGGGCTTTCTACTCTACAACGCTTTTCATTATTTATCACCACTGTGGAACTGAGCAGTCCAAAATTAGGCATCCCTAACGTTGTAATGTATCAATTGGAAATGACAGCAATAAAACAATTCAGGTCTTTGCGTGAGAGTAGAAATACTGTTGGTATGTGCTCCTCAGGGATTTTTAGGATGAGTATGATATCCTCCATAACAGAGTTCTGGATGTGTGCATATGCATCTGCATTGACACTCATGTATGTGGATGTAATTGCGTGTATGTTTGTGGACACATGCAGATTACTGGGAATAATTATCGGGAAGATCGACCATAGGGCCATCTTGCTGAGGTAAAAATGTATGTAAACTAACTACTTTTATGTGACTCGTAAATATATAATGTTTTCACAAATATGCATTTTTGTGAAATTATCAGATTTTTTAAAAGTTAGACCTAAGGCCCAGGACAATTATTTGAGTGTTCCCCCAGTGTGGGCATTCCTGACTGCTTTTAATGGTTTACCTTCATATTCGCTTGAATTTTAAAGTTTGAGGTTTAAACTGCATGAACAGTTGATGCGTCGGTGACTGAATGTTCACCCTTCCTGTGATGTATTTTTTCTCCTTTCTGCATTTTAAGAATGATTGCCTTGTGGTCTGTAATTTCAGGTGCAGCTCCAAGTATGTTTATGATGGTTATGAATATAAATAATTTTATGTATTTTACTAAATTATTCATACACTAACACGTTTCCAATTTCTTTCCTCTCCAGTTTCCATTCTATTTCTGTGTTACCAATGTGTCCCATGCTTCCCGTTGTAGTCCACCAAGCCTTTGGCAGGGGTGAGCTATCAACACCTGTCTCTAGCACACATAGATATGCAGACCATCTGCCCATCATCTCTAATTAACCAAAGAGGAGAGAGCTGGAGAATGACAGTTCCACAACAAATTCCAAATCATGTTTTGGTGCTATTACATGGCCTATGTGTCCTATTATATGTAGATCCAAGTCAGCATGACGGTGCAATTGAACAGATCATTTTATGTCTGTTACTCAACAATGGGGGGTGTACTAATTTAAAGTGCATGCTTTTTGGCTGGATTTATTCTATGCTGTAGTGTACCTTCTGCCCCCCCTCTGGGAACCAGCATCTCTGGAGGCTTTATTGTTTCTCGCATATATTCACCTTACAATGAAGCATTTCCTACAAAAGCACTGGCTCTAAAATCTGGCCATGCCACATCATATTATCCATGGAGATTGAAGCCTGAGCTCCTCCTGCTTTGAATAAATTCCGTATCATTGCCTTCTCTTTTACCTTGGCACTAGAGCCTGGATTGGTAATGGCTAGAGAGTGACTGCTTTTCTTTCTTTTTTAGAGGAAATATATATCCACTTGGTTTTCGAAAACCATATGTTGCTACATACTGTGGGAATGCCACAAACACAGGTGGAATGCACTGCCTAAATAAAACCTTCAAGGTAGGGAAGGTTTTGTCAGGACTACAGAAAAGAGTATAGAGTTTCGCTTTTGCTATTATCAGCCACTGTCAAGCAAATTCGCGATAGAGATTTTGTCAAATGGCAACAGTTTTCAAAACACAAAGGGTTATGTATACAGACTATAATTTATATTACAGAACAATAACTTCTCTTTAGTTATCTCAGGTGACATTATTTTTTGATGATTACAGCTAGCATGACCTGATTAACACCAACATAATCCAACACAATATATTTACACAGACACTAATTTGCTGGCTGACTATGAATTTTGAATTGGAAATCTGCAGTCGTTATCTTTACAAATGTATATATTGTATGGCAGGATAGAACAGACAACTAGAAGAGGCATAGCGACACTAAAATACTAAGTTGTTGCTCAGCTGGGTTGCTTGTACATCTAAATTCAAATGTTCTGGACATGCATCCAGGTTGCTGAATCTATTGCATTACCTTAGGATCACCTTTGAATATCACTACATCTTTCGAGCTGTCCCCCCTTCACTAAGAGAAAATTATACTTTAAATTTGGATAGTAATATCTGCTAAATCATTTTGTATTTATCAAAATTTTAAACATAGCCTCATGGCCAATGAATTAGGAAGTGCTAAAGAAATCAAAATGGAGGAACAGTTTTATTTTAAATTTCTTGCACACAAGTCTGATTCAAATTATACAGTTGAAAAGAATAGGCTTGAAAGGGCAACTTTCAGCGAGGGATCACATATAGAAATGGAGGTTGTTAGACGGCCAACATCCGCCGGCTCTAATGCTAAGCGCACAAACATGTTATCTTCTCTGTATTTTTAACAGTACAGAGAAGTGAACATGCAGAGTTTCCCTGTGTCTCCCACACAGAAAATAAAAGGTTGTTTACAGTTCAGATATAAACCCTTCTTTACCCCTCCTTCAACTCTCCATCACAGGAAACCAATTACCACTAATGCTGCTTTAGCAACAAACCTCAGAGTGGAAACATGTCTTTACTCCATGTGTGTGCGGGGGGATGTCATTACCTACTATACCTGGCAGTCCTCGCGTTCCACGAAACAAAGATGCAATTACTATTGTTTTCCATCAAACAAATGTCTAATTCTATATTTTTGGTTGTCTGTTTGTGTGTTTGCAGGCACAAAAATGTGTGAAGACTCAAGTGTATGAGTTTCCCAGGGGACCTCCACTGGCCCTAATTGCAACAGCGTGCTACTCACTAACAGTAACCACCAGATACAATCTGTCAGAGCCCTCGGTTGTGTTGGTTTACGCAAACCACATACACTCTGTGGCAAGTTAAAGCGTACCTTATCGGATTGGAAAGCAATTCAGAGCCACTTATACACACTCACTAAAGACCTGATGGCTAATTTGTTGTGTTTGCTGTATTTAAAAATAAAAGATGTTTACCTGTATGTGGTAACTTTCACACTGCCTCATCCCACAGTAAAAGCAGCTTGATCAATATAGCATAATGGTGAATTTCGGGGTGGATTCTTCTGTTAAGCGTCACATATACACACGCACGCTGAAATGGAAGCATTAGCAGGCTCCCAGTGTACAGTGTGTCCTTGACAAGAGAGGATCTTGACTGAGGGATCGGTTCATTATGCAATATTTCTCTCTAAGGGGCGCTTCTGGTTCCACTTCTTTAGCTACAGCAGCAGCACACTATGCAACCCTGCTGTCTGCCCTGAATGATCAAATATGAGCATGGGATTTAGATATTGTTACATTTGTCTTTTCAAAGCAACCCGGCGCATACAAAAAGATGAATAAGAGTAACTTAACGCAAGCTGAAAAGCATTGTTTATTCTCTTCTTGCTGGGTTTGAGTCTGAAGCATTCCTAACCACCAAGTAAGTTATATCAGAGTGTGATGAACACACTGCGAGTGCAATTGTACATAACTGAACTTGGACTATTGGAAGTCAACAGAAACAAGGCATTTATTTATACCTTAGCCAAGTCAGGTGCATATACTCTTATGATGGAACCTGGCCTTATTGGAGCCATGTGGTGTTTTCTTGTAAACAAAGTTCTGTTTACATTTAGTGTTTCTCACCGAAACACATAGTATCCTTTTAGCCATGCTGTTGGCATTGCTGTAGGGATGGTAATGTCAGTCGCTCATGTCCCGCTCAGGGTGATTTGTAATAACTTGACCTTGGTCCCCTAACCTTTCCTCCAGCACTATACTTTGGTCAAAAGTTGAAATAGTTCTATACCTAAAAAACAAGTGACTTTCCTACAAGCCTCAGATTTACGTTGTGATGAGTACTAATAAGAAACACAATGAACATTGTAAAAATTACACCTGCTTAGCATCAACATATTAGCATGCTCACATTTGCATTAAGCTCCAAGCATCGCTGTGCCCAAGTACAGCCTCACAGAGCCGCTAGCATGCCTGTAGAGTGTATCTGTTTATGTGGTTGCCAACTGTCTCACCACTAAATAAGGGACATAAGCTGGTGTGCCACAGTGATACGGCAATGTGTTAAGGTGTTGCGTGAATATACAGTTTATGTTCATATTTGTATTCAACTGGAAAGGCAAAGAAGGTTTATATTCCATTTAGTATATAGCTTAATTATTTATTTCACTATATCATTATGTAAGCCTATGTGAATAAACCTCAGGAAACAACAAAAACATTAAAAATGCAAAAGAGAAAAAAACAGTGCCACTGTGACTCTCACATACTTTTTGCTGCTCTTGGCTGATCCAAGCTGTCCTTTGTCCTTTTACACAGCCAGAGAGAAGCCCTTACGTGACAAGTCATAGGTATTTGAAGTTCATTTTTGATCAGCTCTGTGCTGCGTGTGTTTCTTTAGTCTGACCATTCAATGGTCATTAGAAAGAAAATCCTCTGTGGCATTTGAGCCTGGCACATTGAGGACAGATGAGACAATCCAACATGTTGTTCAAGTTGAGAAATGTTTTCATTTTTTCAAGCATATGATCATACTAGTGTGATCATTCTAGTAAACAAAACAGACATAATTTTTAAATTCCACAGTTACACTGAGGTAGTCGGCTAAATCTTCAAAGGGAAATTGGTCTGTGGAAACAGGGAGTTTGTCAATAGTGGTGTACTTTGATTTGAAGTCAGATTGGTCTTAATTCACACAGTTTGCAGGCAGTAGGTTATTTTATATTATCATTCATTTCTTTTATTATTTAATATTTATTCATTCTGTTTTATTTAATTATTTATTTATTTATTACTGACTGACTAATTGAATGAATGTGAAAACAGGTGGTAAATCGATGCATCAAAAGATCGATCTCAAAAGATGCATCGCTGTACTGTGTTTTATATCCAGCTCATGCTTTTACAGACGGGTCATCAGAGCTTGATGTATGCAATTTACAGTTTCATCGATGTTTTCACAATATTCAAGTTACTTACACTGCACCCCATCAGACACAGAGACATATTTTAAGCAGATTGGAAAAACAATTATGTTTCCCTTTCGATGGAAACTGAGACACAGGCTCACATTCGGTCGGGGATAGATCATCCACAATGTCTTGCATGTCTTTGGTGTTAAAACATTCATTGTAACCATCTCAGCTTTTGTTTTTCCCAAATGCATCTTCTTCACGACATCTGAGTCATGAAACAAAGCTCTGGTCGCTGAGTGTTTATGGGACAAACCAATTCAGCCCAATATACAGAACGTCCCGGCTAATACAGGACAGTTAGTAATCCTACCTATACAGTCTCAAAATCCACATTTCGAACTTACTTGACTTAAATTCCTATTTGATATCAGTAGACACAAATCTGGCCAAAGCCTGGATATTGCAATCAATATAATTCCATCATTGTGTAAAAGGTAAAAAAAAATCAACATTGGAGATTTACATTTTTCTGCCACAACAGACACATAAAACATATTCATCTATCCAGAGTCAGAAACATAACAGCAACACAATCCTCTTTTTGCACTGAATTCTCAATATTGTTTGGCTTTTAGCTTGACCCATGGAGGGGTTTTATAGCGTGCACTGGGAACTGTGATCCAGTCACAGATCCAAAGTTCACTTTATAGTGGAATGTGTTTTGAAATTTGCGCTTCTAACCACAAAAGCTGCATTAAAAAATAATGGCCTTTGTAGTTGGTGCAGCTCTTTTCTTGTTTTGGGCTTTCATCTTGAGGAAAAGAGCTTTCTAACTTATTGTGGTAAAGAACTTTCAAACTTCAGATCGATGACTTAATTATTAATATTTTTTAGATGATTATTGTTTTCCTTAAAAATAACTAGCTGTGCCTACATTGTGCTTACACTCTAAATACATCACATTGATTTGTATAGTGTCCAATACAGTGTCTAGTGTAACTGCTTCCGATGGTGAAAATCTGTTTTTAGAGTAATTTCCATAAAGTAAAACGCTGGATGTGTATGCATGCAGTGATGTTTGCTGTGTGTATGTGTGTGTGTGTGTGTGTGTGTGTGTGTGTGTGTGTGTGTGTGTGTGTGTGTGTGTGTGTGTGTGCGTGTGTGTTTTGTCGAGCATTTCACTTGCCTGCCACCGTGCTCAAGGTCAGTGTTACACAGATAATGGAGATGATGTTCTGGAAAGCATCCTCCATTTGGTCGGGGGATCGCAACTACTTTGCATTACGGAGCTCATCAGCATGATGGAACAAGCTTCTTAACATCTCTTTACAGCATGTGCCTACCTATACACACACTCAAACATGCACTACTACTACCTCTTAAAAGGTTGACATCACTGTACTGACATGGGCTTTCACTCTATACACTCCACCACCCACACTGCCTCTAATGTGGACACCCCATATGTCCAATTCTATGTAGTGCAGTTAACCTTGCACCTCACCTTCACAATTTTTTATCTGTCAACTTTGCCAACAATATGAATTGCTAGCCAAGCGGGCCTAGTTATCATGTCACTGAATGGCACTTGCTGTAACAAAAAAAATATAATGCTAATCACATACATTTTCTTGGAATAGACAACCAGAATCAACCCATTTTCACTCCCAACGCGTCACATAACGCCACTTGATCAGTGTTCCCCTGCTCTGACACGACACATATTTAGCATGTGTATGCAACACATCTCCCAACACATCTCCCGTGGCAGATTAACTGACATAGATGTATGGATAAGGATAGTCTGCGCACGGTGGGTTGGAAGGGAGGTCGATGAGTCAAACTAAGGCCCAATCCCAATGTCCACCCTAAACCCTCAAACCCTGAACCCTCAGGGACTTACTGACATCACCTGTTAAGTGGTTGAGTGTGAGAGACTGTGAGGGCTTGAAATGGTGTAAATAGGAATTGGACAGCACTTTGCTGCAACATACCACGTTACCATGACAACGTAAAAAAAATATTGTGTACGATTGTGGGTATTTATTTTATACTTTTTACTCCCTGATTTGAACGTCTTCCAGGCTCTTTTCCTCACAAGATGAAATATCATTAAAATAATATATTTACTCGTTTTTGTCAAAACAGCTTCAATAACAAAACAAAATGTTTGATGAATAAATCTTTTTAACATGTATAATCTCTGCTTGCATTCCTCTGATCTCATGTGTTTTCATGTCCCATATTTAGTCCTTAATGTTGTTGTGTAAATGTAATTTATCAGGCTGAACACCCAGTTGCCGACCTCTTTTTTTCACGACTCCATGCTTCCATTGGTAACAGCGTGTTTAACGTCACATTGCTATGAATTGTGGGTAATTACCTTGGCCAAAGTCGGCATCTAATGCTGACTTACGGTAAGGGTTCATAAAGGGCTCAAATGTCTGCCAGAGAGCCCTCAAGCACTCAACGATTTGACAATGGGACGACCCTAAACCCTCACGGACTTCGCGGGAGCGCGCCTCAAAGTCCGTGAGCTCGTAAGGGTGGAGATTGAGATTTAGCCAAACACTTGCTTTGTCCAGGAGGCCGCTGTTTGTGTCTTGTGCGAAACAAAAAGATAAGTGGCTATTCACGTGAGTTGGTAGTCAGTCCAGTTAAAGTGAACCGCACTTTTTTCCTAAACTTTATAAAGTGGTCATTTGGCTAAACCTAAATTTCCTGTGAATACGAAGTTTATTTTGAAAATACACTTTGCATGAAACTAGTGTATATTGATGCTGTCACAAACATCCAAAACTGAGGCTTTAGGCATAAGTAGACCGTCTTAGCTTGAAGCAGCTGACACGTTGGTGTTTACTTAAAAAAAAAAAAAGTACAAATAGCCAAATTTGAATGCATATGTATTTTCAAAGAAGTACGAAAGTTTTCCTATGAATGAGCTCACACAAGCACCTTCTTATTTTGTTACAGCTGTCCATGACCTCCAGACCCATGGTCTTATTGCTCCTTATTTGATGCAGGCTATTTTGCATTGGGGAGGATACCATTCTCTACCATGGGCACGCCTTGGGCAGTATAATGGGTATGCCAGTGGGCATCGACGCCCCGAGCTGCCCCTGAGGTTCTGCCCACTCCAGGGACAGACTGCATGAAATGGGCCCATACAAACAGATGGAGAATATATGAGAAGAGAATGGGCGAGCAGAGAATGCTTGCACTGCAAATTCACAAATGCATAGTTAGTGCTAAGGGAGGAAATTGCAAAGAGAGGGAGAAACAAGGCCAGAGGAGAGAAAGGAGGAAAATGAGAGCGCAAGAGGATTGGGAGAATAGAGACGGAGGGGTCCTATGCATCATCTGTTCTCATATTTTTAGGCTGTCCGCATGTATTGAGGCGTGGGCACCGATCATGATCGGATGGGCGCTCAAAAGGAGGATCATCTCCCTGGATGTAGAGGCTTCTCTCCATTCCCCTTCCCTCCCCCTTGCTCTCCCAACCAAGATGAATCAGAATTGTCTCCTAACCAAGAAGCGTGCGACTCATTTTTCAATGCCGCTATCCCTTTACTGCAAAGTTTCAAGGGAACCCTCTCATGCTTGTTCCATATTAGATGACACACGTAATCCAATTTGGTTGAAGAACGTTCCTTCACCCTTGCATCGCCTTCTGTTAATAGTGTGTATAATAGCCTGTGTGCGTGCGTGTATGTGCGTGTGTGTATGTGGAGGACATCATTAACATGTGCAAATGTGTGTGGGCGCGGGCAGATGTGTGGGTGTGTGTCATGTCTTCGCAGTGATTAGCTTTAGCTGCCGGCTCTCTCAGGACTTGTGCAACACTGTGTGTTCTGCTTGCCAAGCACGGTTAAGACTGCGTTCAAACTCCCAGCACTCTGCCACGGTGGGAAAAAATGAGTTTTTCTCTGCTGATTTGTTGTGTAACGGGAGCAAGCACACATGCTGGAAGAGTTATACAGCAGCAGGCAAGGTGGATTGCCTTAGGGTGTTTCTCACTGCAGGGTAAAAACCAAACTTTTACCCAAGGTCAGCTTTGGATAATTTACAGAAAGTGGAAGAGATCAAATCGGAAAAATCTGCTTTACGAATATTATACATGAATCCTGTCGTACACAAAACGTATGCTAAGCTTTATGCAATCTTACCTTAGTTGATGCATGCATACCTCTTAGCATTGGTTCAGAAAAAGATGTATTGCAAACAGAATCTACTGTACTAAATTATTAAATGGTACTCTGGTATTATACTCGGATACAACCATAAACCACGATTTAAAGCAATCTGTATTGAATGCTTTTTTAGGGTATAAAGAGACCTATTGTAGAAACATACAAGAGCACAGTTTAGTAATCCAAATTGGTTCCCAGCAAGAACTCAATTAGGCCTGACCTTTTTTGTGACTAAAGGCCTGACAACTTTGACAAACACTGTTTGAATACCCTTGTATGAATCATTTATAGGGGGTCACTGAGGTTGCGTTGCTTGTTTTGATTACAGTCTCCTTTCCCTCGCTGCACTCAAGGGTCCGCTAGGTTTTAAAGAAAGTTTAATTTGCTGGGGATTTTAAAACCTTACAACAAAGAGTAACACAGCCCTTTCTGATTGCAATTTAATATTTTTGTCTGTAACAAGTAAAGTGCAAATTCACTGGATCACTTTAGTTTACATTGTACCATGCAGTTCGGACATGCCCTAATCAGGCTCAGTCAGAGAACCTTTTGAGCGTAGGCATTCTTAAGAAGTGGCTAAAATAAGAAAAAAATGAAAGACTTGCTCATTTCACAGGGCTTCACTCTTAGATGTTTGTCTATGGGGGAAAGAAGGACGATAGTGGTTATGAATGTTACACCCTGACTAAATTGATTTTGGTTTGGGTTGAACATTTTATCAAAGCTTCTAATCCTCAGAGGAAAGGATGAGTCTAATCGGAATGTTTTTCTGTTGGGATTAGTGGCTGCAAGCCTCTCACTCTCATTCTCATATACTTACTGTCTTATATAAAAAAAATTCTCTCTTTCTCTACCTCCTTTTATCGCTTCCTTCCTTTAAATATCTTTGTTTCCCTTGCTTTGCCCATTTCCTGTGCCTCTTCACAAAGTATATTGACAAGTGTGTTTTTTATCATAAATCTGAGTTGTATGGAGCTTTTTTTCATAACTGTCTGCTTTTTCTCATGCTGACGGATCCCCTGTCCTTGGCCTGTCTCATCCCACCACTCACTTTCTTAGTCTGAGTATGGACAGTTCATCAATTATCTAATGTGGTTTTCCCATTTCTCCAATACACCCACTCTTTTGTATCTTGTTATGTGGCGTCTCTTTCCTCTTGGTTGCTGTCTCTAGAAAGAGTCTGACTAGCCTGTATGGGCAATGATCATTTAGATTTAATGTCTTTCTAACAAGCTGGGAACAAGCTCTTCATGGAGCTGAATAATAAGATCATGGAGGCCAAGTCACAAAGGGGAACCTATATTCAGTCATTTCAA
Source organism: Ophiodon elongatus (assembly GCA_016806645.1). Lineage (NCBI taxonomy): Eukaryota > Metazoa > Chordata > Actinopteri > Perciformes > Hexagrammidae > Ophiodon > Ophiodon elongatus. Next base: position 2,442,843 of record JACSYO010001600.1, on the reverse strand, counting down.
AAGGCTAGATGCTGTGGATGATAGAGTGACCTGGTTGGAGTCTGCAACAGATTGTGAATGCTGGTTTGTGAAAGACAACATGAAAAATATCAACTATAAGATATCATTATCAAAATAGCTGTTATACCATTCTATAATGTAGGTAAAATGAGACCATTATGGTGAAAATTGGTTCATGTCTTTCTTTTTATCTCTGTCTATGGATATGATTTGGTATAAAATGTGCAAGACTGACATCATCTAGTTGTGTACATCTCATACCCTCGAACTGATGTTGATTAGCAAATGATGCAAAGTATATGCATGCATCTTTAAACAACCATCACATGGATATGAAATGAGTATAGCCTGTTGCAACACAATACAATGCAGTGCAATACTGTGATTTAGTGCTGCAATTATATGCTTGCTAATCCATGTCTTCATCTGCTCACTTCAGGAATGGAAGGTTGAAAAAACGATGATGCTAACATACTTTCTGGAATCAGATTAGTTTGGTTGTTAAACATAAAAAAACAGTATAAACTAGATATGCTTCCAAACAGACCGCTATCCATTGCCAATAACAACTGGTCTGCTATACCACACTGATATACTGCACATAAGCGAGCTACAGTGTATCTTCATTATATTGACTCTGTAATGGACTTGCAGTCATAAAGCACCTTTATAGTGTTCTGACCACTCAAAGCGCTTTACACTACATGTCAACATTCATGCATTCACACAACGATGCTGCCAAACAAGGTGCCAACCTGCTCATCAAGGAGGTGATCTAAATACTCATTCACACCCATTCACACACACATTTTTTGTCACACATAGATAAGCAACTGCACACTACACGACAACTGGTTGAGCAATCAAGCATTTATAATTGGAAGAAATCGACCTGAAATTGAGCAGACAGAAATAAATGATATGCGTTTTTTCCTCAAATGGATGAGAGATAATTGTCAGTCACTCATTGCTGGCTTTTATCAAAACACCACCTGGAAAAATAAAATAAGCAATAAGTACTATAGGTGGGCATATAGAATAGTGAATGCTTGCAATCTTTAGATTTAGATGTGGAAAACAGTCTCGTGCATGTGGTCATAGCTCCCCTTTATATAAATCTGGCCAAAACTACATTATGTCATCAAGATAGACTATGAAAAAGTAGAATAGAGTAGAATCATTCACTTGTGCAAATATAATAATGCATTTGCCATGTTGAAACTTGTGAGTACATGATTAACCCATTCTCACTGCCAAGTTGTCAAATAATGGAGCTTGGTCAGTGCTCCTCTGCATCTGACATTGACGCTCTTTTAGCGTGTGGATACGAAGCACCCACCGACAGCATTACGGGCAGAGCAACTGACGTTTAAATAACTAAAATGTCCACACAGGGCGGTGGGAGTGGAGGGTGATGGGTCAAACAAACACAGGAGTTTCGTCCAGGAAATCGATATTTGCTTCCATTGCAAAACTAAAAATAAACTTTGACATTTTGTCATGTCAGGCGTTCATCACGTGAGCTTTTAGTGTAGTAGTCACGCCCGTAGTCATGTTAACATCAACCATGCTCTTTTTGTTGCCAAAACCTAACTTCATGTTAAGACAGAAGTTTATTTTGAAAGGACGCTATGCATGTAACTAGTGTATATCACACACCGTCACGTAGGCTGGTCTCATTCAGCATTCGTAGCAATAATAATGTGCCGTAATTCGTAGATATCCCACAACATTATTAACATTAACATTATCCCACATAATCTTGAACGAGGATGTATAAAGACACCTAAATCACACACCTTGGTGGGATGGGAGGTAGATGATTCCAACAAATAGCGATCGCTCAGCCAGGAGACCGCAGTTTATTACTCATGTGAAACGAGAAGTCAATGTTGATGCTTTTGTCACTTAACTTGCATACTTCATTAACAGCACTTCCGTGGTTATGTTAATTCAAACGACAATCTATTCCCAAACTTAACTGCGCAATTTTGTTGCCGAAACTCAACTAAGTTTTCTTTGGAGCCTGAAGTTTATTCTAAAAAGACTGTATGCATGTAACAGGCGGAAAATGACACATGTTGCTGGCTTTTGTTGGAAAATGTATGAAAAATTATATCCCACAGAAACTTTTCGTGGGACATCATACAAACCGTTGTATGATGATTTTGTTGTATGAGGATACGTTGCGTCACTGATGCATGCTAAACCGACCCTATAGGGGTGCGAAGAGCGTCATAGTTTTAGGCTTATTGCCACTGAACAAGCTGTGTTATTTGACGTGCTGGTGTGCTCAAAACAACACTGCACCTTTTTAGAAACTGCAAACTAGAAAAGAATTTGCCATCAGCAACATTTTCCTGATATGCATACCTGTTTGATTCAGTGAGGTTTGAGCAGGAAATCTATTTTTGAGAAGCTTCATCTCAAATAGGAATTAATTATATAATTACCGAGGAATAAACTACCTGTGAATGTCAGTTTTCTCTACCAAAGAATGAGGAATGATAGAATAATTTGAAACTTAATAAAAATGTCATTATTACTGCAATTGTTTTACGTTTTGATCTTGTAAATTTCAGGCAATGAAATGAAAGTAACGAAGCAGTGACATGTCAATTTAGGTGATGCACTGTGCTATTATAATCATATACTCACAAATCATCACACAAATCATATTTATCAGGCAAGTAAGCACCAAAACTTTACATCTCTGCCTCTCACCCCGTTAGTGTGCCATAATCCAGAAAATCACTTGAACGGATTATTATATAATCCAGTTATGGTTCATAATCTGAGCCTAGAAAGAGTTCCTTTGTCTCTGTGCCGTCTGACTGCAGAGCTATCTAAACTGCATGGCTGATACATGTGGTTGTACAACACCTTGAGTGGGTGGTGGACTAATCAAAATGCTGACATTTTTCGTTAAAAAAGAAATGATAGGTTAGGATTTACATGATAATCACAGGCAATTACGCAAAATTGTACGTCTACACCTAATACATTACTTCTTAAATTACAGGTTATTGGACATTTGTAAATATATGGCGAAAGAATGCTCAGAATATAATATGTGCTTTCTGTCTCGCTGAAACTACAATCATGTTGACAGCAAGAATATCATTGATCATGGTTTGCAGAAAAATGGCTCTAGAGTTCTGAAACACTGCCCATTATATTCCGCTTTTTTCATTGATTCCAATAGATCTGGGGTTGTAATGAGAAAAAAAACAACGGCAATCAAAACTTTCTTGGATAAAGGAATAGTTTCACACTTATTTTTTATCTTGCTGAGTATATCACTGCACCAGACAAGTAATAGAAAATAGTCCTATATGAAACCACAATGTGGTGTTTTTACACATTTTTTTGTACAGAATAAAGAAACAAGATAAAGCATGTTAATTAGGATATGTCACACATTATTGATTAGTAAGTGCAACATTTATAAATATACCCCCCCTCAAAAACAGAATTTGGTTGACTGAAAAATGGAAAAAAAGAAAATATTATTCAGTTTGATTTAAAAGGCAATTTGTTAAAATGGTACGTTTTTAACTAAAAAGCATTGTAAAGTGATTTACATAAAACATAAAAACACATTAAGGCAAGATATAAAAGACGCAAAAAGTTTGAGATCAAAGTTTGATCTAAAAAAGATAAAAGTAAGTTAAAACAGAAAAAGACAAAAGTGCAATAATAATTATAGTGCAGTGCAATATATGGATACATAGTCACAAATTAAACAAAATAATCTTATGGCCGGATTTCTACAAATGGAGAGTTGGACGTTTTCGGGGAGTTTCCAAATATGTGATGCATAAAAACTAAATGCTGCATCTCTGTGTTTAGTTTTGACCTTGGGAGAGTAAGAATACCCATCCCAAAGGACTTGAGAGGTCTGGATGGTTCATAATGTAACAACAGATCAGAAATGTATAAAAACTACTTCAGACGGCGGGTGGTGGTACCACAGTTTAACAATCTCCTCCAGGTAACCTAAAAACGCAAAAGGTTCTTGCTGGAGCCAGTTTTTATTTTGTCTGTCCTGGGCTACCATAGAAACAAGGAGGGAAAACAGGGCTCATTCTAAGCAAACAAAAACACAACAACTCTTACTTTCAGCTGATTATAAACTAATGAAAACATAGTTTTCATTAATATATTCCATTTATGCTTATAGATCCCACAAAATGTTACACACTGGCCCTTTAACAAAAGCAGTTTCGGTGCTGTGGTGGGGATGAAATTCTAACTGGAAAACAGAAAATAAAAAATACATTTAGGGGCTGGAAAGTGTCAAGCCGAAGAACAGTCTTTTCAATTATTTCACTTAAGAATGAGAGGTTTGATATCGACCTGTAATTGTTCATTATTGAGTCATCTAGATTATTTTTGAGAGGCTTAATAAACTGCAGTTTTCAGGGCCTGTGGTAAATTGCCTAAGATTGGAAAAGTCTTGACTATCTGAAGTAGATTAGGCTACAATAGTTGCGATGAAAATATAACCACTGAAAGAGGTTTAACTTGTATGGTGCAGTCGCAAAAGAGCTGTAACGATTTCAAACCTGATTTGATCTATAAAGGGAAAAAAATGCATGGAAGCCGACCAACACAGGCAGTGACACACAAGTATACTCAGAAATAGACACCAATAAGCCTCAAGTTCCACTTAAGAGCCCAGAGCAGAGTGGGATCCTTGAAGGCAACAAACTGATTTGTCTGCATCTAAGAATTGACAAATCAAACCAAATCATACACTTTGACACCGGCATCAAAACATGTGTCTCCGTGTCTGTACATTTATGTTCCTATTCATCTTAGAAAATATCTGACACCATGTATTCTTGCTTATTATAGATTTTTACTACATGATGCAGTCATGCTAACGCTGCAGCAATCACTTATAGAGTCTCAGGTTGAAAAACCAAACTTCATAGTTTTCTCAGAGGCTTTCTCACAGAAGTCTGATTTGGAAAACTTTTATTCTGGTGTTCTATCTTAGGGCTTAATTAGTAACAGACATGTTCAAGTCCTACAATGAGCATCATTACTGCAGCCAAGACTGAAATAAATACTGTAATATTTGTTTTACCGCTCGCTGTATATAGAGCGGAAACTCCACTGAGACTTCGGAGCTACTATGATCCAACTGGCCTGTGATGGGTTCTCCGCAGCGATGTCTTCACCTCATCTCGCTTCATTACTTCTTGTCATCCAAACATGAGACGGACAGAAACACAAGTGAAACCAAGGTATCCAATTCCTGGAAAGACTCAATTCATCACCCTGTTTTTGTTTCAAATGGTGTTTGATCGGTTCCCTTCAAAGTCTATATCAAGATATTTAGCTTGGATTTAAAAAATAATAACAAATGCAAAATGAGATGCTATTGAGAGCGCTATTGAGAAGAGGATAGATCATAGCAAGTAATCCCAACCACCCACATACTTGTAGCATCCAGCACTTCCAATTAATTTGTTTTGAAGTTCAGGGCTTCTGCTTTGTTTTTGTGTTGTATGGAGTTGTGACACCGAATGTGATATCATTAGTGCTGTCTCTGTCAGTGACTGCGCACTCCCTTCTTCTCTCTTCATCAGTCTTTGTTTCTCATGTCTTTTCACCCCTCTATCTCTTTTCTCTCCCCTTGCTTTCATCTCAGATCAGAGGAACAAAGTCCTAGTTTTCAACCTCACATACCACTTTTTTTTACAATTCTTTCCCCAAAAATACTAGAGTGACAGTGAACCTGGCTTTGTCAAGTCTGTCACAATTCCCCACTGGTTTTCTCCTTTCCTTTCTCATTTCATGCTTCTTTTCATCACGCATGTCTTCACGTTTCCTCGGCCACTTCTGTTTTCATCCACTCTTCCCGTACTTTGCTGACACTTCCTCCCTAACTTTTTCTATGTCCCTTTATCTCTTGCTCCTGCCTAGCCCACATGTGTTTCCGTAATAAGGACCAGAGCCATATCCCTTGGCAGGAGTAAGCAACCAAACATGCATCATCTCTGGCATGACCCTTAACCTATCAGAAACAAGATCAAAGCAGGAAGTGGAGGCCATCTCTAGTAGAAGACGTGCACCCCTCTACTAGAGATGGCCCAAAGATGACAAGCATAAAGTGGTTCTTCTGAGTTGCAGTTGAGGCTTAAGTAGAAAAGAGCAAGGCAGCGAAATATTAACTGTAGGAGATATAGAAGAACAGACAGCTCTGATAACACTTTATATCACGTGCCATTAGCTCTCAACAGAAAAAGGGGAATAACAAGCATCCAGTTTAATCATTTCCGATCGAGTTTGGTGAGACTTGTCACAACAGCCTTTATGGCTGTCTAATATCAAGAGAAAACGCATATGTCATTTGTTAAAGTCTTAATGCTACTCCTTTATCTTTCTTTAAATAACAATGACATGGCTCTTTGTGTGGGGTTTAAAACCAGAGTTTAATACAAAAAATAGGAATTGCATGCATGCTTTTTGATAAGTGTGTGTGTGTGACACTGGGAGTTCAGGATACGTTCAGGATACGTTCTCTTTCTATTGGAAATGCAAAGATGCTCTGTGGAACTGTTTCATGTATATTTTATCCACAATGAGATGCAACTCTTTATTATTGATGACCAACTGCTCAGCTTTCTGTCTACTGCTCTTGCCCCCCCCCCCCTCTTTGGAAAAGTTTAAGTTAAAGAAGGAGACTCATAATTGAATCATGACTGCCCCAATGCAGGAGGATTATAATTGGAACCAGCCTCCTAGGTTGACATGAAGGAGGGAGAGGGAGAGGGACGAGACCAGGTTGAAAAACATTAGAACATTGATTTACTGTTGTCCAGAGGCAGTGCATTATTGCAAGTTATAATCCAGTACTGTACAGCCTTGTTTACATTTTTGGACCAGTCAGGTGCATTTTAATGCACTCATTCAATCATTTATTGATTGTTTTAGCAGCTGATGGACTCATTCATTAATTTAAATTATCACAGATACAAACACATACATTTGAACAAGTAAGGTGTTCATCCATCCATAGTTCATCATTTCTTTATTCAGTCATTATTTTCTTTCTAGAAGATATGAAATGAAAATGTATACAATCAATATTTAATTTTTGTTGTTGTTGTTTTAGACATAGAAAACAGTTTGTTTTTGTGTGTTTGTGTGCATGTGCTTGAATGTGATTTTATTTTTAAAGAGGCAATCTGATACAAAATCTGAGTTGTAGAAGTGAAGAAGACATTTTCATTTTCTACTCTTCTATTTTTACTGCAGAAATAAGAATACAGTTCCACATAACTCCTATATAATAAAGAAGAACAGTTATAGCAATGCTGTCCTGTTGTTGTGAATATTAACTCACTGACTTTTTCAAAGGAAATATCATATATTCAATGATATAATTCAATAATACCTCAACAGGTAGAAATGCCTCACACATGTGTTATCTTTATATTTATCTTGCATGTAATGGATGTAATGAACAAATAACTAATCAGTTTAATAAAACATGCTTTCATGTTGTAGGTTAGATTTCCCAATAATTGTTTCCCAGCCCACACACCGGCAGTATCTTGACACATGGCAATGTTGATACATGCCAGCGCTCCAGCAATTTTATTTAATTCACTCCCTGCATTGGCACATCATGACTACCGTACTTCTGCAACGCGATTCGAACCATGTGTGTTGTGCTTAAGTCTTGTGTAAATATTCTTCTGGTGTTTTTTGCATACCTCTGTCAGTGATTCAGCCACTGATTTTTTTTCCGGATCCGTTTTTTTTTTTTTTTATCCTTGTACTCTCTCCAAGATTAAAAATAAGAAACAAACACTCAATTCCATTTGTAATACCCACATGTAGAGGTTAATTTTCCATCTTTTAGAGAGAATGCAATTAATGAACGAACAGATGATACACAGGCTGGGTGACTAAGCATTCACACAATACAGTGTCAACGAGGGTGTGTGTGTGCATCTGTGCTGTTAGAATCACAGTAAAAGTTCTCTCTCTGCGCACAGTTTGGTTATAAATCGATGCCGTCTCCCCAGGGTGCGGAGTCATAGTTTTACTATCTCTCACCATCTATATGTATGTGTGTGTGATAGTGACTCTCAGAGAAAGCGCACACACCAAAGCACAGAATCGCAGGTAGACACACATGGATACTCATTGACTTGTGTTCATATTGGCAGATATACAGACAGAATGTATGTGATGTTACTTGTCACATTGGTTATTGCCATTGTCTTAATACCTCGAAAATGTGTACTGATGCAAGAACAGCTGTTGAAGTTGAAACATCTCTTACTTTATGGTGTCTTTATTTGACACATGCCATAATTTGGCTGTGAACAGCTACAGTAGTAACAACAGCAGCTAAGACTTTGGGAATAGGGAGGGGAGGCCCAGCACCAGCATTTGTCTCTGCTCATGCACAATGTGAGAAGAAACATGAGGCTGCATTTAATTTCCTCCTGCAGACGTTGAGCTGTTCCAACTCTAAATTCCTTGCCAGCTGTCATGGTCTCTGTTTATATTCATGAATTCAATCTGAATGTTTTTGAGATTTTTGTGTCAAAACAGAGTTGAGACTGCATTGCCGGATACCTATCGGCTTTAATAAAAGTCTGCCCTATTTGCTTATTTAGCTCAAAGCTTTTGTTGTCATATCAGACTTACCGATGACACAATTGAATGTGATTGTTCATATCCGTACCTTTTTTGAAAAGACTGCTTTACATGCAGGGGGAGTCATACACAGCTTTCAAGTTTAAAATGACTCATCCTTTGATCAGTAAATGTCATAGAATATTTTTTTGTGCATCACATTCCATTTTACAGCGCTGTCTTCTAAAAATGATGATCCCATACAACAAAACTGCGTTGTGAATTAGAGGGAAACATATTTTGTTGTGGATTACAAATTACTGTTGAATACTGTTGTATAATAAATACATTTTTAACTGACTCCCCCGAACTTCACCTGAGGACGAGGTCGCAGTGGTGGATTGAGAGTGCAGTTTAGTGGTATGTGAACTAAATTTTGTAGAAAACAGAATGCATTTCATCTTAAATCCTCATCCCAACAACCGGTGTCCTCGTAGACCTCAGAGGTATACTTTCTCACCGGTGCTTTATTCTATACTTCCAGTTTTTCATGACTTAGACTATCATTTTTTTTATTTTATTAATTCATATCATTGATTACAATTTCTGTTTTAATAAATTCATTTTAGATAATAACTTAAAATACCAATGAATTGGTGGACCCCAGTCAAAAGCACTCAATTGCAAGATATGCAGTTTTAAATCGATAAAAAAGAATAGATCAAATGTTTGCCATCGGTCCTACTTTAAAGTAGCACGCACTGTCAGAGGGGTACGGACACTCTCACAGTCATTTTGAAGGAGACAGACAGATGCGGCAGACACAAGATGACATTAATTACATAATGAATGAAGTTTTGAGAAGAAAAAAGTTAACATCTTGCTACGATGGTTGCTTCCTACAATAGTTAATCAGTAGGTAGTCGTTTTATGTGAAATATATTGATAGGATGAGGGTTAAAAGGATAATCTGTAGCATCCTTGATACTCAAGAATTATTGCTGTTGTGCCATGTGACTTTTTTCAATAACATTTTGCAATGATGATTTTGAGTGTCTCGATGTTCACTATCAATTGCAAGAACACAACTATATTACTAAAAATAACACAATGCTTTGCCGTTATGATGCAAAGTCATGCAACACCACACAATGATGCAACATGGTAATAATTCATATACTTCCCAAGTTGAAAGAGCACTGTAGAGTAAACTATATATTTTGTATTATCTATTATGTAGGGAATAACAAATGAGATATTTTTACACTGTGAAAGACAATGGTGTTTCCATGACAACAATGGAGAGGTTCAGCAACCACAATGGACAACACCGGGGCCAGCATTCTCTTTGGACACATGCACTCACCCTAGTGAGTGCTGACAGCCAAACATGGGGGACCGAGTGACTGAGAAGTCAGGTTTATGAGGCACTTTGTATCAAAAAACCTAACCTCTGAGCTGCTTTAAGTGATTTATGGCCACTAGGGGGGCAAAGAGACTCAAAACAAACATACTGAAACACAGCTCTAATGGATCACAAGTGAAAGAAATGGTGTTGGTCCACCGCAAGCTGTCAGAACAGCTTCAATGCTCCAAGGCATAGATTCTTTATCAAGTCTCTGGAATTTTATAGAGGGATGAACACCGTTCTTCCAAAATATATTCTCTACTTTGGTGTTCTGATTGTGGTGGTGGACAGAATTGTCAAAAGATTTGTTCAGACAGAAAGTGAGGTGACAGTTAGATGTGGCATGATTGTATACAAAGTCAGTGGAAAGATGTAGGAGGGCAGCATGAACCGAGTCGCCTGCGTGAGTTTCAACTGTTTCATCACTACAAGCAAACCCCTTTCTCATTGTCACATTCTCTTCCATTGTACATGGTTACAAGGTTACATGCTTTTTATTTATCATTGTACTTTAGGGTTGCACAATGGAATTTAGATTATAGTCCCAATTTTCTACATTGGAAAGAAAACAACAACAAAAAATATCTCACAGCCAGAGGAAAGAAGCTGTTTTAAAGTCTGGTGGTTCGGCAGCTGATACTTCTGTATCTCTTTCGAGACAACAGGGTGAACAGGTTGTGGCTGCGATGGGTTTTGTCTTTTAATATCCCCTGAGATCTGCGCAGGCTCCTCTTCTCACCAATATCACGGATGCTCAGTAGATGAGTGCCAACGATGTTCTGGGCGGTTTTAATCACTCGCTGTAGAGCCCTCCTGTCCTGGACCATACATATCCCATGCCAGTTTGTAATGTTTGCAGCCAGGATCCTTAAGAAGTACAGCCGTTTATAAGATTTCTTTACCAGTATGGAGATGTGTGCTGACCATGTCAGATTGTTTGTGATTCTGAGTCCAAGGAACTTAAAGTGGCTAATTTGCTCCAACTCAGCTCCATTGATGTAAAGAGGGGCGAGGCTGAGCTGCCACATACATACAGCATGCTTCGGGTGAATGAACACCTAGCCAATGTCTTAATCTATCCACAGAATACAATGTAATGCTAATGGTTTGACGAATATATCAAAGACTCTGTGCTGCACAATTGATGCTTAGATATCCAAGAGCACGTTTACTCACTGTGCTTAAAATGTACAGTGCCACCACTGTGTTCCATGCCATCTCATCTCGCCTTTCAAAATATATGCCTCTCCACAGGCCTCCGGTGCCACATATCACTATGTTGTATTCACCTCACATAACACAGCATGGAGAAGTTTGCGTGTGCGTCAAGCTAAGAGGCCCACTTTTAAAACAGGCTTCTCAAAGCTGCCCAGAGGAGGACCATGCATTATTCATGAACATTTACACAACCTCCTATCTCCTTATCATGGGTTCATCACACTTTAACTACTGCTCAATGTAGGATGAAGAAACCAGAGCAATGAAATACATCGGTATAATATTCTGCTCAAAATCAAGTTGACTACTGAGGTCACCGATGTGTCATGCTTCACAAATTTCAGAGAATTTCAATATCCAATGCAATCACACCACCAAATAAATTAGCATAGTAACTGTGAGTCTATATTTTAGAATCAAAACCCCAGGATGATCTTCTTTCTCAAAAGAATTCTACTGCCATGTGCTAATGATCCATTTGCGCATCAAACGCTGGCTAGCCACGGGTTCGCCAGCCTCCAGCAATTCTTTGGCATAGAAAATGCATAGTTTTATTGTGCATCGAAGCATTGTTTCCTGTACATTCATAAAATTTGCATAGTGGGAAAGGTAGTTGCAAAATGCAAATACATCGGATGTGTTTTGTTTGAAAAAAAGAAGGAAATGTCAGTGAGGACAAAAAAGATGCAATTTCATTCATAAGATAATCTTAAGGATAAACACCTTCAATCCTCTATATTAATTACTGTGTCTGAGTCCTTGTGTGTGACTTTGCCTATGTATGCCAAGGGGCTAAGAGCAAGCTATGGCTGTCAAAATAATGTGTTTTATGTCAAAATAGAACAGAGTTAAACCACCTCAGAGACAGGCTCTTTTAATTACTCAATGCACATGTGTGTGTCTGTGCGACTTTGTAAGTGTGTGTGTCTGTGCATGTAAAAGCTTGACTAGCAGTGATGCGTGTAAGGTATTTAGAGGATAAAAAAAACCTGCATTGATAATTTATTACTTCAAACAGCCATGTTCAGCTCAGAGGAAATAAACTACTTACATGAATCTGGAGATTTAAAAAAGGAAATGGCAGCTTTAATATCTCACTCTGACGGCATGTTAACCTTTTCTTTGATGCAAACAAGTCCTCGTTCCCGTTGCACAGCATGTCACCAAAGTTACGGCAGTGAATTTAATGGATGTTTTGCTCCACTCCGACTCACATCCGTCCCCTGGTTTGCTTGATCTGCATCTGCAGCCAAACAGAGTCAACAGGCTAAAAATATCTGCTGTTGAAGACAAATATCTGCATCTATGTTTTTTTGAGAGAGCATGTTGAGAAAGCCATAGAAAACTCTCCACTAACAGGGGGCACTTGATGTGTTTTTGCGTGCATATTTTCACACACTGCCTGCACACCTGCACGTCGTCGCCAAGGCAACATCTATCCTGTCCCTCCTCCTCTCTATTCAGCAGGGGAAATCAGAGATCTGAACGACTGCTGTCTTCCTCCGCCTCTCTCCACCTTCCTCTCAGCCAGCGGCAAATATTCAACCCTCCATTCCCCTGTCTCCCTGGGGCAGATGAAACCTTAAATGGAGGTTTAATGAAATCTCAGGGATTGTCCTGTGGCTTGATCACTCGGGCTCCCCTCACTTGCAGCCCCTTTTCAGCAGTGCGTCGGAGAGAGGGAGCACAGTCACTAATTGCAGGGCCTCAGGACAAGCAAGAGAACAGAAGAAAAGAGAGAAAAGGAAGAAAACACTAACAGAGATGGCAGCACATGTTTCTAAAGGTCACACAAACCTTTAGAAACACATGTGTCACACAGAGGCATGCTCATACACACACATGTACATACACATACATATATATATATATATATTTGCTCTTGTAAAACTGCAATCAAGGCCCTGCCAAACACCAGCCCCCTGTGGCGCTGATTGTTAAAATGAATATTTAATTAACACACTGACAGTACAGTAGGCGGTGCTGCTGTGGATCATTGAAGCTCGGGTAATTGGAATCTTCCAGAGCAGTCGAAAGAGCGCAGCTATTGTGTGTGCATTTGCATAGACTGTACTGTGTGTGTGTGTGTGTGTGTGTGTGTCTGTGTGTCCGTTTAGTCTCCAGCAAGAAAAGATCAACAGGCTGGGAGCCATGTGCAGCACGAGTAAGTGTTCATCCCCACATAAAGCACAATGAAAGAGAAACTATAATGGGAAGATAAAGAAATTGAAATTGAAACTTGTTGAAACGTTATTGCTAATGAACTGCTGCTACTTCTGTGCATTTTGAGTTATGCAACAGCTGAATATTTTCAACGAGTGCTCCAAATGCAGACTGCTATCAATAATTTTCTATTCAGCTTACTTCGTGCAAAAGTAAACACAAAATGAAATTAATACAATAATATTAATTCAATTCCAACTTTAATAAAATTTGTGTTATGCTTTTGGATACCTTTTCCAGACGACGGCAATCCAATACCTAAACCCTCCGGCACTAAGTGGAAAGTAAAGTTGTGAAAGCATTCTAGTGTCCGTTTATAGTCCGTTTATAGTATTGCCATGCCTAAGCAGGCTTTGGTTGCATGCAGTTAAACAGTCAATATAGACAAAAGACAAAAGAGGCAAAACACATTGGCCGACATGCAATCTTGAAATCCATGTGATGTCATTTTTCAACAATTTAGCTTTAAATTAGCTAGAAAATATTCTGTAAATTGAGTGTTAACTGGATACTTTTTAAACTCCAACTCCATTATCATGTCCCAAGTTGCTAACAGGAAGTATTAGCCCAGATATCCGTTATCCAGATATTAGTTTTATGGATATTTGCTGGCTACACCGGAATCCCTGAAATATTGGCTGTTACCTCCAGAGGCTAAATCGCCACCTGACCGATAGCGTTCCAAGATTGTCATGCAGGAGTCACTTTTCATCACAACCCTTCCATTAATGTTCACCTTTTTTAATTGCAACCATAACCTCTCTTTAACCTTAACCAAGTGTTTTAGTTGCCTTACCATAAGAATAGTAATCATGATCTCTCTTTACCTATACCGTTGCTGATGTGCACAGATTCTCTAGACAGCAAGACTTTTAGGAGCATTGACATTGGATAAAAAAAAATGTAATAAAGAAATCAAAAAATTATGCAGGATTATGTTGAATAGTCCAAAATCAACAGTCTTGACGACTTCAGAGTTGGTATTTTCCCATATCGCGATCAACATCGCGATGGAGGTTTACATCTTTGGAGGACTTTTATGACAGGCCATTTCCAAATCTCAGAATAAAAGTTAGTATACATTAAAACACGAAATTGAAATTTAGCAATCTGCCTTGATTTCACAAGAAAGCAACTTGTTTACATAACTCCTTGACAAATATACTGTTCGGAAAGACGTTAACTCATTCAACAAAATAATCAATGACATGAAGCAAATGCCACAAGTATAATAAACAGTGCATTTCGGGCTATATATTCTCAAACGCCCTCAGTTATTCTCCATGTTATTAAAGCTGACCTGCTCCTTCTCTCCTGATGATCAGAGACAATGTACGATGGGCTAAACGCAATGCTCATCAAAGCACAGCATCTGTTCAAGCCCATAGCGGTATTCCTGCGTTTCCCCCTCTCTGTCCCGTTGGTGCCGGCTTTAATTTGCAGAGTCTGGAGAAAAAGATGACTTAGCTGTCAACCTCTGCAAACATTATTATTATTATTTGGAGCTTTGCTATTACAGTATGTCCTCTATGCAAACACTTGACTCTAATGCAGGTTTCAGGAGTTTGCCTGCATGTCTTATCGTGTTTGTATAGTTTTTTTGTAGTGTTAGTGCTGTAGAGTTATTGTGGTGAGTCTTAATGTATGTGAGCGTTATTAAGCACACACCTGTGGAAGTTACTTGGACAAAAACATACACTACTCATTCAGATATTAGCAGGCTTCTCACAGCATAATGGGATGCTACTGTGTTTGCAGCAACCGGTAGCAGGCCACAGACAACAAAAACAGCAAGCAATGAAAGCTAATCAAAGATTTATTTGGCACGGTAATTTACTTCTGATTACTGCTGTGATGTCCTGAGTTGAGCGAATGATTTCTGAAGTTTCACCTGTTATTTTTGCAGCAGATCGGGGGTGCCAGCCTCTTGTTATGCAGCCTGTGTGAATGATGCCATCTGCTCATCATCACTTAAATGTTTTTGTCTGAGCCAATTATGTTCATTAAGAATGCTAGACAGATCTGAGGGCATGCGGCATGCCAGCCACCGCGTCAATGTCCCGGATTAACCCCTGAAGTCAGAGGAGCACACAAAGATTCACACATGTACTCAGCCGATAGCTAAGCTCACCCTTATATCAGTGTAGTCATGCTTCATTTACTATAAACACATTGATGTCATTACCGAGTAAGTAAAATTATTTGAATTATTTAGGCCTATGGTGCATTAGCAAGAGACACACACACACACACACACACACACACACACACACACACACACACACACACACACACACACACACACACACACACACACACACACAGGAAGTGCCAAATCAGGGTCACCTTTTCCCACCAGGAATACATAACCAAAAGAAAACATTACTTGTCTGTGACTCATTGACAACAATATCACAATCTTCAGTAGAGATGACAAATATTAGGCAACAAGACATCTCTCTCTTCTTCTCCCACCTTCTTTTTTTCTGAACACACACACCGAAAACAAACACAAAACATCAGTAGCTCTTGGATTTGGTATCCGACTGCTTGTTTAAGATGTGGAGCAGTGTAATGTCGGTGAGATGGGTAGCAGGGATAGATTTAATTTAGATAGAGATTCCTCACTAGCCGTTGAGGTAAATGTATTTCAGGTGATAAAAAGAGCAAATCTTGTTCTCAAAGTCTCTGCTCGCCACAGAATTTGAATGAGACTAGAGTGCTCTCTGGAGTATTAAGAAATGCATGTATTTGTCTGCTTGGGTGTGTCTGTTTTGGCTGACTGTGTGTTGCCGTATCTGTGTGTGCTTTGCAAGGGAGAGCACTTTGATGGAAGGCTGCCCATGGATGAACGCCATGCAATTTCTGTTTCACTGACTGTTGTCTTTATCTGCTCCACACACTGCAACGTGCAGCACCCCCAAATTGACTCTGCCCCCACAAAAACTTCTCATTTTGAACTTCTGTGTTGCTGTCATCTTTGTTTGTTGTTTTCTTTTCAAGTAGTTTGATTCATTTCCAGCCAGGATGACAGGGTAAAACCACTTGGGCCTATAAATAAGACATCTGACTGAATCTTATTCTATGTTTCCTGTCAGCTTTTTTTAGGTTGTCTCTGAGTTCTTCTCCCCTGCACAGTCCATGGCATATAGATAGTGTTAAAAAGAAAAACCTGATCAAATAACAATGATTTTTATAGTGCAGATGCCTTTATCCTCTACATAGCAACATGGTTTTGGAATCGTTGCTTTCAATGTCACAGAGCGGCATGAACATGCATGGTATTTATATAACTGACAGACAAAATACTACAAAAATGTCATAAAGTGAGAAGAAAAAAAAAAAAAAGAAAGATAAGCAAATAAACAAGGAAAAAAAGGGAGCAAATTCTCAAAACCTCTCCTACTCACCCCCTAGAAAATGTACCTTGACATTTATCTGTCAACAACATCTTAGATATAGGATTTAAATTAATTAACAGCTGTCAAAATAGTATCGGTTGTATTACTATTATCAGATACAATCAACATAATTTTTATTCATTATATGTGTGGGCCTTTGTGACTTTCTTTGACAATTGAAAGTAGAGAGATAACAAGAAACAAGGGAGCAAGAGAGATTAGGGGGATGTGCAACAAGGATTCCCAGCCAGATAACAGGTGTTCCATCTTACAGTAAGAATACTCTTATTCTTATCTGCAGTCAAGCTAAAAAATATAACCTGCTTTTCATAGCTTTATTCAATGACACAGTTCTTGGTATGTGGACCACAAAAGCAATTTATAATATATTAGTCACTTGATACCAAACCAATTGGACACTCTACATGCCATACAGGCACTTTACCCATATACCCATGCAATGTCTGTTGTATGTGTTTATAAATCTAAAATCAAAGGCCAGATTGACCACAGGTTGGGATGGCACTGGGTAATTCCAGGGATGTCCATGGCAGTCAATAAAGGTTAAAATACAGGTGAAAAGTTAAATTTACCGTGCATTTCAGTTCTTGGAAATTCTTAAGACCATTGCTCGGGAAGTATCATGGTAAACATAATTTATTTTTATAGTTATATCGACCTAATAGAAAGTTGAAGAATGAGTAAAAGTAAATTATGATTTATTAGAGCAAAATTAGAGGTTGTGGCTGATGACGTTATGGAATGTACTATTTGAATCCATGGATGAGTATTCAGCCAGAAATTATGTGATTAAGTAAAAATAACAAGCTTTTAATAAGTAAACATCAATCTGCAGTCTGCCATCCCTTGGAAGAGTGCTCTGAAGGCACTGCAAAGCATGCTCTGGATGAGCACAAGAGAGAGTGAGAAGAAGTAATGGACAGTTGGTTGGAGGCCAAGGTCAAGCAGATGGAGAGAAGGGATGGCAAGGGACGTAGAGAGGGATATATAGGGGAGTAGGGGTGGCCTTTTGGGTCAGATTCAGCTGGTGTTCAGGGAGCAAAGGCAGCTCTGTCCCAGACCCAGAGCACTGAAGCTGAACTAACGAGAATGTAATGGCCCTCCATCAAGCACTCCAGCAGCTCGCCAGTATGAGTACTCGCACTCATGCACACTCACTCAGTAACACGTATTCAACTTTTACTGTAAGTAGACACGTATGACAATAGACCTATTTCCAATTCTAGAGAAGTAAAACCTGCAACTCCTATATGGAACATATGCACTGAAGTTGATAAAAAGTGCATTAAAATAGAATGACATGAAATGTACATCTATCAAAGGCAAGTGAATACATGCCACAGCCACCTCTATTGTAGTATATAAACATTTTTAGTGTCAGAAATTTATAATTTTAGAGGTTTTTTTATGCATAGTAAAATGTACACCAAATGCACTTGGATACACAGACATGCATGCACACTTTCATACATGGACAATATATAGACCTGTATACATTTGCATTGTATGAATAAAAAACACTTACAGTATTTAAAGAAAGAAAGTTGAAGCAGGAAAGGGATGCTGTGTTTTCACAGTTTTAAGTCAAGTGACACTTAAAATCTGATACGTATCCAGTGTACCTGGTGTTACAAACAATGCTAACCTCTACTCAATGAAAGCTGATATTTGTCAGAGTGGCCAATTACGATGACAGGTTACATGGTAAACTTCACCGCACAGTTAGCATTTAATTAGGACATCCTCAACGGGTCCACCACACTTTAGCTCTGCCAATCTGCCTAATGGTGAGAGATGAGTGCTAATGATTTTAACACGTGCTTATTCCCGTGCACATACACGTACACACATTCACACATTACTGTCACCAAAATCTACAGTAACAAGCACTGCGAATTCAGACTGATTCAATTAGGGAAGGATTAAGCACAGCCACTGATATGAAGGCATGTGATATACTATTAAGCATCAGTGCCGGAGATACTGACAGTGCGGTGTGCCGAGGCCAGTGAACAGAGGGGAAAGCCTAATGCCCTGACCTCGCTGGCATCGCATTAGTTGACACATATGTCCTCCGGCAATGAGATCGCTGACAGCTCATTGAGTCTTAAATTATGTGACACGATCGGGCAGGAGCTGGCTGCACAAGCTCTTATCTGGCTAGCCACTCACACGCGCACACACACACACACACACACACACACACACACACACACACACACACACACATTGTAATTTTCACACACAGAAAGAAGAAAACATGCCCTATAAATATATACAATATGTATTCACAAGATGTACATCACTTTGTACATGCAACAGCTGCCTAAGTTGACACAACAGTCCTCATGCTGTCACGCTGTCAGCTTGATTAACTAATGTCTCAGACCTTAAAAGGCTGGAAATGCTACTTGCCTTATAATGGAGTCTGGCCCCCGGATTCTGTACTGCTCTAAAAGGCTGATAGATAAATAAATAAACTAGCGAGAAGAGCATAAGACATGGAATTTATTACCTATCCAGCTAATTAAATGGCTAAAGATATATAGGAGAGGGTGGGATGAGGGGCGGAGTGGAAAAACACAGGAGAAGCGGATTGCTGCATCTGATAAATTTCCCTCCATTTCTGCGTCCATCCTCCTCTCACACACTTCATTGTGACGAGTGGCTTGTATGGCAAGCTTGTGTGGTGTGTGTGTGTGTGTGTGTGTGTGTGTGTGTGTGTGTGTGTGTGTGTGTGTGTGTGTGTGTGTGTGTGTGTGTGTGTGCGTGCGTGCGTGTGTGTGTGTGAAGGATAGCACATGTGCACGTCTGTCTTTTAAAGAGGTCTCAAGCATAGCTGGCACCGACCCAGCTTACATGACTTATCAATATTCAAAGCAGCCTTTGTCCAAAAGCCTTTACAAAATGGGAAAAAAAACTAAATCAAATTATGTAGCAATGTTCTTCCAAATGAAGTAGAAATGGCTTGTTAGGCATTTTGCTGGTGATTTGCTGTTTTGACCATTGCGTACGCGCGAGCACATTCCCAGGTGACAATGTCTGGTTCACTCAAAACACTTTGGTCCAATTATGCGCCACAGTGCTGAGGGGTGCATCCAGCTCATTCACTCCTAATTCCTTCTCAAACTCTTACTGTGATTGTGGCCAGATTGTTTTCAAGGTTACCCTCCACCCATGATTCAATTTGTCCTGGTTCTTTTTCCACCCACTGATCCCGTTGTGGTGGCCGGCACCAAGAAGGAGTGTAGCCATGTAACTTGCTAATTTTTGACAGAAATAAATAAATAAATAAATATGCCACGGGGCTCAGCTGGTGAAAAAGGCAATCCCACTTCCATTAGGCTTCTCTCCTCTGTCCAGCAGTGAAGCGGCTGTCCTATTATTGTCCGCCTATCAGCGACTAATTTAGAAAGGGGTATTGCTCTCAACTGTTTACCAGCTTGATTGAGACCAGAAGGCTTTGTCTTGCACTAATTTCTCTTTGATGTCTCTCTCTCTTTTCCTCAGTGGACTAGACCTTTAGCTAACCTTTCTTTCACTTCAGTCTCTCACTCTGCAGCCAAATAACAGAGGACTTTGGTCCAAAAGATGGTACACCCTCTTTCTGTGTATGTGTGCATGTTTGGTGACCACCCAGGGAAGTCTAGCGGGACCCAGAGCTGATTTATGTCATGCAGGATTGAAGGGGGTGGGGAGCGACTGCCAGCTTTGACGTGGATGCTGAGTGACCCACTGGCAAACAAAACTGAGTGAGAAAAAAATATTGAAGTGCAGCTTTTCCCCATTTGACGTTAGCCTGCTGTGATGAACACCGTCAGAACTGCTCTCTGTCTGTCTGCCTGTCTGCCTCTTTCATCTCAGCAGACATCTCAACTGAGGGAGGGTGGAGAGAGAGAGTGAGTGAGCACATGAGATGAAATGATGTTGACCTGATGTTTCTTTGTGGACAGCTGAAGCCACCTGTAGGCTCCTACACAAACAGACAGCGCATGGTTGTGTAGACATAAAACTAGACATGCACAAGCCCACACCTATGCACTATCAAGACTTTCAAGGACTACAATAGCTGGGGTAAAACATATTACATATTACATATGAACTAAAAACATTAACTCGCAGAAGAGGCCTCTTCTCCCCGCCCAGTCGTTGATTTACCTGGGTGTGGATATGAATTCAGTCACAATGAGTCCAATCTGTCTCCAGCCAGACTGGATGTGCTAAACTCCCTGTTGTCACGCATAGTGTCCCACAGAGTGGTGACGATGCGGTAAGTGATGTGTCTACTATCTCCTCAAGCCATGTGGTTCCCCTGGGACTCTTCCACATAAGGTAAACTCCAAAGTGGTTCGGCCGCCTCCGCCTTGATCCTTTTCGATACAAAAGGCAAATGCAGACCATCCCTCCTTTATTGCAGTCAGACCTGGCATACTGCGGAAAAAAAACCCGCGTGTTCAGCCGTTAGGGATTCCCTAAGATGCGTTCCACTCTGGATGAGGTGGAATGTACCAGTCTCAAGTTGTGGGTGAATAATTCTACATAACCTCTCCTGAGCTGTCTACAGTACTGAAAATGCTGAAGCACTTTGCTCCTCTGACAGGCATACCATGGTGAGGACAGACAGCATGACAGCGTCAAGCATCAGGGCGGCAGGTGTTCAGGAGATGACCCGGACACTAAACACGAGTAAATGGTTAGAGCTGCCCCGTGCAGTGGTGCGCACTATACAGGGCATTAAAAGCATGTTACGGGAGTAGATGGTCCACTTTTCAGTGCTGGTGTGTGGAGAGAGGCTCAGATCCCACGTCATGTCCCTTAATCGCGTGTTAACCCACCTTCA
The DNA here is from genome assembly GCA_016806645.1 of Ophiodon elongatus. NCBI lineage: Eukaryota > Metazoa > Chordata > Actinopteri > Perciformes > Hexagrammidae > Ophiodon > Ophiodon elongatus. Next base: position 2,421,125 of record JACSYO010001600.1, on the reverse strand, counting down.
AACGTTGGGAAATAATGATTAGGCCCCATCTACAGTTTAAGTGCATGCTCTTGCCATTTTGTCCTGCTACAAAGGCTACGGAGAGAGATTGAGAGCAAATTTACAGCCAAGTCCCTCATTTAAGGTCCCCACAAACTCCTTTCGGTCGATAATTATTTATCTTGAGGGGTTCTTCCTCCCACCTCATCAGAATGAGGCAGGAGAAGTGTCTCACTGACTGTGCCTAGTGCGCGTAGTGTAGTGTCGTGTCTTAGTGTGTTATATGCACGGCAGACATAAGGCGGACACAGCAGCTGATCCTTCATTATGTTCGTCTCACTGACTGTGTGACTCCAAATATAAGACTACAGTGCAGCTACCGTGTAGCCTCTGTAGGACGTCTGTTTGCACTCCACTAGAGCCTTAACCTCATGCATGGCCCTTCTCAGAAGGAGGGGTGCCCTTTGATCTGTTTATATCTGTGAGATGTATCTCTGCCTTCCCTGACTCATTCCAACACACTCATAGTCTGTTTTCACGAAATCTATTAAACCCCTTTGAAAATTAAAGAAATAATTTCATGAGTTATATTATTTTCACAGCTGGGAGCAGAGAGTTCCTGCAGGAATATGTGTGATTTGAGTGCTTCACTCAAAAAAACCAACACAAAATAGACCTCATGACTCTGAGCTGGACTGAGAATCAGTGCATGGGGATTATTTTGTTGATGGAAAATGCCAGCGCATTTAGAACATGCTTTGCAGTCATGCTCCATTTTTTCACTGACCATTTACATAGTGTAAATGAGTCGTAACTATCATAGTTGCCAGCACCGTTACTTGTTAATTGCTCTATGAATTACAAAGTGGATGCGCTCCCCCTCAGGCTTGTGTGCAGTCAATGACATGTATGGGGGAAGCTGCTGACTCCCGTACCAATTAGTAACCCAACACATGTGTTGTATCGCAGCTTTGTTGGCCTTGCCATCGTGTCCAGCAAGCTCTGTAAATGTCCTGGGTAAATCTGGCCGACATGTCAGTATGTCAGTGCTCTTATTCAAACAGTTGGTGGGCCACACCCGGAGTGTTTGAACAGAAGAAAGTAGAGTGTGTTAGAGTGAGGTGGGGGAGGATCACCACAAATAGCCCCTAGTTGGATCAGCTAGGGTTTAGGATCAGCTTTATTGCTTTTCTTTCATTTCCTTTTAATTATAATAATGAGTTTGCAATGTTAACCCCACACTTGTTGTAGCACGTCTCAAGCTTAGATAGCTGTGTTATAATAGTGAATAAAATGGTAGTCCTGCCCTCTAAATTAAAAACTGAACTGAAATGCGTTTATTGACATGTTTTTGAAACAACATTTAACACTGATGTTAAAAGAACACTTTTATTTTTCTTTCTGATACAATTTTTGACATGGCCTTTCACTGAATGTCCACTTATGAGACTCTTAACTTGGCAAAGCTAGTTGCTTGTCATATTCACTCTTTTTCTTGCAGCTGCATCTTTTAATGTATCCTTCTGCTAAAATAATGATTCCACAATAATGTGAACTACGTTATGATTTAGCTTTTCTGTGGCGAGACAGATGGAAGGGATGCTTTTACTGTGAACGTTTATGAAGGGGATATTTACCCATAGACCTATCATGGCTGTCATACAACTTCATCATCATTAAAATTCAATTAGATGGAAGTCACAAAATGCTAACGACACCAATCTGTTTGCAATGAGATTTTTCAGAATTTTCAGACTTAAAGAAAGAGAGAAATTAAAATACAGTTGTTTAAAGGTCATTAAAACGCTATGAGGGTTTATTTGTGCCATATACAAGCAGACAATTATATATGTTTTGCTCACAAAGGGTGAATTGTATTGAAGTTTATTGGAATGGTTCAAGGTTGATGAAGTTTCAAATTCTAGACACTGTCACAAAATTGTGTGCAAAGTTTTTTCTACTTCTCATATAGATGGATTGTTAGTTGGAACATTTGATGGACATTTTACCGTCAGACGACAGTGGACACTCTTCAAGAAGGACGGGTATGTAAATGTCTCTATTATTTTTTTCTTGTCAATCATAGTTAAAGCAAGACTAAAAGTCGATAGCCATGCCTGTGGTTCTGGACTACTGCACTGTGATGCATGAAGCTAAATGCTAATCGTAGCATGCTGACATGCTGGCAATGAAATTCTAACGTATTTGATATTTAGCTGGTAGACAAATGTTTGTCATGTTCACCGTCTTAGTTTAGCATGGTAACCTACTAACATGTGCTTACTAACATTAAACCCAAAGCATAGTAATTAGTTTGAGATATTTCAGTCTGCTACAAAGCAGCAGACTGACTGTGTCATTCCTAACAATGTGAAAAAGGACCAAGACATAAATACAGTGTCCACATGTTTGTTCATTTTGACTCAATAACTCTTTGTTGTCAGCTGTGCCATTTTTCGCACATGAAAACAGGTTTGATACTTTTAGGCTTTGATGCCAGGATCTCAAACAATATCATACTTCATCTGCTGATCTAAAGCTATGTGAACTGCATTAGTGAGACACAGGTATCACACTGTGGTACATTAACGTCCATCCAGATCGGTTATCATCCACACCCACATAACATCCTCTCCACAGACCCTTACTCCTACTTTGTACTTTGTTAAAAACTGAACAACTCCTAAAAGGTTTTGTAGTGTATGTAATATTTTAATTAATGTTTTTACATTAATAACAGAAGCACCTCAACCATGTATTTCACAATAGTACTGTACAACTGCACAGCATAAGATGTACTAATCACCACAATGAATAAAGGTAAAGAGCTTTCAGCAGCTTTTGTAGCCAGGAAACGGACTGCAGCACTACCTTGAATTTACTTCAGCTAAATAAGTGTAGTGTATCTGGGCCGGGGATGTTGTGTAGAGCTGGAAGCTGGGATCATTACACCCCATCATGGTGAAGTGCAGCGTGATTTTTAGCCAGAACAAATTGAACAGGGGGTCACTTAGTTTTCACAGGGGGTCAGGACAGTAAACATGGTTGTAAACATACTTTTACTGCATTTTGAAATGTCAATACAACTATATGACAAGGAAACCAGACTGCTGAGAACACATCAGTATTCAGATTATGTTTATCCTGGTCTTAGATACAAAAACACGTTACAAACTCGCTTATACACACTCCACCCTTGACAGAAAAAAAATGCTCTCATTCGATGTCTGTTGAGAGCGCATCACAGCATAGCTTATGCATTTTCCACGGCAAACTTAATGAACAGGAGTAGGAACGTGGAAACAAAAGATAATTCATTTTCACCAACATACTACAACATGACTCACAAGCATGAGTTTTAATGTGTTTGTAATCTAACCAAAACCACCACTTCAGACTCTAATACAGTTTCCTAACATACTTTTATACTGCAATAACTCAAATCCTTAAATTTGTTTGCAGCTAAGCAACTGGACTCACCATTACAAGAACTACACGCTGCATGTGTATTTTGGCTAGCTCAGGGTCTTTTTTTCAATGTGCTGTTTAAAAGCAAGAGAACAAGCCTGCTCTGTCATATATCCTCAAGTTTATCTGGCTCTCTGCAAGAAATCCCACAACATCAATGAGAGCAGACACATTGTACCGTCTAGAGTCTAACGATCTAAAGTTGTTTTGTATACTGCAAGTATCTGTATAATCTCTTATGTAAAACACTTGGAAAACACATATATTTTCTTTTTATTGGAAAATGAATGATGGGGTGCATTATGGCATGGGTGGGAGATGCACCACTTCACTCACACTAACAGCGATGATGAAAAGTAGATCAGGGTAGGCTCCGATAAATGCAGCAGGATGGCTGAAGTGATGCATTACAGATCTGTTAATCTGTCCTTCCCTCAGTCTAGCACAAGAGAAAAAATAGGAGGTGGAGTGAATTTATAGATATTATGCAAACCTTGAAGGGGATTGGTGAGATGGTTTTGAGAGAAAGAGACATAGAGAGAATGTTTGATAGAGCGTAGAGAGACATTTCACCTTGAGTTTCCAGAGTAAAAGAGCTTTAAATGACCCTCTTGTTTTTAACTGGGCAGCTCATTACAGCAGTTTCCTTCATTGCACTTCATACCCTTCCTTTGTCCCGCTCTTCTTCCTTCATCCCTTCATCCCTTCATCATTCCACCTCCCTTCAGCACTCTTTCTTTCTTTCTTTCTCTGTTGGTCTCTAATGTCTTGTGCTCCCTTCTCACCTTCTCACCTCTGATTGACGGACAGCAGACCTCCCGTTGTCATGCTTGTTAAGCCCATTATGGCCGGTAATCACACCCGCTGCTCTTCAGGTGCTCGCTGTCTGCAAACGCTGGGCTAAGAGGGTCGGCCGTGATACTGCAGACACACACATATACCCTCACCATGCATCATCAATGCCTCTCTGATTCTTACATGGAAGTGTCTTCTGCTTCCTGCAGATTTCTATATTTAAATAAAAAAATCACACTGCCATGTATAATGAAGGAAAACCCCTCTTAATTACAACCCTGGTCTTATTTCCCTAGTTTATTGCTCTACGGCAAGTAGAGTGCATGGCTCAAAGCTGAGTGAGCCTGACTCAGTTTAGTGTGCAGTGACTAAGAGAATGATGCAGGGATGACACATTTTTGTAGGACAACCTGGCAGTTAGTATCACACTCGGGATGTTCCCTCGAAAAAAAAGCAACAGGATTTTCCATTGGATTTTGAATAATTGCAGAACATTAGCTCTGTGGCAAGAGAGGAGCAAACAGATATCCCACACAATGTGTCACTGTACCCTGAACAGTTTTTGTACGGATGAAACTATTGAGCTTTATTAGTTTTATGCTGCAATTACATGGAATAAGGCAGACGGCAGATGGACAACACTTTCTCGATTACATGGGAAAAACAAACCAGACATTATGCATATTTCTTTTTCCCTGTGGATGAAGTCAGGCTAGCTGTTTCCAGTATTTCTGCAAAGCTAACTGGCTTTTGCCAATTGCTTCAGCTTTACTGTACCATACGGTGATATCAGTCTATGCAAGAAATAAAGCAAATAAGTGAATTTCCTATGATGTCAAACTATTCTTTTAAAATCTGTTTAATTGCCTAACTGATCATTTTTCAGTTCCATCATAATAATTACACCCAGCTTGTATGAAACCAGAATTTACATTGACCTTATTTCGAAGGTTGAGATGAAATTCAGCAAAGTGCATCTAATGCTGATACATGCTGAAAGGCACAATAACAGCTCTAGTGTAAGATAACAGAATATAGCATGCATAACACGAGATGCATATATAAGCTTAAAATTGTGTTTGTTTTTGTATCATTCCCCGAAGTGGAAGTTAGTCAGCTCCTCGTCTGTTCCCACGGTCGATTTGTCCTTGTTTTGTTTGTCCAATAATAATGTGATGGGGATTTTTTCACAATCCCTCTGCCCTACAGTTCAATTAGAACACGCTGTGAACACTCTGAATTTTGTGCATTGTTGGTCCTTGTCTGTAATTGCCTTTGCTGGTGTTTCCATCGTCCCCAGAAAGTAAAAGGGGTCTGCAGGGGTGCGTTCATTATCCCAACACACTTTGCAACTCTTTATAATGGCTTGCCTGCACCTGTGCTGTTACTTAGTGATAAGTGACTCAAGAGCATTAGCTGTAATAATGAGCTGTTTCCTTGCTGTGCTCTTCTCTTTTCTTCGTCTCTTGCCATCGCCTCCATGTTGTTTACTTTCACCTCAAGACTCAGGGTTGGTCAAAATTGTTAGTTAGAAACAGCGTGTTTTTTAAAATCAGACTAAACCAGAGTTTCAACAGTTTGAAAGCCACCATTTATCATGGGGTGGGGATGACAAATGTACTGTAAAGCCACAATTAAAGCTCATTAAAACACAATGTGTCTTTGAATGCAATGTGAAATGAGTTTCCAAACAGCTCCAATTGACTGTCAAGTGCAGGGCGAGAAGACCAGGCATTTGATCAGTTCCAGCTTTTTGGTACACTGTGTTTTCTATTCTGTGCAGCTTATATGAAAGTCTATTAGATACCCTATTATGCACTGCCCCCATTATGAATCTAAACAAAGAGATGGGGCATTAGTCTGAGGGAGGCTTCATGGACACCCACTGCCCATTGTGTTAAGGTGTGTGTTTTTGTGTTCTTAAAGTGTGTGTACAGTGACAATAACTCCACTGTATTTGTAGCTACATTATATTCAAAGCTGTTCTTTGTAACCCATCACATAAACCCTTAAAAATATTCATGCGACTGTTTCCCTTTCAAGGAAACATACAAATACTAATATATAATAAGAAATACGAGTATAAAGTAAATTACGTGTGAGGACTAAATGGGCATGGTGTTGCTGTGTGTATAACATCACAAAGATCAAACATCCTGGGGAGTGTGGACACATCTTATCAAACGCAGAATGAAGCATGTGGTGTGAGGTGAGAAACAAAGAGGCAGTGCCTTTGATTAAATCAAAGGGAGGAGGAAAATACAGAGAGAAAAGAGAAGAACCTTGAGGAAATCAAGCCACTTAGAGAAAAACAGGAACTGATGGAGAGAGCAAATTGAAGGTCAGATCTTCATTTAGATTTCAATCTGCTACACCGAAAAGGTTGTAGGCACTGCAATTACCTGACATGCAGACAGAACTCCAAAAATCTCTGTCAACCTTGATTCTCGAGTTCAGAAAACTGAGCACTGAATAAGGTGAATGTCATTAAAATCGTAATTGTTCTGAGCAAAATTCAATTTTTGTTATGTACTCTCTCATTCTCTAATCTAAGGGTTCATGATTGAAGGTCTTCACTTCTGATGCAATATCCTGACTCTAAGCAGCTCAATATGAGTCACACCTGTCTCCCTATTCTATTCTTGTCCTTCACAAAGATTTGGGGTATCAGTGTCAGTCATAACTTTGCTGCTACAAGTTCAGGCTGATCTGTACAACTTATATCACCTGATGTTCCACTTTTATTGGAGTAAACTCCAATATTGACCTGGTCTCTCACTTCACTTCAGACACCTTTATTGACTCAACTGCTCTTGATCAGGAATTGTTTTCATCCTGAGGCTTTGACTCTGTCTCAACCCCAAAGCGCTATCAAACAGTTTATCATCCGTTCAGAAAGATAAATCGCCCATACTCTTTTTTATTAAAACTGCTGTATCCGGATATGGATTAAGTTTTGATTATATTTACTTGGTTTGAACTGGGGAGACCGCACAGATTCTGGTCAATGGTAAAAAGATAGAGAGGGAGAAAACATCCTTAAAATGTAGATGATCGTCTAAAGCTGTTTTATTTATTTAATTTCGATCTACACTTGGAAGATGTGTTTCTGAAGGTGAGGACTTCTCAAAGTATGAACCGGATCCAGTTCAAACTGCATATTTATCCACACCAGGCTATGTGCCACTCATTAGGCTACGTAGAGGTACATCTCCTTGTGTTGCTTGCGTGATTGAACGTACCCACATATCAGTACTTGTAGGAGAACTTGCATGTGCACAATATGTGACACAAATTGTAGACTGTGACACTGCACTGAACCACCTGTTTGTCTGTGTGTTTATGCCCATCCTCAGTTTATGTGACTGTATTAGCTCCAATCACGCAAAGTAGACTGTACGAGTTGTCAGGTCGTCAGTGACGTGCAAACGCTGTTGTTAATAGAGTGGCAAAAGTGTTAGGCGACTAATAGTTGGAGGACCTCTAAGGACGTTTCTGCCACAGGACGGGAATTAAACTCTCCCAGTTTAGTCATCAGTACACAAAATTAACAATTGTGGGAGAAAATGTCTGGTCGTTTAGTACAAGCCTGTGTCAATAAAAACTTAAAAGTCAAAGTCAACTACCAATCCCCATCTAAATGGCTTCTCCATAGCAATGGCAGTAGAGGCTCATGGGTTTTACATTTAGAGTGGTTTGCAACGCCAAAGTGTCACAACATGATTTATCAGAAACAAAGTTGAACTAATTAAATCTGGTGGTCATAACATAAACCAATTGGACTGTTATATTATCCAGGAGACAAACTGTGCCATATCTCGCCCAAATCAAGCCACCATGCTGTCCTGCAGAATGCTTGCAGTTTTGCTTAAAGCTACCATGAGGAACTTTCATTTTGTGTTGATTTTGGGTGGTCCCTGTGGCACAAGTCGTGTTCCCGAGCAGCAGAGTCCCTTTAGAAAACCTCTCATATTACTGCAGAAGGGTCTGACAGTCGGCTCCATTCAGTACTGGTTCTGGTTCTCATGTGTTTCCCTTCCCTCCATTGGACCCAGCAACTCAGCCGGGTCTTCTAGCAGCGTGGTGTTGGTGTTGGCTCCCATCGGGGACGGGCGCAGAGCTCTCCCCCTCCCGCCGGAGCTCCGACTGATTTGGGTCTGTCCGCGATAGACTGTTCGATGCTGGAGTTTCTATTGTACCAACATGATTTCGTCTGATTTCGTCAAAATCCAACCCGGTGGCACTAATGACAGGCATTAAAGCTGACTATATTAGCCAATCTTCTCATTGATGGTGTCGTGAAGTTATGTAGGTCATAAAGAGGCATCAGCATTACACTAAGACTGTTTCTAAACCAGTTCCAGGAACTTTATTAAATGAAAGGCTATTCAATGTATGAAATGGCCTATTCAATATTGAAGTATTTATGTCGGTGCATTGTGCTGCGCTGTACTAGACTGCTTAAATTATATAAAATAAATTTCTGGACCTTGAATAAAACATGTTTTAATAACCTCTGATGTAGATAATAGCATCATGTCACTTGCATCTGTTTTCTGAAATAGCTTTTTGGAATTAATTCAAGCATCAAATGCTGCTGTATAGGCTTTTTCAAAGAGATCATCTTCAAATTGGTGTGATTTAGATGGCACGCTGTGGAATTTGACAAGCTTACTTGGGAGGATTCTTTTAAAACCTGACGAGGAAAAATTAAATGTCCAATCAAATTCAGGTCCTACTTTGTTTGATCCAGGATTTATAATCATTAAGTTCCTGTGTGTTTTGATAGGAACATTACACATCTCCCGGAGGAAACAACTAAAAACAAAACTCTGAACTTTGATATCATCAAAATACTGAGCTGGAAACTTTTATTGACAATAGAACATTGAGGGCTGTGTTTGATAGCAATTTTCCAGGGATGTGACACATTTTCCAGATAAAATGAAGACACATATGTAAACCTTGTATGCATGTAAAAGATGAATCCAATTGAACTGACTCAAAGTGTCGAGGATTATGGTAATAGCACACAGATTCACTTTAAAGTTGCTCAGCTTTTAATGGTTAAACTTGAATTAATTAATTTCTATCTTGGAAGCAGTACATGAACTCATTTGAACTGCAGCTGTGGATGGACTTAATGGTAAAAAGAGTTTTGGTTATGAAAAAAAGTCACAGCACCAACTGTAGCTGTGACTCAGTCATTAAAGACTTTGATTTGGAGACCTTATTGATTTTGAAACACAACCACACATAACAAGATGTTCTCAAACAGTTGTGCACCTGTTTTCACACACTCGGCTGTGCAGCTGCTTGGATATGAAACACTGACCATGTGACTGACTTTTGTCAAATCTGTGATGAATAGTGGTCTGCTGTGTTATTGTAATCCACATACACACTCACGCAGCCCTTTATGCTTTAAAGACATGCAAGGCCTGATGCTTCCTCTCGTTTGAATCAATCACAGGTGACCTTATGCTGCTACTGAGGAAGGAGCAAAGCCTTGATTAGGAGTGCCTATGCTTGTTAGCCACAATGTCTGTCTGCTCTTCTGCATCCCACACATTCTAATCAGACTTTCACACACGTATATGTAACTTTCCACGGCTGATTGTTATTAAGCACAACAACCTCCACCCCTTAACAATCAATGTGAAATCACCCTGTTCTTATGTTTGCTGTCAATATTAGCCGTTAATGAGTTTCTTCTGTGTTCTTTTCTGTAAACAAATTGAATACTGCAGCAGAAGTCTCAGTGGCACCTTCATAAAGAGGACCGTGGTTAAAAACGAACCATTAAAACCTTGAAATAAAGTTTAATCCAAAACAAGTTTAATCCTTGCACTCTAAATGCATAAAATGAAAATATGCAGGTTGGTAGAGTTCAGGCTTGGACTCATAGTACATAATACAAAAGTTGAACAGTTACTGTATACAAATTATGAATTAGTAGCCCTGAACATATGAGCTGGTGATTACTTGAATATTATTAAATTATAAAAACAGCACCATTCTAGTGAGAAACAGAATATAAAAGATGACAGTCATTTTCAAATTGAGTATATTCAATATAATATTGAATAAAAGTCAACTATTGATTTATATTGACATTAAAACAGAAAGTTAGAAATGTGCTTTCTAGAAGATGAAAGGGGAAGACAACTAGACATGCCTCAAAAGTCTAATTTCTCAATAGCCTAATAGCATATTTTTCTTCTTTGAACTTTAAAGCCGTTTTTCTTCTTTCAGCTGCATACATCAAATTCCACCGCATAAAGAAGAGCGAGAGCCCATATTGAATTTAGCATGTTGTCCACAAATCTTATTAGCTGGAAGATTTAGAGCTAGACAGACTGGATCTTGCTCCTGTTACAGCAAAGACATTACTCAATATTAAGTGGACTGAATGGATTTATTTTTGTTTTGATCGTTTGGGATGAAGCACAACATACTTATCAGATTTCAGATTTCAGAGTTGGTCACTGTGCTGAGAGTCTTAAAAACTCAACATATTCAAAAGGAATATGCAAGTTGCTCGTGTTTACCGTGATCATGAAAACATTTTGTGATCGTACATGTTCTGAAGAGTTTTTTTGAATTGTAGCATATGCTGGGCACTACAGCTAGTGGATGGATAGCCATTACATTTACTACAAATGTGCCTGTCACCTTCGGGATTAGTTGCAATACGTTTCGTGATACTTTGACCTTTCCTTCACAGCACCATCATCAGGTCAAAATTAATCCAGTGTTTGTTTCTGACTTGATACCTGCAAAACTATTATGGAAGTTAGTTTTCAAAGTTATTTGTTCTTTCCTTTTTTGCTCCTAAATGTGATGTTAAATTACAGAAAATACATTTATTTTTGATGAAAGACAAAAAGGCTATTTTTTTTTTCAGTTGTTTCGCAACACTGTTTTAATGGTTCAACCACTTATAACCACAATATTTAATTTCCCCTACAACACAATGACAATTTGGGGGAGTAAAAGTAGTTCCACCACATTTACAGAAAAAACATCCCGGGAAGTCAAGGAAATGTCAATCAAGTACGGTCTACATACACCCACCCAATCCTGAGAAGAGGTCTGATAAGACAAAATGACTGAACACCTGGGTGGGCGTAATGTGAGACAAACTTGTCCGATTATTTATATTATTTAAAAAAAAATATTGTCAGTACAAATGCTAAGCAGCAGTCATTACCCAACAAGTTATTTATATTTTTTCAGAACATTTGTCTTGCAATATAATTACAATCTCTAAAATTGCACAGGCAATTGGAACCCTGTTACCTTGGCTGTCTACTTGGGTGTTTTTGTCACCCATCACTTAGAAGACTTAAAAGAAAGGCACACAGGAAGATTACCTGAATACTAAAATAATGATAGGGTACAATACTGGGACCAAGAAAGTAATGAAAACTGTGAGATGGAGAGGGAGGGAGCAAAGTAAAGGAGACAAAATGAAATTCCAGTGTTCCCTTATTGCTGGCACCTTACCCCGGCTTGGGAAAGCAAATGTATTTAAAGAATAAATAAATAGAAGCTTTGGCTTGAGCTGTCTGTTTTGTAAGTCTCTGGACAAAGACAAAGCGTGGTGCAGATTGATGCATGAGGCAGAGGAAAATGAAAGTCTGGCTGTGTAAGAGATTGCCCAAGGTCCTCCTATCAACTCTCAAAATCATATAAACACTATGACTATGAGAGCTGAGGGACGCGAGGGGAGGAGAAACGTCCAGCAAAGGGCATCAGATTTAGGAAGAAAAAAGGAGAACGAAGGGAAAGGGGGACAGACACATCAAAAGAGAAACAGATTTGGGAATTCAAGCACTAAGAGTCTGTGGCAGAAACAAAAGGCAAATCAAAACAACACATTGACAAAAGTGTCATAAATAGAAGGATGGAGTGCCTTGGTAGGTGAATTGTTACAGTGCATGCCATATAACCATGACGTCTCGGATTTCATTCAGGCCTTAGGACTTTTGTTTCATGTCATACCCCTCACTCCCTCTGTTTCCAGTCTGCCTCTACGCTGTCATCTGTCTAATAAAAGGTGAAAAATGAAAATAAAATAAAGTAAAATAAATAAATTGGGGGTTGAGGCCAGGAAGAGTGGCTGAGATGGAGGGAAAGATTTTCAGAAATGTAAGATTAAAGGAGCTGGCAGCAAGCTTTTATCTCACAGGAGAGCCACAACCCTGGGTGGAGAGGTGGTTACGTATTAACCAAGAGAGCTGGGGGGCACACACAGAGGGGAGAGTACAGATGAGGGGATAAAAGAGGGAAAAAAGCGCTGAATTTAATACTTCACGTTGCTTATGTTGTGTCTCAAATACGTCTCTGAAAGTGTTCCCTTTTTTTTTTACAGGCGTCCTAACTGATTCTCATCTTACACACTGTGTTTTCACTTTTTCAATAAAAAACAAATTCCCATTTTGGATTTTGTGAGCGTGTGTTGTATAAATCAAGTTAAGGCCCCTAAAAAGTTTCTTTTCCAAACTGGAATTGTTGTTTAGTTTTGAAGTGGTTTGCTAAAATTGACTCAAAAGCCAGGTAAAGAAAAGGCAATATTTGCTCTGATTACTTCAGCAGTTTTATTTGTCAATAACTTTTTTTATAAACCATAAAGATCTGAAGAAGTTGTAAGAAGTATTTAAATTGGTTTGGTCCATTTAACTCTCTTACTTTCTATTGTTACATTCTGGATCTGTCATACATTAATTTGCCTACTTGGGATCAGCTTAGTTATATGCATGATTTAAAAAAAGAAATCTTAATCTAAGAGAGATCAGAGAAAAAAAGAGAGGTGAGGGAGGTCTCCGGGACATTGTTTCACTTGGATACGTTTTAAGTGTTCTTTCATGTCAGCTCCTACTGGCCATGTTTCATGAAGCGAAGACAGCCATTCGCACGTTATGGGAATACATGACGCAGACACCAGAAACCGTGAGTATGAAAACGTTTTTCCGCAATTGATGAAGTTTTATCTGATTTTGCCGTTTCCATATAGCATTTCTAAAGCGTTACTTCAAAATGCGCATACAAATACATGAATGACAACACGGCTAATGTTGCAGTATATGCATGATTTTGTTTCTGCCTCTTTGGTTAGTGTGTTCACACAGTGAGTGACAGAAAGGCAGCTCTTGCCTCAGAGACCCAAAGAACTCAGGCTAGTGTGTCGGATGCTTCACTGATCCGGGTCGAAGCTTTTATTTCTGCATCCCCTCAATGGACAGCCACTCTGTCTGTCAGGTCAGCCTTGGCAGCACTGACCCTACATGGCATCCAGCACCTGAACTAGCAGATGTGGCTTTAATTCTGAAGAATTGTCTGCATTATTCTGAGTAATTCTAAGAGAAAGACAAAAAAAGTCCTGGTTTTGAAATCAAAGTTTCCTTTGTCCATGAACTTTGGAATTTAGTGTCTTACTACAGATTGGTTGGATCCCTGGGCATTTAAAATAGGTTAAAGCAAATCCAATGCTATGATTTCTTGTCATCCATGAATCATAAGGTGAATATGAAATCAAGCTTCCGCTGCAATTCCTTCTGTCTATTTCACTAGGGAGGAAATAGTCTACCATTGTTACAGCAGGCTGCAAGCTAGGCCGTAGGCACCAGTCAGAGCTGGGAGGGAAATTTCACTAAACGAGAACACCCAGAATAGCATCCGTTTCAAGGAGTGTCTGGCCATAACAACTTCTGATTGGCTGACCTCTTTGCAGACATTTGTCAGATTACACCAACCAGAATGCAGCCTGTATGGCTCGTCATCCAATTACATTTTAACTCCCTTGCTCCATGATGATCAGTGTTCTTTGATTGTATTTCTGCTATAGTTTTGGAAGCCAATATGAATAACAAATTGCTTTTTCTTCTACCCTTAATGATTTTCTTTTTTTGTTTCAGCAGAAATAATATAACTTCTTCTTTGGCACATGTTTCAAACACTAAAGAATAAGCCAAGGATAAAGATGTATTGCTCTAGCTTTTATGTGATATATTCCAGGGACTCCACACAAGAGCGGTTCCCTCCTCTAATCATTTGCCCTCATTGCAAGATCGCTCATCAATAGCTGGCTGTGACAGAGACGTTGTTTGTTTGACAACCCACAAATCATTAATTCATCATGTCATTGATGTTCTGACACAGAGGGCTTTGTCTGAGGGTGAGCACTGAAGATGTGATGAATTTTGGGGGGTTTTTGGAACCACTTTTCAAAATACTATACAAGCTATTTGTCTGAAGCCATTATCTGTCTTATCTACTGAGAGAATGCTAGTCAAGGTCAGATGCTCTGTATACATGAGAGAATAATTTTTTTTCATGGTAACTGTTTATATACAGTACAGCAAATCTGCATTTAGCTGAGGTCACTCAGAGGCCTCTTCCCTTACCACAGGGTTATCTCCATGTGAACTGAACTGCTACTACAGCAAATATTGTGTGTATGTGTATGTGTATATGTGTTTGACTGACACACAAACGTATTGCCATACACCGGTATTTGACAAACCTGCAAAACTGTTTATTGTTTAACAAAGTTTCAATCGTTTGTCTACAGCTATTGCCATGATTGTTTTGACTTGTGGTTTGACACTTGGCATTTGTTGTTGCGCTTCAAAGAGTATGCTTTTTTTGTTTCCATGCAGCAGAACCAGAGACATTGTCTTTATTACTCCATGCATGTTTATTCCTTGTCAAAGACTGGCGGCCTCCATTCTCAACAATACTACTTAATACTACCAACAGTTCATTCGGATATTCGTGTGAGTTGTGCAAGTGGCAGCTAATGTAGCCTCAAGCTGTAAGCATCAAGTACAGATGCGACGGGTTACAGAGGTGCCTCTGGTACATGAGCCAGCCCGTTCTCATTCCCGGAGCGTCAAATACCAACTCTTTGTCACGCCCCTCGGCAGACTTTCAACCAGGAGGCCAGTGTCCGAGACAGGTGTCCGTGTCCCAAGGTGTTGTATTCATGTTACGTTATCTATGTTGTACTTATTCTAAGCCCAACCATGATGTCGTTTTGTTGCTTAAACGACCATAGTAGGGCGTCATGGGCGACCCAGTGCATTGGACAGTGATCCTGTGGGTACTGACCAAGCATTGACCAAGCGTTGGTGTGAGAACGTGTTTGATTAGTTCACTTCTTTTTAACTCCACACCAAGTTGTGATGTAACATAGGGTGTGGGAGGACAATGTTGTCAGCCCTAGTTTGCAGTGCAAGCAAGATTATTTGCCTGGGTGCAGTTACTCTTGGTTTGGTCAAAGTGAGGGAAGGCTGTGCAAGGCTTTTGGCTTATAACCTGTTTCTGCAGTGTGGTCGATCTACCATGCTACACATCCTTCCGACACTCAAACCTATTCCTTTTGACGCTGATCCACCCAAAATATGGGCACACTGCCTCCTGTATTGTCACTGAATATTAAATGTAAATTGTGCTCTGCAGAGTTGTCCAATATTAACATAATTCGCACTGAGCTACTGTAGGAGTATATGTATCTGACTCACAGAGAAATATTCATACATAACAAACTGTCTGCTCGTGCATGTGGCTACATGCATGAATAAATGTGTACAATATGTGTCCTCATTATTATTGCATCTATTCCTAGCTTTTTAATGTGTCACACTGTTATTTCAACACAGTCTCAAAGCAGTTTGTAAAGCTGTCACAACATTTAAATCTAGTGATCTGTGTACAATAATTTTCCATTTTGTTAATGTCGCTTGGCTCTACTTTCAGACTGATGTATTTCAGTTGTAAGAATCTTTCGTGACTGCACCATGTTTTTTTTCTCTGTCAGTCAGGACGATATTCCAACAAACTAACAACATAACCATTTACTTATAGGTTTTAGGAAGAACATTATGCTTGAGATTAAAATATGTACGTAGACTTAGGGTTTAGACAACAAAACCACTTAATTAAGTTTAGGAAAAATATCATGGTTGGGATTAAAATAAGTGCAAACATTTAGAATTAGGCAACAAAACCAAATAGTTAGGTTTAGGAAAACCGTTGGAAATGCGTCACGGTCACGCAGTCTCGACCACTGGTCTAGTGGTTGAAAGTCTTGTGTTTCTTTATGTCCCGTGCTTGTTTGACCCATCCACATCCTCCAACCATAAAATGTAATTTTAGATATGTTATACTACATCACTAGCTCTGACCATTTTGCATAGTCAAATGGAGGCATTTCATTTATGTGTCCACCACAAAAAAGGAGCCTGATTGACTTTCCATTGAAATTGTTTTCATGCTGGGCAACACCAAAAACATTTCAAATTTGTGTCCATGTACACAAATCACTAGATTTCAATTTCATGACTATTTCAAGAGCTGCCATGAGACTGGGTTGGTTATTTTTAGCTTGCCAATATTTTTCAGCCTGCTTTCATGTCACAGTAAAACTTCTCATGGGACATCTTTATATCTCATGAACATGTCTTTTTTTGTTTTCGGCACTATTCCATTAATTTGACAGTGTAGAGACAGAGACTGGAAATGGGAGAAGAGTGAGATGGGTATGACATGCAACAAAGGTCCCAAGGCTCCAATCAAACCTGGGATGGCGGCTATGTGATGTTCGCTGCAACCACTCATCTCTGATGGCACACCCCACATGCACATGTTTGTAATGTCCATCAGCTGAGGGCTGTGTGAGATTTGGGCCTCCCTCTACTTCCCTTCATTACCAAGCTCTCACCCTTTGTCCATCCAAATACTCCTGTTTGACCTTCCATTTCCACAGCCTCTCCTCCCTTTGTCCCTGGGCTTTGGCTGCGGAGAGATGTCCTTATCTCGGATGTCAGTGGGCTTGTTGCCAGCCAGGCCACCATTTTGCCCCCAGCTAGCAGAGCTCTCAAGAGGGACAGAGGGTCAGGGATCAAGGGAGGTCTCACAGACTGACCCACTCCGCCAAAACAACAAACCACAGAAACATTTTTCTCTGTGTGCCGAGTAGCAGGAAACAAGCATTTGAAGTTCAGTACAACTCTGTCAGCAGCATTTTTACTTCATAGTAGCCTCTGGTAACATGGTTGAAAGACAATAGAGTAAATATGGACACAGGGTTCCACAATGTAAATTATGTTCTGGTTATATGTTCCTGTGAGTAATATGGATTGGAAGGGGAAAAAAATGCATACCGTGTAATAATCACAGTTTTGAGGGCACATAGGGGCTATGCAAGTTTCAATTTCACACTCTACTCTCCTCTCCCACCCGTTTGCTCAGTCTCTCCCCCATCTCCCTCTCTCACTTTCTCTCTCTCTCTCAGTAATCCTCAGAGGCAGCGTTGACAGTGGAGGTATGATAGAGGAGGGCCCACTGGAGCGGAGAGGGAAATGATCTGCTAATGGTACACTCTCTCCCATAGGACACCTGCTTACACTCCACAGCCCTGCTGCTCACTCAGTTGGAGTGTGTGTGTGTGTGTGTGTGTGTGTGTGTGTGTGTGTGTGTGTGTGGGTGTGGGTGTGTGTGTGTGTGTGTGTGTGTGTGTGAGTGAGAGAGTGCGACTGTGAGCCGATTCTCTCATCCATTTGTGCCCTTTCTCAATCAGTGTACCATACTTTCAGTTCCCTTTCTCCATAATCCTTACAGTTCAACTTTTTTTTTCCATCCCCTTTTTCTTTTATCTTTTATTATGTTTCTTTGCCACTTCTCTTTTTAATTATTTCTCTTGGGTGCTAATTCCTACAGGAATACAATAGTGTGTAACATCAACTTTTCCGAGCTCATCAGATCATGCCAAGCATGATTAAAACAATCCACACTTGATCATTATACCCATGGCGGTAACAAAACACACAGCAATTAATAACCGCTCTCCACAGTGGCTTTGTTGGCCAATTCCAGCTGCCTCTTGCTTGGATAATAAACAATCAGCAAATTTTATATCCCACTAAAACTTTATGAACACAGCGCCATGTGTCTTCCCGGCTCTTAGGGTCTCAGCTTTGCAGCCACATGCTCCTCCCCTGTTGCCCACAGTCATTTTTTGCTATCCTTCCTATCCCTATGCACCAGGCATTTTAGTTATCCATTTAAGACAGCCAGAGAGATTCCTAGCACATTCCCATTAACTCCCACAGCAACATCCCTTGCATTCAATCTGTACACATGTACACATACAGCATGGAAAATGTTAATATGTATCTTGTATACCAGCTGACGGCTATTCCATAAACACCCGAGAGATGATCTAATATTTATCTGTTTAATCATGAAATTGAATCCATTAAGGTATGTATATATATATATATATATTCTAATGGAATTATATAACCATAATCAGAAGGCCTTATAAACCAGTGAGGGAAAATGAGCATCGTTAATCGGCGATTTACACTGTAGCAGCAGGCCACATGGGATCAATCTGCCCATACCTACTGTGAAATGCATGGGAATTTCAAGTTGTGAGTCAGCATATTTGTGCAGCCTCCTGGTGCCGGGTGCCTGGTGAGCGGGTGCGTCCTCCATGGATCTGATCTGGGCCTTGGCTTTGCCACAGCGAGCCAGAGAGAGGGAGTTGGGGAGGAGGGGTTCAAGAGCCTCTCTGCCCAGTGAAAGGGGCTCCATATGTGGGGAGCGGAGTGAGACGTCCCCCAGATCAGCCACCATCTGGGAAAGAGGACAATATGCCAGGAAAAGCATGCAGAGAGTAAACGAGAGAGAGAGTAAACGAGAGAGAGAGAGAGAGAGAGAGAGAGAGAAACATAACACCGAAATAGATGGCTTGAAAAACTGACATGAGTGAAGGATTGAGAGCAGGATATGTGTAGCAAATCATGGGGGGACAGATGGATTGATAGTAGGGCTGACAGAAAGAAAAAGCAACTGATTTACAGGGATGTTGTTTTTATCTGCTCTCTTGGCCCAACAACCAGCATTTAAGCTTTTCCTCTAAAGGTTGAGCCTCAGTCCCTTGTCTCTTACCGGTGACGTATGTCAATGCTGTTCGTGTGTGTGAAAGCCTGTGTGTAAAGGGGTGTAAAATGGTCAAACCAATTCTCTTCACTAAAGAGAACCTTACCCTGTGCCTCCCTGTACCAACCCCAATCACGGTACTTCCCATCAACCCTACACACTTTCCTTGAAAGGCATCTTGACACAGTCTTTGTGGTGTTTTTTTCATTGTAAATTGTGAAACTTTTCTTAAAAAGGTCATAATCTCACCTTCTTTATTCATCATACTTGTTTTTCTTTATAGACCCAAAGGGGGCTGAGAATAGTCCGGCTTTTACCCAAACATACATTGAAATTATGGCAACATGATCTTTCAAAAATTTACAAGCAATCCCATATGAAAAGAATACTTCAATTAAATTTATTTTGTGCAGCCCAAAATCACAAATTTGCCTCAGAGGACTTGAATGGTTATATTTAGATACTGGCAGCACTCCGCTAAGATTAGGGAAAGATCTTGAAAGAAAGGAGACAGTTTGCACAACCATGTCAAAAGACTTATTGTCTTCGGGGTGATACACGGTATACTGTGTCAGACAAAATCAAACCAAAATCATCTGCCTGGCTAAATATTACTATAAATATATATATTTTTTTGGGGGTTTTTTTGGAACTCAACCCTTATAAAAATTTGTAAATCTCTCACTGGCAGCCTTTTTGAGAAATAAATAACCATAAATAATTTCTGCATTAATATTACAAAAACAGTAGAGTTAAATTAGTAGTAGTAGCATTGTTGCTGTTATGGTTGTGCCTTTTCCTCATGGGGGATTTATAATTCTCTGTGTACTCTCAGAGACTCCCTCTTGTTATGGCTCACACAGAACCGCCCTGGCCCCTGTTCACAGTGACAAACTAATCAAAATATTGCACCGTAATTGGTGGGTAGTGATGTGTAGCCTGTAATTACTGCAGTCAAGGTTGCCTTTATTCTCCAGCACCAGCATTGAGCGATGTGGGAGAGGGTCAACATTCTGCAGTCATAGAAGCTACAGAACACCTATTTTCATACCATCCTGTCATCACTCTAATAAGATGGTGACTCTTGTTTTGTCATGAGGTAAAAGGACTTTGTGTTGGCAGAGCAATGTACAAACAAAAATGCTGTGTTTATTTATTTGAACTTAGTTTGGATCAATTTGTAGTGATTTTTCTTCACTTTGAAATTAAAGACTATTTTAGTGATGATCAGTGACAAAAAAGACCAATAAATCCACTGTGATTCAAAGTTTTATAACTGTTAGTATTTTTTAGGTACCGTATGATCGTTACAAAAATAACTGGTGACAAGAAGTATCGAGAACACATGGACACAATGTGGATTAAGATGGCATCAGCCGAGAACAAAGAGATAAAGACTTAAAAGCCATCCGCAGGAAAGACTAAAAACACTGGACAATGGGGAAAAAACACACAATGAGTGCATTATAAAGAAGAAACAAAAAAAGAAAAAAGAAACCAAGCTTTTCATCTTTTTAAAAACCGCATGAAGGTTTGATGCTTCGTGTAGAAGAGCTTGTGTCAGGAAAATAAAAAAAAGGATTAAACACTGTTATATGCTAATATACATTTCCTTCAAAATTGTGAGTTTGTTTGATGGTGTAAAAGTGAAGATCTGGAATTGTGGGCTCTTGTTCCTTCAAATGTCTGTTTCTAAATGAAACACTTTAATACCCAATCGCTGTGTTTGGAGAAGGATCACAGCTCGTCGTAATAATGTCATCAAATGATGAAGCTGTTTTATAAACATAAAAGTGTGAGGCGGCAAGGCATGATACTTTTCTCAATCTCCTACCTGTGACCACATATTCTTGCTGTGACCTCTTAAGCTGCTGCGTAGACATATCATTCTCCTTTGCAGGAAAGAGATTGATTCCGTTATTACTGGATACTAATGTTTAAATTGAGATTTACTGCTTTTACTTTTTGAAACAATATTTTAGATGTATGTGTGCTTGTGTGCCACCTGATTCGTATTCTTCCAGCATACTGATTATTAAATATAAGCATTGGGAAAACATGCATGCAATTTCTCCTTCAGGAACGTATAATATGAATTCAGTCCTCTGTGATGCGTACCAGAAATTAAATGCCTACTCTCCCCATCCAATGACCATTTTTTCTGCCTATTTTAGCAGATAATTTAAAATCCCCACATGAAAGACTATTCCATTAGGTACTCTAACATAACTCTCCTGTAGCTCAAACATCCCAACTGAATCCAACAGTGTTACTTTGGGCCACTTCTCCCTTTTGTTCGTTCCACCAGGGACCCTGCTTGTTATTTTTGGGTAATTAATTTAGAGCCTGTGTGCCTCGTTTGTTGCAACACCATAGCATTGATTCATGTTTACACCTAAGCGGCACAATTAACGGATCAATACGAAGTGGAGAAACCGGGAGCTCTTAAGTTAGCCTTTGTTGGACATAAATGAAAGCAGATCCACACACATAGAGTACGAGCGCACACACAAAACACTGGCAGTGCCTCCTAACTACTTCATATGCAAATGTGCGTGAGTAATGGCTGCAAGGAAGACAGAGAATGAGAATGAAGAGAAAGCAATGCTACATGTTTATTTACCAAGCCTTGGGATGAAAAACTGAATATGCACATTGACACTTATTTATTTGACTATTCAACATGACATTGACATAATGTGTGATAGCATTTACACTAATTTCATGTATTTAGTCTTCTATTACTCCAGCTTTCATTTGCATCAGTAAAGCATATTCGATTCATAAAGAACATTAAATAGCAGAAAACTGCACTAAGCAATGCTGTCTATAGGGGAAGGGAAAGTGTCCCATCAATGTCCGGCTTCTATCAGGAATGAGCATCAGCCATTTTGTGTCAGGGGGGTCTCCAGCTGTGAGTAGCAGTGTCTGCATACAGACATAAAAAAAACAAAAAGGGATCACAATCTGAGTGAAATAACACAAAATGCTCTGGGGTGTTTGGATATAGGGGCGTGAGTCACATCAAGGCATGTTGTGTTATAGTGTGTGATTTTGTGTGTTGTATAACTACCACCCAGTGATGGCCAGGTATGATGGATGTGAGGCAGGCAGGGGGCTGATTGCTGTGGTGCCTCCCCTCCAGGGAGGGGTGAGGTTGAAGGTCTCAGTTCTCTGATCACCAGGTGATAGATGTGGATGGGCTGTTGTGGCTTTTTAATGAGAGAGCATGGAGGTTAGCATGTGTACAAGTGTGCGTGTGCCCACAAAAATGTGCAGGTATGTAGTTGAAATGGAAAAGAAGCGAAAGGTCCCCTTAAATCCTGCAACACATTTTGTATTCCAGCAAAATGAGGAATAATGCCTGTTTTGTACTCCTGGCACAGACCCTGTATTGTTGTGCGTCTGTGTGTGTGTGTGTGTGTGTGTGTGTGTGTGTGTGTGGGTGTGTGCGTGTGCGTGTGCGTGTGCTTTAACTCTTCTACAAACTACAGCAGGCAGCTGCTGCTGGGTGGAATCATGTCCATACCATAGAACAGCCAGACAGGCCACCGTCCAACAGAGAAGGATTTGGAGGATTTAAACTCTGTGAAGGTGATGTACTCAAACAAACATTCTCACACACACTCACACACACACGCTAAAACGCACATACTCTAAAGAGAAAGAAAAAAGGATGGCGGCAAAGCAATCGAGGTGGAGGAAGAGGATTTTTCTTCCGTCCTCTTACCTCCTTTAAAGCGTTCTATCTCGGCAAACCACATTTGTTTTATTAATTTAATGTCACATCAGGAGGAGTCTGTCAGACGGCTGAGTCAGAAACTCACTTCCCAGAACCTTTTTTTTTTACTCTGTGTGCAAAGTACTAACAACAGAACAAAGCATCATCATGTAATAACAAAGCTGGGAGGGGAAAAGAGAGAGAGAAAAAGAGAGGAGAGGCACTGGGGGATAAAAGTAGCTTCCCTCCTTCAATTAAATTGCCCTTTAGATAAAAGTAAATCTAGTAAAAGGCAGTGCAGAAAAAAGGGGGAAAATATTAATGATTCTCTCCTCTAATGTGATTTTCACCTTAATACCAGAGATGAATACTAAGGATATAGGGGAGGGAATGTAAGTGTCTTAGTGTGTTGGGATTGTAATCCCTTTAAAACAACTCTGCATCTATCGAACCATAAACAAGCCACCAGGGAAAAGTATCTCTGTATCCAATTGGAAGATGAGGTAAGAATTGTATGAGTTTTAGCCCTTGTTATTTCTGAATGGCATATCTTTTTTTCCCCTCAGCAGGGACATGCACAGACATTTTGATGGACAGTGGCTCAGTTACAAAAAGGGGACACCCCTCCCCTGCTCCCCAATCCCTCACATGCATATTCACACACAAGCAATTGACCTATTTCAACCTCTTTACATTTGATGGGCAAAACGATCATTAACATTTATTATCCCAATACATGAGATATGAAAGTACCCCCACCCTCACTATTTGTAATTCACTGTGCTCATCCCCAGGTCCCTCTAAAACCTAAAAGAAAGCTAATGGATGTATTCACGTTTATTCATAGTAATAATACCAACACTAAAGATAGCTTTGTCATTGCTTGTTAAATGGGAGCTGGCATTAGCAGAAGTGGTAATAACAACCAATAATATTCATTATTTTGTTTTATTTGTCCAGAGGGGCACTTCAGCCATTAGGCATAAGGGGCTACTCAAGCCATTATTGCCAAAAGTTTGCACATCCCTGTCCGTCAACAGGATGACACCTAAGAAAAAATTACACATACCGATATAGAGGATAGAGATACATTTTTCTGATTTGATGAGTCTTTTATTTTAAAAATCAAGTCTTTTTTTGCTATTACTCTTATTTAACCATTTTTTAACCATTGAACCAGATCCTTTACCTTCTTCACATTTAGCACCTTCTTCTGTGAGTAACTATTGTAAGTATTTTACAAATACTATACTTGACTCAAACTGATGGCTATACTTGCCAATGTGACAACTATCCCCGGTTAGATTAACATGTAGCCATAATCTTTCATCAGCAACAATTTCATCAAATTGCTCTCCTGCTATATATATATATGTTATATATATGTTGATCAAAAAAGAAATGCTACATGTTAAGCCTCATCATACTGGACCTACAGAACCCCCAGCCATGTCTGCTGATAGAAGAGGGCATCATGGTCCTATGCCATTCTTTGCATCCTACTCTGACACATTTGCACTTTTCAGATGATGGCTTACATAACCTCACAACAAGTCTTTTTTCAATTATGTAAAATCACCTCATTGAATCCAATTAACTTTCAGGAAATGTAGAGGTTTTTTTTTTTATAATGTAAAATAAATGAATTTGTTCTTTGACTTTCACTCTCATAATGAAGATTAGCCAGTGTGAAATGGTCATTCTCTAATAACACAACTGTTTCCTCTCTCCTCTGTGTGGTGTTGTTTTTCCACTATTATCCTGTTGCTGGGCCCAAGAGGACATTTTCGATGTCGGAATTGGTATCTTGCCACAGAGGTGGGACATAGGAAATGAGATTTGTGGCCTCTCTAAAGGATTGGCCTGATTGTGGCAGCAAGTTAGTCTCAACTTTACTCTGCATTCTTGACACTGCCTGGTATTTTTAATATCAATAGTCCCTCATCTAATTCAAAACAGCAGACTTTAAAGGACATCCAAAATCATTAGAAAAGAAGTGGAGAGCAGAGACCCTAGACTGTGATGCAACCATGTCTACAATGAGCTTTGTTTACATTTATATCATAAAGTAGTATATAATTACTATTTTTAATGTAAGATGTATTTATATAACAAATACTGAGACCATTGTAATTTATAAGTCATACTAAAGTATTTAAATTGGCTGTATTAACACTTAACTTTTTATTATCCAAAACTATGCTCTTTGGTGATCTTTCCCTGACCATAACAACGTGTTTTTGTTTCCCAACCCTAGTCATACCTTAATTATAGTTTATTTGCCATAACAACAATATTTCCATAACATCAACCACACTGTAGCTGCCATTCATGGATATTGTGGAATAAATTCATTTAGAAAAACATTGTGTTGGACATACAATAAACATTACCATTGAATACAATCCAGCGTTTTGCATAATCTTCCAATATTGTTGCATGTTTGGCAATATTGTTTAATAATAGCACCTATTTAGGCAGGAGGCACCTTAAAGGAAGATTCCCGTTCATTCTAACCTTGATCTTATTTGTGTAGGTTTGACCATCATTATTGGCAATCAAAATATTGTATTTACCAAGTTTTTGCTGAGAATAATATTGACAAACCTACATGGAAGAAAATGTACCGTCAAACGTTAAACATATTACCCAAACTGTCTTGTCAAACTCCATCACAGATTAAAGATCAACTTCTTGGTTCAACTTTGATCTACCATGTAGTACTTGCCTAAGTTTTGCTCACACAGATTGGAGCCAAAACTTTTTTGCACAATTTGGTTTAAGTAAACTGTTGATTCGTTTACAACGTATCTCATTGTTTCCTCCACTTGTATTTCTCTCCCCATCATACTTCTTTTCAGCCCCCCTCCACCCAAGAAAGTATTAAAGTGGTGCTGCGATGTGAAGTTCCCATTGTTCAATAGCTGCTTTGTTTCTAAGCTCAAGTATTGCTAAAGAATAGCCTACAAAGAACGACTCCTAATTAACACCCATCCGGGCCACACAATTAAAAATTACTTCAAAGAAAAATGTAAGCACTAAAAATACTAAGCAGAGCAGGAACTGAAATAAACTACTCTGTTGCCATGAGAAAAAAAGCATGCACAAACAATTCTATATGGCTCTATCTCCACAGCCATGAGTGATATTTAACAAGATAAACATTTCACGTTTATTTATTTACAGTCACATAATTTCGTTTAACCCTAGGGTAACATGACGTTTATGCTCTTTTGTGGCCATTCCAATACTGTTTGGTGTATTCATCATCCTCACTAGGATGCAACCAAACAACCTGAGTTGTCTACAACAAGCAACTCATGTGCATTCCACCTCATTATGATTTGTCTCTTCTACAAGTGAGCCGAAAGATATTCCTATGAAAACTATAAACAAGGCTTCTTCTCTCTGCGTCACATCTGTCCTGGCCATTGCCTGATTGCTTTGTGAGCGCTGTTTAATTGGCAATTAAGGGGAGACCAGGACAGAAATCACAATAGGTGTATGTGAGTGTGTTTGTGTGTCTATTTCAGTACGTGTACTGAGATAGCAGGCGTGACAAGGTAAACTGGTGGTCCTCGAAGAGCTGCTCAACCTGCATGTTGTCGAAAAGCGGATTAAAAGGCGTCCTGAAATAAACACAAAAACATACTGTATATACACAGTTTGAAGCAATGATCTAATTAAGAAATATAATGCTTATTTCATTCTGGAGAGAGACGCTGAGTTACAGAAGTCACTCACTATGTATACTTACATCAAACCTCACACCTCTTATCAAGATTGGTTGTTTGAGTGGCCTGAGGTTGCTCACCAACCTACAGTGTTATGGTGCGTGTTGGAAACTCACCATTGTATAATATACTTGTAGAAAGTCATTGTATCTCATTTGGCAAATCACTGTTCATCCTTTAAACCGGGCTATAAGTGGATGTCCTATTTTCCACTCATTCATAAACATCAATAAAACAAAGTCCAACACCTGACCAATACATGCAATGTACCATGGGTTATAGCTTGAAGGTATGCAATTATAAATGATGACTCAAAATACGACCTTTACTTTTACAAATTCTCACTTTTACAATTGTTTCCTTCCAAGCAATACATTTGCAGTTCTGATATATGTTGTTTTTGAGTAAAGCCTCTGATAATTCGGTTGGACTATCTGATGAAAAAAGTGGTGTCAAATTATACTGAACTTGAAAGTCACAAAAATAAGATGTCTAGCTCTCTGTCCCTGTCAGCCCCTGCTCACTTCCCACAGGCCACTCATCTAACTCCTAAGACCTGCCATTCTCTACCTGTCCACCAGATGCCCTCAGACCTTCCTAGCAGTCCAGTCACCTGACTCTCATGTACCTGCTCACCTTTTTCCACTTCACTTCTACCTTCAATAACACCTTTCCCCCCTGATTTATCATCTGACCCGCCCTCCGGCTTTTCTGTTTCCACTTTCTCTCATTAGCCCTGCAATCCCTTTGACCAGTCAGTTGCCATTTTGGCAACGTTGCCATGTGCTTTGTACCTTTACTCTGTAATCTCTTACCTGTAACCTGTACTCTGTAACTTGTTACCTGCCTGTTTCAAACCTCAACCTGGACTTTGGATATTCTGCCTTGCCTGCCTTCCCAGTTTTGACCCTTGGCTGCCTCACAAGTCCAGTCCTGCTTGTTAGACCTATATAAACTGTATATACATACATACATACCTTTTACTTTGGCAATAAATCCTTGAACTGTACCGGTCTGCATTTGGAACAAAACCTGCATCTGTTTAGTCTTGACATTATCATTTGATTAGTGCTAAAATCTGAAGTAAATGAAGAAAATTACCCTTGATTTATTTTCTCAATGTTTAAGAAAAAAATGTAAACATGAGTTTATGGTCTCAGTTGTTACGGTCAAGTCCTCTTCAATATAGCATGATGTTCATTTAGTAAATTATGGTCCCATTTAGAGTAGAATAGACAATAAAGCAGAGTATGCGTATATACCTTGTGATTGACAGATCGCTACCATTGTGTTGTCCCGTCTGGGAGTTGTCTGTGTTTTTTCAGTTCATGAAAGTTAATTGTAACATTTATGGTTGCCTAAAACTGTCCTTCAGTGTAGGGGTGTACTTACCTCCACCCTCTCGTGTCACTTCTGGTAGCAATAGCCAAGATGGCGACGGCCAAAAACAAAGATGGCGACTTCCAAAATGCCGAACCCTAGGCTTCAAAACGATGGTCCACAAACCATTGGGTGACGTCAAAGTGACTACATCCACTTCTTATATACAGTCTACGGTTATAAACCACTAGCTGCTGGCCCATTGGTTCAGTAGATGAGATATGCATTGCCTGAGGTTACTGGGTTCTAAAACTGAATCAGGATGTTTAATGGACTCTAGTGGACAACAGGAGTACTTTGACATTCAATTATCCTTTTCCTGACTACGTCCATTTACAGAGCATAAACTAATGTCCACTTTTGGGTTGGCATATTAATGAGTAAAGGAGGGAAGTCCTTACCTGCCTGCATTTGTACATCCTTTTATTTTTATTTTTTTAACAATAAACAATGAACATCTCTGGTGTTATTTCAGTGTGTGTATCATAAGTGCTGGTGTGCTCTTTTATTTTTGTTATATTAAGAGGACAGTCTCTTTATTTATGTCTGGGTACTCAGTCCACTGCTGATAAGTCTCACGGTCAATAATTATAATATGAGTTGTTTTTCATATAGTACACGTCAGAAGTAAAATTGTTTGTTTCAAAACCTTTTCATTGTCAATTGATATTGATTTGCGTGTGTGTGTGTGTGTGTGTGTGTGTGTGTGTGTGTGCGTGCGCGCTTACCCAGCCATGCACACCAAACCAATAAAAGGGATTAATGAGCCCCAACGAATAAGGGAGGCACACTTTCTTTGTAAGTGTCATTTTGATACAATGTGTGTGTCAGGAGAGAAAACAACGATAGATTTAATTGATACACTAGTTTATTAGGTATACAGCAAAAGTGAGTGTAAAGCTTGGAATTACCAGTCTTCATTGTGAATTTGTGAGAGAGGTAACTTATCGGTAGAGTTTTTGAAGCTGTAGATGGTAGTTGTTTAATAACGTTTGAGAAAACATTAGTTTGGTCCAGCATCCCTAATGTAATGGTAATGTCTGGATCTGGAGTCAGAATTGTCAGAGCTACCTCTACATTAAGTCAAAATGGACCACATTGCATCTGTGTGTAACCAGTGTCCCTCTACCTTCTATCTGTTGAGGATGAAACAGGTCTATTTTACCCTACATTTACATACTTTCTTTGAACATTTCCTTATTTTTGTGTTAGTGTTACCAACTTCCTTTATCAAAAAGGCAACCAATGTCACCAGCTTATGTACTATGCTGATTTGCATATTAACAGTGTTACTAGTCTAGGCTCCACTGTCTGTGGGATGTGCAGTAATTATTAGCCATGTTTGGATTATACAGGCAAATTCAAATTGGCATCAGCTTTACTTATGTCATCAAATACTTTAGGAGTTACCGTTGTAGCATTGTTCCCATTTTCAAAGACAATGTATTCAGACACTAGTTACTTTTGAGAAATACAGCATTGAAGTAAACTCTAAATGTTCTTTAGTTGCCAATTTGGCAGCAGTTGAGGGAGTTTCAAGAGCATCCATGTTTTCACTATGATTTTACTTCATGAAAGTTGGAAGATGACAGAATGCAATTTGAATAGTTGTTTTAATCAGTTCCATTCTACACATTTCAGTTCAACTTCTGTTGGTACCCCTCCAACTGCCGTTTTATGGCTAAATAGCTATTTGCTGACCTATTCTGAAATTATTTTATAAAGGGTTTTTGGTTGAAATATAAAATGTCCATATTGGATCATTATATATTTGTAAGAGACTTGCATGTATCCAATGCTGGAGCTCCTTGTTGTGAAATTCAAATTTCTTGTTTCTACTCACATGTTGACACAGGCTTTATTTTACATGATACAAGTTTCAATTATGTGTGAGGTTGTCCTACACACAGACATAAGGTGAACATGAGTGCAAAAACAGTATTCCTCAGATTTGCTGGTTTGATTGGACTTGACACTGTGCTGACATTTGGCAAGGACAATTGATTATTCAATAACCCCTGTCAGGCTATGATAGATCACAACTGAATCACAGGCAAGGTGCATTGTCTGCAGCTTTTCTTTTTGCAGTTGCTACATGCTGTACTTTAGTTTAGTAGTAAATGAGTGTAGTTTATAACTGCAGTTGCTTAAGATTGAGGGATTTGTCTGCTCACTGCAGTCACTGATGTTGCCTGTGTATTTATTGATGTGCTGCATGTGGTTGTCACTTATGACATATCATTGTTCAATACTCATAATTGAAACCTACTGTTTCCCTTAGATTGTGTGACCCCGGACACCCCTGTGGCTACAGTTTATATCTTGATATATTTTCCAACTGAATCCACTGGTTAGAACCCTCTATAACGTAAGTGTTTCACATTAATGTTATGAACTAAAATTATTGTTTCATTTCAATGTTTTTGTTTAATATTCAGATATTTTTAACAGGCCAATAATGGCAGATATAGAAGAAACGGCAAGGCTGTGTCACTGTGTACAAAATGTTAATTTGCTACTGCTCAATGTTTAATTCGGTTTGTTTTAGCTGAAGAAATCTTCTGAGCGTATCCTCTTTTTATCATGTGTCCAAACGCTTTAGTTCCCAAACCACAAATGAATTATTGCACACTCACAAATACCCCGAATGTGCCATCATTAAACATTATTTAAAATGTAAACCACTACTAAACTAACTTCCAAGTGTTGTTGATCTGCGTGAATAGCAGTATAAAATTCACTGAGCTTTATATGAATGTTAAATTTATACATTTTACTTTTAATGCAGTTCATGAGGATAAAACCACAGTCCCGTACCCTGCAGGTTCCATCACAAGCATCAAATAATTGTAGCAACACAATGCATAGCTCTCTACTGTATTTTTCACTATCGCAATTTTTAGTCGATTTCAGTCTGATCAGAGTGACACCTTTGCCACAAGGCGATAGATGGCAAACATTATCTTCAATGGCAATGACTGATGCACCAATCCCATACTCTGTATCGTATCTGATACTTACCTTAATAAATGGATTTGGTGTGTCCCTGTAGTCACCAATCCACATTATATGCTATTTCTTAATCACTGTCATTGGAAGAGACGACAGCATGTTTTTTTTTGCCAGTGCTCCAATATATATATATATGTTTTGCGTTCAAGTAACAAAGTCCTTAAGTTGCAATGGCAATTTTTACTGCTGTTCATCGCCCAAAAGAAGGGAGTCAGGTGATATAATTAGAGAGCCACAAAGTAAGGAAGCTGTTGAGGTTGATAGATGGGTCAACAAAGCATACAACTTTACAGTTTTCTACTATGTCAACGTTGATTTCCTTAAACAATACATCCACAATAATCAATCTTATCATGTATGGTTTAACGACTTACACAACCTTTTACCTTAGGTTTTACATATTTTAGACATATAAAACATTTGGAGATATTCCAAGAAATTACATCACAATAAGCACAAATACCAATATAGACACTAGTAGACCATTTCTGTTGCAGAGTTCAAAGAGTTTAAAAAAAACTTTGGAATTAAGTGTAAAAAATGTGTTTTCGAATGTAATGAGATGTTTTGAGAAATTGTCCAATATTAGAAATCGTCTTACTGTGCAGATTTTACATATTTAAATCTGGAGAGAAAATCTGGGATTACTGATGTTTACTATCTTAAAGCAAAGTCCTCATTACATACTGGATTATACTGTCTACTAGACCACATGAAGTCTTAATTTATATTTTCTGACTTGATTTAAGCCAGACAATTCCAAAGAATGATATACCTTTGACTTGCATTTGTACAGTACCTGCTGGTGATGGCTATTTATGTATTGATGCAAATATAGACCGGTCTTTCAGATTGCTGGCAGCATTTTGATGTTGTTCCAGCTGTAATTACATTTGCTCCATTTCTCCAATTACTTCGGTTAATTCTCTTGACCACAGTATCTCAAAAAGTCAAATAAACTCCAGCAGCACTTAGTGATGACTTGGTCTGTTTTCCATCCAGGTACAATATTCTTCAGTAGTTGTTTCCTATGCCCCAGTTGTTGCTGAATAAAGAACTGCCTCCATGCATTTCAAAGGATTCAGTATCATAAAAGGAAGCATCAGTCTCGGATGAAAGCTTCAGTGTTGACTGAAACACCCAGCACCATCCCTTTCCCTCTCCGAGCACTCCTCCGATGATGACATATGTTCTAATCATTGGGTCATGTCACATCGGATGCTCTCACCAACATCAAAAGTCCCACGTTGAGATGCAGAAATTCTCAAAGAAGCAGAGGAAGAAGAGGCGAAACTGGTTATGTCAGGGAGGAGAAGATAACATTTGACACTTCCTTCTCTCCCATTTTTTAAGTCCTCCAGGATACAAGGAGGGCTGTATAGCAGCTCTCTACCTCTGAATAGGGGCCGTCCATTGGAAATAAGCAAGTGCAGAAATGGATTTTATTTAGATATTTATTTGCATAGTAGAGTCATGAGGGAGGCAGAGTGTAAGCGTAGTTCTCAGGCTAGTGAGATGCATTTTTTCACGATATTAATAGATTGCCTAGCACAGAGTAACCTGACCTATAAAGCCCGTGGAATGGACTTTGTTACTGTTGTGCGGATTGTGTTCCTCTGTGGTCCTTTGATTGAATATATGTTGACAGAATTGCAGCACTTTGTTTACTGATGTGTTTTCTACTACATGAAATCCATGAATTCACAATTGTTACATAGTGTCTTACTTTAATACAATTTTGCAAGCACTATTTCAGTTTCATATTTTGAAAATCACGGACCTAACTTCTGTGTATGTTTTTATTAATTGTTTTCAACAGTGGCCATAATGCACTGGGAACACTGAATGCAAAGGCAATCCCTGGGACTTAAATAAATGCAGTGTTCTACTTTTGTTTCTCCTTGACAAACAAGTGCAATTTATATGATCAGGTATTTGTTATGCAGGTAATGAAGCTGACTAACCACTGGATAGTTTGTGTAGCTTTGGAGGTCTGAGCCCTAATAATACAAAGTCCAGTTGGTACATAATGTGTTTTCATCAGCAGCAAATCCACACTGAGGTGATTCATCTCAGTTATTTTTGTATGTGTATATAAATCAACACAGATACTGTATGTATAGATATAGAGCTTGCTGAAGTGAATACATATTCTTTAAGTATGCAAGTTATTCTTTCCGACCGGAAATGTGGGCTTTGCTTTTGGACCTGTATCTCTAACCCAACCTTGCAACTGGTAGTTGGTTTGTGTAATAAGCACAGAGATGTCCGTAAACGGACAAGAGGCTGTAAGTCGCAATCTGTGCTTAAAAAACCCCAACTGAGTTTACAAATGCACTGTTTACACGTCCAAAGAATGCTCCTAAAACCTGAACAATATCAACGGATGACACACATCTTAATCTTAAATGCTACATTCAGAATATCCAAACAGAATATGCTGTTTACATTACCCCTATCAAATGTGGAATAGTGTCATATTTGGTATAATAGTGAAATATTAGTGTGCATGTAAACATAGTCAGTGTGATACAAATGTTACATTATTACCAATGCACTCACATGACTCAGTACAAGATGCACTGACCTCTTTCACCATACCCAGATGGTGAGGGTACTAATTTAAATAGCAAAAGTGGATACAATTTTATGATGAATGATTTTTTCCATTTATAGCTCAAGAGCTGGCTGGTATGGACATGGCAAACTGCAATGTTACATCCCTATAGAACAGCTGCTAGCTTATACATTAACATGGCAGTCACCACTTGCTCATCCTGTTTTTATATTACATAATTCCAGGGGAATATGTTCCTTTGGGACAATGTTCAATGCCAATCATTTTTTTTGTTTAAGTTTTATATATTTATTTGTTATATATCATATTCCTCAGATTTTGGTGTGAGGAATGAATGAGTGGAATAGTAACTGGCTCTAAATTTAAACAATGAAAGAGGGACCGGCAGATTGATCTCTCTTCCTCTGACACACACACACACACACACACACACACACACACACACACACACTGTAACATCCACCTGTTTAAGCCAGTGCCAGCATGCACCGCAGGAACATGGACAAATAAACACACACACCAACACAAACACACACGTACACACACACACACCATCTTGGCCACAGTGCACCTGATCACAGCCCACACATGGAGAAAACATACACATAGCTCCACTTGCCAAAGGAATCACAGCATGTTGTGTGAGAGCAGTGGATGACTAAGGCAGGAAATAAAAGGAAGTCAAAGCCTTTTAGTGAGCAGAGAGGAAAAACCCTCGGCTGGTTCTTTGTTGTCTGCAGAGTAAACTACATTGTGGTCGCTCTGCTGTCTTATACTTTTACACATTATAACAACCCTGCCTCCCAGTTGAGTTCTCATTCCTCTACTCTTTTGCATCTGAATATTCACATCCTGCAATATGTTTTTGTTCCCAGTAGGAAAATGTGGAGGTAAATATAGATGAGGTGCAGCTTTGAAAGACCTTTTTCTATAATTTCTTTTTGACTTCTCCATACCCCCATGTAACCCTCGCATCCACTCACCTACGTTTGCTGGTAAACACTCTCTGCTCCCCATTCACCTTTTCACCTCTCATAAGGTTCAAGTACTGTGGCACTGTGTGCTCAATGCCGGTTTCCGCTCTTCCACCACCCTGTTGACCTTATCCCGCGACTTGCGTAAGCGGCACACAAGTTGTACCCATTGCTGGTGCACGCACTTAAACATTCGTATGCATGCGTGAATGTGTGTGCTTGCGGGTCATGCCTTCTATGGAAGCTGCTCCAGTCATAGTGGCATAAGGCTCAAGCTCCTCAAGGGACATGACGTCCGATGTGGACCCACACACACAAAGACACATTACGGAGAAACCTCTGTGGATTTTCTTGCATCATTGGTTTTTGTCCCTAAGGGAGAAAGCTCTCTGTCATGACAGGGGTCACAGTGAACATTGTTCCTGACACACAATTGAGTACATTTGTTCATACAGTACGATGTGCTTGATTTTCAAAACTGGTGAGGGAAAACTGTCATAATTTGTGAATTAGCATAATAAAAAAAAAAAAAACATAAATTGCTACCGGCTTATCCGCATTATGGAGTGATCATAGTTTGTGTTGTGTGAACATGTGCAGTATGTGTAGGGCTGTAGCAACAAATCCTAGGTGTAATTCATCGTTTAGAAAGTTGGAAAAGCTTTAATTATATAATTAGGAGGCGAGAAAAACAAACATAAGCCTGATTCACTTAAGGCAGTTACAGTCTGTGCGCCAACTCATAGTTTGACTGTACTTGTTTATCTTCAGCTTGAATACAATGCTTGGAAAGAGCCCACAATTCTTGACAAGTACATGTATTTGTTAACATTGTGGAACAACATGTTACACTCTTGGAATATGAGGAAACTGTGCATGTGTGGGTGTGCATGTTTGCGTGCACAAGTTAAGTCATTGATAAAGCCCTTCCAGGGAAAAAAAGGATCAAACAAACTCTCCCTAACTCCCCAGCCCGGTAGGTGTGTCTATATATTTACATATTGTTAGGACAAAGAGTATTAATTCACATATTTTATTTAGTTGTTTTTTCATATATACCTCGGAGTATTGAAAAGAGGAAAGCTAATTATTTGCATTGTTACCATGGTGACAGCAAACCAGTTGATATATCTCCCGCTGGTTTGTTGCCAGTGAGTTCAGTTTTTAGAGTGCCCTGGGAAATGGAGTCTGCAGGTAGTGAATTAAAGTGCGGGTAGAGGCATTTCCTGGCCAATAATAACTTAAAATCAAACAAACATAATGAGACAGACTTTATTTAGGCAACCGGAGTGGAACAGTCAGGATAAATATATAAAAGAGAAAGAGAGTGCAGAGGCCGCTCAATGTAGGGTACATTCATCACCAGTGCCTGACCCAATACTGTTCATCAGGCAGACCTGAAAAAGGGCTTAGGACTAATAAACTTGTGTCACACAGCAAAGATTTACAGGGACCTTTGAGCCAAGTTGTGGGAAACTATTATGCAAATTTTGCACATTATCTCGCCTTTCCCGTCTTCTCCATCACCAACAACTGTCACTAATGTGCTCCGCCTGCTGTGTGGGCTACATACAGACAGGAAAGAGACAAACAAATGCAAGCAAACAGGCAGACATGAGTAACTTCATTTTCTTTTTCACTATCTGTCTCTTTCTTTCTATTTGTCTTCCCGGGTCTTTCATCCACGCGCATAGAGACACTTTGTCAGACTGATGTATACTCACGCAAACGCACAGTGTAAACAAAAAGACAGGGTTCAAAAAAAAGGAAAGTGAAAGACGCTCCTTTCGCTCTTCATGCAACCAAGTCTGTGTGGGCAGATATGCACACGTGAGCCCATGAGCGCCCCCACGCCCCTCCCCACCCCCATTAAGCCACACTCACGGATGCATACAGGAATAATCATATAGTGGTGAGTAATCAGGTTTGTATTCAGTCCTAATCACACTCGCATCTGGCATTTAGTCACTCATGAGTAGTCAACCACACCAGGATAAACAAGCCCCGTGGTGTCACGTCTCTGCAATAACAAGGGTGACATGAGGCCAGGGACAGAGGGCGCATATTGAAAAGGGGTACAAGAAATGTATAAAGAACAATACCACCAAGGAGTACAATTTTAACTGGCCCTTAGCACAAAAGGATAATATATCTAGATCAGGTTAAAAAGGTTAACGATGGATGCCAATGACTCAACAATTACTTTGCCATGTGCTCAAATGTCTAACCTTCAAAACTCACTCCCAAGCCTCCACCGTGAAATGGATAAAAATATTCCTGTCTCGAACCCACCTACTCATATCTCCAACTCCTCAGCAATGGAGGGCTGCGCTTCGAGTGAACAAAGAGTGCCGCAAGACATTTTGAATAAACAGTCAAAAAAGCCTTATTCTACAGCAAATGACAAAGCAGCAGTGTTATGAGTGCTGATCACTTCTTCACTCGACAGAGTTTCTGTTTGAATGAAGACGTGTTGTTCTCTGATTAGTTTGCTTGTCTCTGTTGCGACTGTATTGCTTAATACAGGTCAGTGAAGCGCAAGCAGACAGCAGGGGTTGGAGGCTGGTGCGGTGCCAGAGGCTTGTGTCAAGTCATTCTTGCATTTAAGTGTAGATTTTTCTTTTTTGCTAGCTTTTCCTTAAATATATTTTATGTGTCTGTTCAACACTGTAGCTCGCTTGGTAATGGTAAATGGACTTGCGTTCATAAAGCTTCTTTCTAATCTTCCCACCTCTCAAAGTGCTGTCCACTAAAGTCGACGTTTACCCATTCTCACACACATGCATTCACTGATGGAGGAGGCTGCTAATCAGAAATTCATAGCTATTTTCTTTTGGTCCTTTGGTATCATAAAGCCGCTTGATGTAGTTTGAAACTCGTTGACTTAACTTCCCATAGTTTCAGTTTTATGACGGCTATTCAGAAAAAAAAGTACCCAGGATCCAAATTCAGGTAAATCTTTCAATCACATATCGTACTTACTTTTCTGTCAAGTAGGTTGTTTATAGATTTAGTATGAAGGACAAACCCTTCAATTAAGTTCAGTTAAGATGCTTAAGGGACAGCCAGTCTGAGCATATTGTTGCAGTAGTCGTGCAGACTCGGCTCTTCGCTGAAACTGGAACTGGTAAACTTAGGGGCAGGGGAAAGTGAAGTTTTTTGGTTTATTTGAAAAAAAACATGATCCTTCACTGCAATGATGAAAGTTGGAGAGACAAAGGAGCAGGAGCAACACTCTCGGAGGTAATTATATTATTTGACAGGATTTATACAAAATGTGACTGCCAGGCATTTCTATTACAGAGAAGCCCGCACAGATTCAACTGAGGTTCCCTCCTAGATTTAACCCAATTAAAGGCGTTTGACTCAGTGAATTAATTCAGCAGTGCCTTGGAGCATTGAAGCCTGTTTCATCATCTTGAGTCACATCATGAACACATCGACACCTCTCGTTGTGAGTGGAGGATGTGGCACAGAGATGGTTGTGCGCTGATCACAAGGGCTATGAAGGGATGAGACAAAGTGAAAGGACTGAGATCAACAGACAAAGGCGTTCAATGACTATATCCACCTGAGCTTTAGGTCTGCTTGTTTTATAAAGTGTACTGTAAAGATGTACAATGCCAGAAGGGTTGGACTGACCATCTGGAAAAGTGGGAGTTAGTAGACTGTTTGGTCATCCTGCTGTAGAATGGTTGGCCAGCTTCCATGTGTTGTAGATATATCTTTCTTACATTTCCAACTGTATTTTAGAACATTCTACCTTATATGTGCAGAATTAGCACAGATAAATGGCAGACTCATTATGCTGTGAATACATTGTCAATTGACAAATTATAAGGTGGTTGTTGAAAATATCAGCCATACGTTGCGAATGAATGAGCAAAATGAATTGTATTATCCCAAAGTGTCTGTTGCTGTGGATACCTTACTAACACAGTGACTATGTTATGGCAGGCAACTAGAATGAAATATTGGTGTTTGGTGATGCTTTTGCTGTGAGTCTCGTGGGCTGACTGCCCCTGTTCTTACCTACTCCATTTTGCTGATGCTATTTTTCTGTTCTGTCGTTTTCCCCGGCATGAACTTCTTTTTTACTCTCACCACCATCCCAGCACCCACCTGTTAGCATTGTCTCTGTGGGAGATGTGCACTTCTTTCTGAGCTCAAATTTCCTGCCCAATATGTTCACATGAAGAGCGAGAGCTTTGATAATAATATGAACGTGTTTTGTCTATTTTCAATAATGTATTTCATTCAAAATTCATAAGAAAAAACCTCGGCACTCTTTTAAACAATTCAGATATATTTATTCTTTCGGTCACGACCCAGAGTTCGTGACCATAGCTGAGGGTCGGAACGTAGA
Organism: Ophiodon elongatus; assembly: GCA_016806645.1. NCBI lineage: Eukaryota > Metazoa > Chordata > Actinopteri > Perciformes > Hexagrammidae > Ophiodon > Ophiodon elongatus. The sequence continues at coordinate 2,382,166 of JACSYO010001600.1, read as the reverse complement.
CCGCCCAGTAAATTGAGAGCTTTGCCTTCCGGCTCAGCTCCCTCTTCACCAAGACGGTCCGGTGCAGCGCCTGTTTTACTGCTGCAGCCGCACCGATCCGTCGGTCGATCTCCCGCTCCATCTTACCCTCACTCGTGAACAAGACCCCGAGATACTTGAACTCCTTCGCTTGCGGTAGGCACTGCGTCCCCACCCGGAGGGAGCAATCCACCGGTTTCCGGCAGAGCACCATGGCCTCGGATTTGGATGTGCTTACTCTCATCTCCGCCGCTTCACACTCGGCTGCAAATCGCCCCAGTGAATGCTGGAGGTCATGGTCCGAAGAGGCCAACAGGATCACATCATCTGCGAACAGCAGAGAGGTGATCCCGAGACCCCCGAACCCGACGTTCTCCTCCACCCGGCTACGCCTAGATATCCTGTCCATGAAAGTCACGAACAGGACCGATGATAAAGGGCAGCACTGGCGGAGGCCAACATCCACCGGGAACGCGTCTGACTTATTGCCGAGAATACGAACACAGCTCCTACTGCAGTCGTACAGAGACCAGATGGCCCGTTGTAATGGGTCCAGCACCCCATACTCCCGCAGCACCCCCCACAAAAACCCCCGAGGGACCCGGTCGAAGGCTTTGTCCAAGTCCACAAAACACATGTAGACTGGTTGGGCAAACTCCCAGAGCCCCTCCAGTAGTCTTGCAAGGGTAAAGAGCTGGTCCACTGTTCCACGACCGGGACGGAATCCGCACTGCTCCTCTTGAATCCGAGGTTCGACAATCGGTCGGAGCCTCCTTTCCAGCACCCTGGCATATACTTTCTCGGGAGGCTGAGTAGTGTGATACCCCGATAATTCGAGCACACTCTCCGGTCCCCCTTTTTGAAAATGGGAACCACCACCCCGGTCTGCCAGTCCATGGGCACTGTTCCCGACCCCCATGCGACATTGAAAAGGCGTGTCAGCCAAGACAGCCCAACAACATCCAGCGCCTTCAGCATCTCAGGGCGGATCTCATCCACCCCCGGCGCCTTGCCACCAAGGAGCTTATTGACTACCTTTGTCAATAATACCTTAGTGGCCTCTGCCAAGGATATGGATGCGACCCCCGCCCCCTCCCGAGTCTTCAGGCGCTGCCTCCTCTCTAGAGGACATGTTGGCCGGGTTTAGGAGTTCCTCAAAGTGCTCTTTCCACCGCCCGACGATGTCCCCTGTCCGGGCCAGCAGTCCCCCCCCTGTGCTGAGCACAGCCTGGGGTAAGCCCTGCTTTCCCTTCCTGAGCCGTCGGATGGTTTGCCAGAACTTCCTTGAGACCAACCGAAAGTCCTTCTCAATGGCCTCCCCGAACTCCTCCCATGCCCGAGTTTTAGCATCCGCGACCACCGCAGCTGCAGCCCTTCTGGCCTGCCGGTACCTCTCAGCTGCTTCAGGAGACCCCTGAGCCAACCAGGCCCGAAAGGCCTCCTTCTTCAGTTTGACGGCTTCCCTCACCCCCGGTGTCCACCACCGGGTTCTCGGGTTACCGCCACGACAGGCACCGGTGACCTTCCGACCACAGCTCCTAGCGGCCGCGTCCACAATAGAGGCTTTGAACATGGTCCACTCGGATTCCATGTCCCCAGCCTCCCTTGCGATGTGTGAGAAGTTCTTCCGGAGGTGGGAGTTGAAGACCTTCCGGATCATCCGCCAGATGTTCCCAGTTTACCCTCACTACACGTTTGGGCTTGCCGGGTCTTTCCAGCCGATTCCCCTGCCATCTGAACCAACTCACCACCAGGTGGTGATCAGTTGACAGCTCTGCTCCTCTCTTCACCCGAGTGTCCAAGACATACGGCCGCAGATCAAATGAAACGATTACAAAGTCGATCATTGATCTACGGCCTAAGGTGTTCTGGTACCAGGTACACTTAAGAGCCACCCTATGTTCGAACATGGTGTTGGTTATGGACAAACCGTGGCTAGCACAGAAGTCCAACAGCGAGACACCACTCGGGTTCAGATCAGGCAAGCCGTTCCTCCCAATCATCACATCAGGTTTCTCTGTCGTTGCCCACTTGAGTGTTGAAGTCTCCCAGGAGAACTATGGAGTCAGCAGGAGGCACCCTTTTCAGGACCCCTCCCACCGACTCCAAGAAGGCCGGATACTCTGAACTGCTGTTCGGTGCATAGGCACAAACAACAGTCAGAGCCTTACTCCCTGCAACCCGCAGGCGCAGGGAGGCGACCCTCTCGTTCTCCGGGGAGAACTCCAACACGGCGGCGCTCAGCCGGGGGCTCGTGAGTATCCCCACTCCCGCCCGGCGCCTCTCACCCTGGGCAACTCCAGAAAAGGACAAAGTCCAACCTTTCTCCAGGAGCTTGGTTCCAGAGCCAGTGCTGTGCGTGGAGGTGAGGCCAACTATATCTAGCTGGTACCGCTCCACCTCCTGCACCAGCTCCGGCTCTTTCCCCGTTAGCGAGGTGACGTTCCACGTCCCTAGAACTAGCGATCGGCTCGCCCAGGCCCCCTGTCCGGCCCGCCGCCCGGTCCACATAGCACCCGACCCCGATGCTTATCCCTGCAGGTGGTGGGTCCACAGGGTGGCTGCTCCATGATGTTTTTTCAGGCTGAGCCCGACCGGGCCCCATGGGCAAAGGCCCGGCCACCAGACGCTCGCCTACGAGCTCCCCTCCCGGGTCTGGCTCCGGGAGGGTGCCCCGGTTTCCCTGGTCCGGGCAAGGTGGCTGTAGTCCGTGGGCTGCTGTTCATCGGGGTTTTTTTAACCGCTCTTAGTCTGGACTCTCCCCTGCGACCTGTTTGTCTTGGGAGACCCTACCAGGGACTGATGCCCCGGACAACATAGCTCCCAGGATCACTGAGCCACTCAAACTCCTCCACCACGTTAAGGTGGCCATTCACGGAGAAGTGGCGATTCACGGAACGAGGTCTCGGATACAAGTGGCCTAAATGAGTTTTCTCCGTAGGGTGGCCAGGCTCGGCCTTAGAGATAGGGTAAGGAGCTCGGACATCAGGAGGGAACTTGGAGTTGAGGTGCTACTCCTTCGTATCGAAAGGAGTCAGCTGAGGTGGTTCGGGCATCTAATCAGGATGCCTCCTGGACGCCTCCCGTTAGAGGTTTTCCAGGCACGCCCAACTGGTAGGAGGCCCCGGGGAAGACCCAGGACACACTGGAGGGATTATATCTCCCAGCTGGCCTGGGAACGCCTCGGGATCTCCCAGAATAAGCTGGAATGCGTTGCGGGTGAGAGGGAAGCCTGGGCCGGCCTGCTAGGCCTGCTGCCACCGCGACCCGACCCCGGATAAGCGGATGAAAATGGATGGATGGATGGATATATTTATTATTAATCATAATTAATTAATTGTCTACGTGTGTCCTTATCCAAAGAGCATCTCAAACAAACTCTATTTGAGTCCTATCCCAAATTTTCTTTCAAATGTATTTTATATTTTGATAAATCCAATTTCAAATGTTTGATAAGCCTTCAAATTATAAAATTCAGGCAGCACAGTAGTGCAATGGTTAAGGCTGTCGCCTCACAGCAAGATCTGGGTTCGATCCCTGTCCTGTCCCAGGTCTTTCTGTGTGGAGTTTGCATGTTCCCCCTGTGTGCAATTCCTCACACCAACAAAACATGTATCCCCCAGGCTTAGTAAAGGGTATCCAGCATAAAACCTGTGTGAAATGCAGATCATAAAATCAGATATCCATACCAGATCGGGTTACCAACTAGATGGAAATAGATGTTTCACTGTGGAGACCCTTAACAAGAACAGCTGAAAGAAGACCATTTTAAACCTAAAACTCTGTTGTAGAGGTAATCGTGTAGTTAGAACCATATGTTTGCTATGGGTAAGCTGTGATACTAAATCTTAATACCACACTATGAAACTACATACGTATAAAAAACAAATTCTATAACAGTCAGTATGAGACAGGTGCGGAGAAGGGCATAAAATAATAAAATGCCTATGAAACCATCAATGCCAAATAAGTCAACATCACCTTTGTTGTGATCGCATCTATCGCATATCTGTGATGTCAGTGCCATAGCCGTCCCTACCTGTCACCATGGATACAGCTGAGGGTGATACGTAATGCACACAAAAGGGGGGTTGGGGGCAGGCAATCAAACGAGATTGGACATAAACCCAATAGCAACATATTGAACTAGTTATAGCTCCCTAGCCTCACTTTGCTGTATTTAGAGCCTCAGTTGATCCTGGTATTACTGTAAGTTTGTTTGAAGTCATCAATAGAGAAAACTGTATTTTAAGCCTGTTTTTATAGACGTGAGTGCCAACTATGTTCTAATCACAGCAGGGAGACTGTTTCATGAAAAAAATCAGTGTGCAGAAAGCTTTATCAGCATTTATCCTATTTACCACTGTGATGTATGAAAAGCCTATCTAGTTTTTGGAGGTGGTATATGAGTTGCAATAAGGTCAAATACAGAGAATAAGAGGCTGTTAGTCTTTGTCATGTGTGTTTGTAGAAGTATATTGAAGGCCTGTTGTTATAGTAGGTAGTCAGAATAGTTTTTAGTTTTTATAAATATTCTGGGATACTAGAATACAGTACAAGCTAAGGATTTGCAGTGGCCACATTGAATCTTAAAACCACTACACAAAATCAATTACACAGTAATGCTAACATTAGAAGAGAAATGTAAATACAAAAGATTTAGCCTACCAGCAAAAGAAGAGGATGTTTTTGGATACTAATCGTTTCACCTCAGATACACACATGAAATGCCTAGTACTTAAGATATTTTGCATTCAATCGCTGTGTGGGATGGTTTGAATGTGAGTGCAATAAATACAAATTTAAAAGAAGAATGATGTTACAAAGAGGCATCATGTTAAACTCAGCCACAGGAACAAAACAGAACTTAAAGTGGCTCCAATATGTTGATGCTATACATGGATCAGTTGATTATGTGCAATGTAAAAGTTGTTTCTCATGTTGACGAAGCCACCTGGTTCAGTCTTACCTCTCTTATCAATTGACACATTAGGCCACGGGTGTCAAACTCAAGGCCCGCGGGCCGAATCCGGCCCGCCACGTCATTTTATGTGGCCCGCGAGAGCTCGAAAGGAATATGATTCATTTTAAAATTAAAGTCTATGCTGCTTTAGAATGTACAGTGACCATGAACTACATCTCCCACAATGCATGTCGATTTTGTGATCCGCGAATTAACGTCATCGTACCTGCCATTATGCTCGCGCTAGAAGCGCCGGAGAGGGGGCGTGGCTTATCTCCGTGGAAACACTTAATTTCCGCCATCCACCATAGAATAAATAACCACTATTTCTGCTTTGTACGTGTTGTGGAAGTCCCACAAACGTGGGAACATCAGACGCCCTCGTGTCTGGGTTCAGAACATCATCCATCGCCGCACACAGCTTCTCCAGGTTCGGGATGAAGCCGCTTCCAGAATATCAACTTCGCAGATTTTTCACGTCGCGTCATTCTTGCCGCCCGGCGGAAATTTGCGTTATTCGCAACCATTCGCGTCTGTGCATTGACTTTGTTTGTAATCTACTCGCGTGAAAAATTCGCAGCACGTTTGTTGTGAACGCATCATAAAGGTGTGTGAGCAGGTGATCCCCAGACCACATCTGTCACACATGTTTTTAGCAGCTCACAATTATGTGTTGTACCAGTTATGTCCCTCTCAACTGTGACAAAACAAGCTTTACACAAAGTTAATGTAATAACGTGTGTTTGATGATATTTGTCTTTGTTATTGTCTTTAAAAGTTTGATCTTTGATAGAGTAATGTGGGTTTCTTAAACCTAAATCAAAATGATTTATGTTATAATAACAGAGAAATTTGCTTACATACGTTTTTACATTTATATAGATGCATGTACTATATTTTTACACTTGAATAAACAATAATCAAATGCAGAGAGAGTCATTTAACAATATGTTAGGGAGTAGTTACATTTATACATTTTTACAGTTACAACCGGCCCTTTGAGGACAACCATAATGCTGATGTGGACCACGGTGAAAATGAGTTTGACACCCCTGCATTAGGCATTTGCGTAAAGAGAGAAAAACTCTGATCAACCCACTGTACACTACCTACTCAAAAACGGCAGACAAAGTTAGCGACTAGCTGGGATACACAGTGGATTAAACATTTAGCAGCTAGAGAGACATATATTTCCCTCACGACTTGGAGAGTAAATATTGTACTTAGTGGTCAAAGACATGTTTGAATGTTAATGTTGCTTTGTGTCTGCTGGATGTGTAAATATACTATGACTCTTTGCTAGCAAGCTAGCCATTATCAACTTAATAACATGATGATATTGGGTTTGCAGCTTGTTGCACTTACCGGGTGGACAAAGAATCAAATAATGCAGGTTTAAACATTGATGGTACTTCTACTTCAATGCCAAAGTAGCCTTTAAGGGAGTTGACCTTACTAAAAAAAAGCCTTGCTCAGGTCAAGCAGTAATAATGTATAGATTACAAGATCAATAACTAGTTCCTAATAATAAGGTCAGGCTTCTTTAAGTGGAAACATAAAAGGGAGGTGCGGGCAAGTGAAATGCATGTGACTATATAGCTTTGACATGTCACGAAACGGAGAACTCAGCTGAGGGCGTTCTATAACACTGCTGCGAGATGCAGTTAGGGCAGCTTGTGGCATAGGCTAATGAAATTAGAGCTAGTTGTCAGGCTGTGGCTGACACTGCAAGCTGCTGCTATTAAATATGTGCTTCGAGAGATTGGGTTTTGACTTGGGGCAAAGGTGATTGACGTGGGTATGAGCTAGCACAACCACAGTACATTGTCCTCATGCTCTCAGATTATAAGACTAATAATGCAACATGTGCACCCTATTATCGGTCGTGCATGTCCAACGGGTTTGGGAACAACGCTGATATGGAAATGCCTGCAATCTGTGTATGTGGAGCATGCCTGGACATAACCAAGCTAAGCTGATGGAGAGACTTAAGTTGGCTTGGCTAGTGCGGCCATGGAAGTGTAAGTATGGGCATCTATTATTTAAGACATAATTATGCAGTGGGCCGCTTTGTCAGCCAGTCAATCAGAACCCAGCTTTTCATTAGGCTGCCTGTCATTGCACTGCGCTGGAGGCAGGTCTTTCACACACAATACACGCGCACGACACACACACACTTACACACATGGCAGTGAACACAAACGGACGCACACTATTCTCTCTGCCAATGTATCATTACAAAAACAAGAGGAAGCGTTGAGACAAAAGTGGCGGGATGACTATTGCTCCTTCCTCTCATTTCCCTACTCTTCTGTCCAATAGGCCCCCACTGAGACTCAATTTAAATGTCAAATGAGTCTGATTGGATTATGGTAGAGTGAAATCTGAGAAAGGCAGAATGAAATGGGTGGGGGAGGGGGGGGGAGATATTAAGGAGGTGCTGATAGACGGCAAAGGGGAGGGGTAGGGGGAGGAGGAAAGTGGGTACGCGGATAAGCAGCCCTTGGATACTGAGCAGCCTGGCACCACTAGACTGAACACAATGTTTTTTCCTTTATTGCACAAGATATTGACGGTAATTTAACCTTGTTTAGTATGAACTGTCAGCATTAATATCCCATGATGGATTCAAGTGAAAAATATTTGATTATGCTTTATAAGAAAAAGCATGACACATGCACACATGCACACTTGCATTTACTTTTGAATAGGTCCTTATGTCTGCTGTCATATGTACAAGTCTGCATGCATACACTACCGTATGTATGGCTCATTGCTGACTCCCACTAGTTGCATGTAAATAGAGCATACGCTACTCCCAAATAGAGTGAGTCATGTCCAGGGTAAAGTCCTACAAGTTTCCAATTAAGGGAACAAGAAGTGTTTAAGTTTCCCCTCGTTGCCAAGAGAATCCTGATTTCAGCACAGACTTCCCCAGTCAAGCACATTACCTGACGAAATGGATAAGTTAATGAAGTCGATCACATCAGGATTCCACAGGCACTTTTATGGGTCAAAACAACAATATGCTAAGGGTGCTTTCACACCTAACGTGTTTGGTTCGGGTCTCAAGCAGACACTGGCGCAACCAGATTTTATGAATGCAGACATGGGATTTTAGCATGATTTCAAAAGCTATAAACTACTAATGAATCCATCTATTGATCGTAAAAATATGTTCAGGAAGCGATCTATTGATCTGTATAAGGCCATGTATATATTTATACAAATCAACACTTACGTCCCACATGTAACCACACCCAAAAATGATGTCACAGTGTATTGAGTTCACTTGCATAAGTGAAGCAAGGACAAAAGTTAAACTACAGCCGGTCAGCAAAAATATTTCCAATTAATGTTAAGTTGCTCTTTAAGTAATTTATCAAATACAAATGCCAAACTTTGGTTCCAGTTTGTCCAGTGCTATGATTCAGGGGCCATTTTTTGCCACCTAACAACTTCAGCACTGTTTAATGTAAAACCTTCATTCAAACATGTTAAGCAAATGTAGGACATTATTAGAATTTCTTGTAGTGTAGTTGACGCCAAGTGGGGTTAAACTCCTGCAAATCTTTACTTTTCATACATGATATTCTCAGTAACATTATACCTGCTAAACATCAACATGTTAGCATGCTGAAGTTAGCATTAACTCAAATTATCACTGTTTGCAAGTAGTTTCACAGAATTGCCAGCATAGCTGTAGATTGTGTTAAGCCATTGTTGAGAAAAAATGATGGGCCATCAATATTTCTCCAGAACGAACCGCTGAATCACATTCACATTAACTTTAACTTCAGCTGTCTGTTGAATTAGTTTGGATTTCAGCTGTGTAACAGTTTCCTCTGAACAAAACAATATATTGTCATTCACTGTATAAACCTAAAAAATAAACAACAGACCTTTATAGTTTAGTATATACCCTATTGCAATACATAGTGTCCCCGAGGACTCTCTCTATTGAAAAGGCGACCATAGATTGATATAGCAAAAAAAGTGATTTAATAATATGCAGAAAGGAGAGGTTAGACATTAGAAGACAGGCTAGAATAAAGTTTAACTTCCCAGTGTTCTGACAGAAAAAACAAAAATGGAGATATAGCATAGATATAGTGTGAACTCCTACCGTTTTTTGGTTTGACAATAGGAGAGATCTCATGAATATGCATGTCAACATCTTGCACATGCATGTTCGTGGGCATCTGAGTGTTTGCTCCCCTTGTGAGCAAGACGTCTCATTACCAAAAATGTATGATTGGTGAGGATGGGAAGAAAAGGGGTCCGTACTGTAGACCTTGGGATCAAAGACATCCGCTTTAACTCCACTCCAGAGAGGAGCGGCCCACAGTAATTATGTTGACTCAAGTCTGATTCAATGTGTACACTTCCTTGTCACTTTGCGTGCCTAGAGAGGGAGGTTTGCGTTTGTGGATTTTCATTTTGAGCAGTGTGAATAATCAGGGGAGTGACAGGGGGCAACGGTGAGATCTACAGTACACACAGGCCGTTAGAAAATGTTTGAATTATGTTGTCTAATTGGTGCGCAATATGTTTGGGAGCAAACAAGAGTAAAGAGACCAGTTAGCAAAGCTTAGCTACAGTTAAGACAGTAACAGAGTGGCTCACATTATTCAATTGGCCCATTGAATCTAGAAGTACAATTACAGATGCATCTTAGCCTATTTTTTATTTCAAGGGAATTTAGGTGTTTGTAAAAAGAACGACTCCTTCACGAAATACTGTAAATTGAGTTTACCATATGTATTTACGTCACAGTCAAAGCATCCTTTTCTGTAGCATTGCACCAGTGAAGGTATTTCCCTGATTCAGAAGCAGAGCAAATGAACAATGAGTTATATATCTTGGGCTATTTAATAGTTATTAAAATTGTCAACAGATTTATTTAATCAGTGGAAGACAGAGCCAACAACACATGAGCTGGTTGCCTGCAGGTATGTGAGGATGCTAATCATGAGTGTATTTAGAAAATGGGGAAAAGCGGCTTCATTAGCCAAGATGTTTAACAAACAGTACGGGAGAGGAGGAGGTTACACAGCGGGCAATGTGCTAGGAGAGAATGGTAGAAGAAAAGGAAGAGGCGACAGCAGGAGTGGCAAGAGAAAGGGAGAGAGGTAGATTTAATTCCTTGACAGGTTTTGATGACAATATTTGAAGTGCTGTTGAAAAAGAAAGACTACAAGGTGAATGCATTTCAAACAGATGGCGAAGAACACTTCCTTCTTCTTGGTATTGATTGAATAAGAAATAAAAACAAAGATGGAAAAGTAAAAGCATTCAAGTAATTAATATCAGAATATAACTAGCAAGCAGACACAGAGCAACATAGGCATTCATTTGAATGTAATGCTCCACTAAGTTCACCAACTAGTTACTAACTTCGTCTGTTTGCAGTTCAGGGAAGCATTTAGTTAGTTTATCTGAGTATTTTATTCATTGTGAGCTTCCTGTTGTTTGCCAGAGAATTACCACAAAGAGCAAAGACTAAAACGTCCTAATGATCTGAGGGGAACTGCAGAGTTGGGTGACAATTATCTGTATAGTCATCACTACAAGGAACTTCACAATAGGCATTCTCATTTGATCAATTGTAAAAGGTTCTATAATGGGATTCAGAGCATTAATATAGCAACAAACAACTATTTACATGGTAAAGATATAGTGGAGTAATGTCTACCTGAGCAGATAATGAAGTCACTCTCGCTCTCTGTGTGTTTTCTAATCTAAGCTTTGTTTACATAGCCGGGCAGGCTATGCCTGCATGTTAATGCATTCAAGTCTCTCTGTTGTGTCCCACTAGCTAGCTCACAGCTGCCACTCTGAACTGCGCTCATACTGCGGTTACAACTGATAACGCTTCCCCGACCGTCACTACGGAAGTGGAGCACCCACTCCAGTTCCCCCTCATCTGTTAGCTCTGTCAGCTCTGTTGCCGTTGTTTGCAATGTTGCTTGCACCATCAGCTGCCAGCCAGCTCCGGCCTCTCCGTGTGGAGGCAATATGCTCTGAATTCCGTAGTGAGCACTTTATAAGATGTAATTAATGATTAGTCCAGCTTTGAAGCACAATCTCTTCTTGATACTGCAGTGTGAAAGTACAATGTTTTTAAAATTACATTTTAGAACTATACAAACTATTTTAATCATTCAGAATTTAGGTATGTATATTTTTTATGTCATAGTGGTGGTTACTGTAATATGCACAGTAGAAAAAGAGCCCTACTATATAATCAAAATTATGCTTTGAACTATTTGTACAATACTTTATCTCATGACAAGGACTATTTAGCATATCAGAAAAATAGGACAACAACTAAAGATAAAAAAATACAAATGCACAGAAGAGAATTGGTTTAATATCCCCACAGAGCTGAGGAAGGAATAGGGCTGCAGAACCGGTAGGAGACAATGTTTTCACAAAGAGCCTCGATCATAATGGGTAACGTAAGATCTCTGGTGAATAGGATGAATGAGTTAACATCACTATTATGTGAGACATGGCTGCATGACAACACACCAGACTCTATCTAGCCGGCTTCCAGTTGGTGCGGTTGAACAAGAGTTGCGAGAGCGGCAAGAAGAAAGGAGGGGGAGTTGCTCTTTCCGAAGGTCGTCACTGGAAGCCGAGGAAACACTCAAGGGCTGCTTTGAGGTGACAGACTGTGATGTTTTCTCTAATGCACATATGAGGACATAGATGGACTCAAAGACTGCATTACAAACTACAGACAACTGGCTTTGAATTCACATGGAATTTAGTGACCGGAGAGGCTGGTCCTGAAGTACTTCCATTCATTACTCGAGCCATCTCTGGTCCCTCTGTAATTGGCTACCAGTCCCGCATTGGAGTGGAAGAGGCCATCATCTTTCTGCTGCACAGAGCTTATACTCACCTGGAAGAGACGGGCAGGACTGTGAGAGTCATGTTCTTTGACGTTTCCTGTGCTTTTAACACCATAAGACATCCCCTGCTCAGGAATAAGCTACTGGACATGAATGTTTATGCTCCACTAGTGGCCTGGATCATCAACTACCTGACAGGTAGGCCACAGTTTGTGAGGCTGCAGAGCATCGTGTCCAACAAATTAGTGAGTAGCACGGGGGCACCTCATGGAACTGTCCTGTCTCCCTTCCTGTGCTCACTCTACACCTCATACTTTCAATTCAATTTATTTTGTATAGCCCAAAATTAAAAATTTTCCTCAGAGGGCTTTACAATCTGTACACATACGACATCCTCTGCCAAGGGACCTCACTTCGGCACAGGACAAACTCCCCCCAAAAAACTCTTTAATGGGGAGAAAAAGGGAAGAAACCTTAGGGAGAGCAACAGAGGAGCATCCCTCTCCTCCAGATACTGTTCACAGTCCTGCCACCTGAAGAAGTTTTCGGATAACTCTGCTATTGTGGGCTGTATCAGTAGGGGACAGGAGGCTGAGTACAGGAGTGTGGTGGACAGTTTTGTTGAGTAGTGTGAATTGAATCACATGCCAGTCAACATCACAAAGATAAAAGAGCTTGTGGTCGATTTTTGGAGGCAAATGAGCCCTGCAAAACCAGTCAGCATCAGGGCAACAGAGGTGGACATCATCGATGGTTTAAGAATACCTGGGCGTCCAGATGTACAATAAGACTGACTGGCCTAAAACACAGACGCTCTGTACAAGAAAGTTCAGAGCCGCCTGTATTTTCTCAGGAATCTCGGATCCTTTAATGTCTGCAGAAGCATGCAGATGTTTTATCACTCGGTGGTGGCCGGTGTAATATTCTACGCTGTAGTGTGCTGGAGCAACAGGGTGAAGATGCCAATAGACTCAATGAGCTCATCAGGAAAGCTGTTTCTGTCCTAGGAGTCAAACTGGAGTCTGTGGTGGTGGAGGTGTCAGAGAGGAAGATGCTGAGGAAACTATTCAGTATTCTGGACAATGCCTCTGATCCACTACATGCCACACTGAAGTCACTTCAGAGCACCTTCAGCCGTAGACTGAGACCACCAAAGTGCACCAAAGAAAGCCACAGGAAGTATTTTCTACCTGTGGCCATCAGACTATATAACTCCTCACTTTTCTGCAGGAAGGATAGCTGAAAAATCGAACTCATGTGCAATATTTCTGCTTTTTTTTAACATGTGCAATATTACGTTTCAATTTCATGTGTACTATTATTTTCATTAATCTATGTGCAATATACATTTCTACTACTTTTTTCAATATCATTGACAATATATATCTTAATATCATGCTCAATATTACTTTTCTTTTTAAGTTTTGATTAGGCACTGATATTAGTATCAGTATTTTTTCGTTGTTGTTTTTTACTTTTTCTGTCATAGTTGATTTGTTTTACTTTATTTATTTACTTTACTTGTATTACTATTGTATTCTATAGTCAGTATTATTTATTTTACACCCTAATTATTTTACTGTTCATATATGTTTATATTTTTATGCTATTGTTTTTTTTTGTTATTCTTCTGTTGTAATCTTGAATGAAACTCTGGCACGAGAATTTCCTTTGGGATTAATACAGTTATATCTTATCTTAGTACCACTGAAACCACTACAAGGTCTTGAAAGTAGTATGACCTGAAAGGACTGAAGGACATCTCTCAGAATATCAAAACCCAAATTATCAACAAAAAAAAGAAAAAAGAAAAATTCTCGGCTTGAAATAAAGACTTCATATATTGCTATTTGGCAGTACAAAATGAGCCCCAAATGAAGGCATGGTTAGGTAAGACAGGAACAGAAATGTGTCTTTAATAATATACAAGATGAAATACTGCAAATGTCTACCCTCACTGCCGCCACCTGCCTTGTAGCTTATTAAAGTTATTATGTTGCCCTCACATATATTTCCCATCAATTTCTCTCCTCTCATCACTCAGGGAAATGTCATGCGACTGTGTTTTTGCCCTTGGTTTGGAGTTTGGTTTGCCAAGAACCTCCAACTTGTCAGGAACAATCCCATTTTAAGACACAAAAGGTTTTGTTTTATGGATAATTTCACCTTCAATTTTCTTGGAATGCTTAATAAAAATGGCCCGTTTGCCTTACCGCCATTACATTTCATGTGTTTGCTAGTTTGATTTGTTTGTGTTGAGACATGGTAGTCACTGGTCTTTCTTCTTTTGTGAAGCATTTTTGCGATGCAAAAATGTTCTTATTGAGGCACCAAAGCGCCGAGGAGAAAGCGATCAACATGAATGAAAGAGGAATAGCAATGAATCAGCAGTGAGGATAGGGGCCTTCACCTGATAATGCTTTTGATCTGATGTGTCACAAGATGATGCACAGTTGACAATTACCTCTCTACTGCAGCACTCAGAAAAACTTTACTCGCTGTTTCCAGCCTACATACAGGCACACACCAGCTAGTGTTCCGCAGTTCGTTGTGCCATTTGCAGAGACCACTTGGACCAGCCTCCAACCTGTAGAACACAAAGCCGAGATAAGATGGATGCAAGAGTCCTATCTCTCTTTGTGTTTCCCAAAGCAAAATGTCAACAATACGAGGTGTCTTGGGTAGTGGCTCCAAACTAAATACCTCTCCTCCATCAGTCCGTCTGGCCTCTGATCCCCTTTGATGCCATTTCATTCCTTTAAAGCTCTGAAAGGATCTGGGCACCATATCTTCCATCTGCTCTACTGCAGTCATGAAAATGCCTTCTTGCCTCAGAGTATGCAGGTGTGTGCAAGTGACATCTAGATTGTAATACACACGTCTTTGTGGACAATAACCGCGCGTGTGTGTGTGTGTGTGTGTGCATGTGAATATGTGTACTGGTGCAGGTAAGTGGTTGTTGACAGTCCTCCTGGCATTGTGCGGAGCGCCTTGAGTGACGTGCGGTATTAAAAGCATCAGAGTTGGGTGACATGACTGTGATAAGGAGCCAGTGAAAGTCATCCTCATTAAACATCAATCCTGCTTGGCTTACAAGCTTGTTGCCCAGGGCGACACCCTGTATGAAACAACAAGTAATGCAAAAAAAGAAGGAGAAAATAAAAGTTTCCCAGTGCTTTTCAGCCGGAGGTAATTTGATGTCCTGTTTTGTATAGATCTGATGAATATTGAAGCATTTCCCTAATTTGACACTGCTGCAGTAAACGTACGAGTAGATTAAGCCTAGTTAGAGGCTCATGTGTGTGCTTATTGTTAGTCTTAAATGAAAGTATAATCATCTGTTAAGTATTATAGGATTATAAATAGTTTTGTAACCAACTACAGATGGTGCTGAAAGTGATTTGTGTCTTGTCTCTCTCATGCACTCGCTTCAATCAAGACACACGCACACACACACACACACACACACGCACGCACGCACACACACACACACACACACGCACACACGCACACACGCACACACACACACACACACAGTAGCAGGGATAGTGGTATATCACTGTGTCTGTGTGCTTTTCTGTTATCCTTAGAGTACTAAATGGAAGCACTGTGACTATGGAGACTGCAGACCCTGTACTATTGTCTATTGAAAATAGCTGTATGGATTCAGCAGCTCTCCAGATACAGGTGTATAAGACTGAGTGTGTCGTATGGTGTGTCAAAAGACATTTTCCCTCTTGTCAATGTCTGATTGCAGTTCCTTATTCCATATTGTGTAGTACACACAGACACACACACACACACACACACACACACACACACACACACACACACACACTCACACACACACACACATACACACACACCTACCTACCTACGCACACACATATCCTCAGGCCATAATCCTAATCCTTTTATTCATCCCATACAATAAATATACAAGAGCTTGTCAAGGTGAAATTGATGCACAATTACCAACAACTCATTTAGATACAAGTGTATGCAGCACACATGTTGCAGGGATAACAGGAGCTCTCATCCAGAGACAACGTAGGGTACAAAAGCATGGGTTACTCACATTCAATATCATATCATGTGCATTAAGGTGTGCTGCGTGCCTTGGTTTGCGGTGAAGATTGCAGCATGAATGTAGCAGCTCCTAAACACAGCGGTTAAAGGGGATTGAGATTATTGCTTGTTCTGCTGAAATTTAAAATGATGTTCAGCATTTCACCCCTGAAATTTTGCTTTGCTCTGCTTTTCATACATGTAGGTCAAGCATTTCCCAAAGCTTTGCCTCATCACCTCTTAATATTTTATGATACAATACATACATAACATATATAGATACTCTATTTGTTTCTGTCTTCTACTCTTAAAGAAGCGATAACGATATGTTTTATCCCCATTGGTATGGAGTCATGGACGCTCAATGCACAAAACTTACAGCAACGTCCTAAACTGGGCACTCTTCATTTTTTAAATCTTTAACTCATACTACTTGCGTTAATCATGTATTTTTCCACAACCAAAACATAGAACTTTTAAGCACACATTGTACCATTCAATCATCCTCAATGATGGAAAAAAAAAATAGTTATATTGCTGCAGAAATAAATGAACAATCTCTATAGTGTTTGCCCAGTTTTAGATATAATCTTTCACGTAGCTATGCCAGTGTGCCAGCCACCAATTCTCTGGAAAGACTCTTCAAAAAACTCTTTGATCCACTAGTGAGTCATAGGCAGATTTATTTTAATGACATTTTTTTTCTTTCCTTTGGTAGATAATTCCAGAGTTTGGTGTTGTAAACTGTGTAGTGATATTGATCTTGCAAATAGAGGTGCTCTAGCTGAATTCCAAACAAATTGAAACACCTTTTTTTTTTTCATATGCTCATTTTGTCAGGTGAAAAATCAATTGGTTTAGAAAGTGTGTCCCCTACTTTGTCAAATGCGAATAATAGGCTTACCTATCGACCATGGAAAATGTGGAATGGGCAAGAAAAAAGGGAAAAAAAAGAAGAGAAATGCTGGGACTAAAAAAAAAAAAAAAAGATAAAATAAAGTGCCCATCAAACTGGTTTCCCACCACAACGAACTCTATTTATCTTTGGAGACTGGGAGATAGGTTATCTCTATTCATGACTCAATGCTAATCTTCTCATCTCGAAAAAATCCTGCAGCATATTTTTCCTTCATCCACTAACACATATAATTCTCAAATGCTTCAGATGGACCTTTCCACTGTGCCTTTCAGCAGCCAGTCACATCATTTAGTGGTTAGTGTCGCGCTAATTATCATCAGGTTTCCAAGCCCAACTTCCTCAGTTCAGAGGCCATATTTGATCCAGTCTAGATGATGAGTCACTGGCCAAGGAGCTGGCACCAATGTGGGTCATGTCCTGCGGTTGGCTAATTTGCATGAGGAAACCAGTAGGGTTTGGCTTTTAACTATCAGGGTCAGTAGAATAATCGTGAGATTCCCTTTTCTTTTTAATCAATGTGGAGTCCTGAACCCTTGTGCAAGGCTGTTCTGAGGGATACATTGAGAGCCCTTTGCTTTATGTACTCTGCTCATGCTGAACATTTTGCTCATAATCAGCATTATTGGATCAGTGCTGGACATACTTGACCTCATCTTGGCGGGTATTAAAAACTGCGGATTCCCCTACCATTGCTCTTTTATCCTTTCTTCACATCTACTGCAACTCACTGTTTCTCTTCTTCAGTTTCACTTTCGTCAGATGACAGAAGCACGATATAAATGTGTTGTCCATACATCGAAGGGACAGATACAATTTTGCCAAGAATTAAATTGTTAAAAATGAACTCTCGAAATTTTTTTGTAAATTCACCTGCTTACACTGTGGGGACTATGAAGAGGATGTTGCAAAAAATCTTAAAGTAAATGCTCAATTTAGGGAATGAGGTATCCCACTATAAACGCTGCAGCCAGGGCACGCCTGTGACTCTGATATGTCAAACTCATGGCAGCACTGTGTCGCCAGTGCTGAGAGAGCTTACAAGGCTTACTTGTGTGTGGTCCAATCATTATCAGGTACCGCAATAATCGAACTAAGTATGTATTAAGAGGCATGACAGCCCCACGCCTCCCCTAGGTTACAGTGTGAAACCCTATATATATAATGTAAATTTAAAATGAAATGCCACTGACAAAATGATGAGATTCTGTGTGTTTTATGATTAGTTCACTAATTCTAGTATCAGGTTTATTTCCCTACTGTTTAAAGGAGATGCTACATGTTCCCATGAAAAAACTACCATGTAATGGAGGTACCTTAACTAATCAAATTATCTTACCAAAGATTTAGTGTCCTTCATGTTCAAGCTAATCATTTCACATGATGAACACATCAAAATGGCGTGTACCATTGACAGTGTCAAATTACCTATTTTGTGGAGGAGAATCGTTATATTCACATAATTTATTTGTACACCATATTTCACAGCTTACTGCACTCAACATTTATTGTGGCTGTTTCTTTTGTTATGTGTCCGTCACATGCTTGGTATGTTTACATATCGATTCTACCTCCGGGTGTACAGGATTGTTTTATTTCTCTTCCTTAGAATGCAACCCACATACTGTATGGCCATATTTTAAGAGGGTACAATGCATCATCAGTCAACCAGCGTAGTGAAAAAGAAGAAGAAGAAAAAAACCTATATATATATATATATATAATAAATAAATAATATATATAATTTATTTTTTGTGTGATTACATCCACATGTGTCTTTCAATGTGCATTGTTTTGCTCTGGGCAATGTCTGAGTCATAGAAGCTGCAAATATACATCAAAATTACTCCTTGACTTTCTCATGGAAACTTATCCATTAAATATCAGATTTAGTCTTTCAGTAAGCCAATACATTCCAAACTGTGTAATTTGCCTATTTGCAGATAATATTTTTGGTTGTGATTTTCGTCATGTTATCTGTTCTGCAGGCTAATTGCGAGGCAAAAATAATTATGTGAAACTCATTTCAAAAACCTTATTGCACTCAATTCCAATGCAGGACGTAGTGCGACTATAATTTAATACATCTGAAGAGGATATAGAGACTTGAGTGAGGCTATGAACGAACAGCCGAAGCTACACCGCTGCTGCGAAACCATTACGGTGTGAATTATGAATAAAGCATGATCTGGCACGATCACACATGATACATCCGTTTAGTGTTGTGGGGGTGCCATCAACAGGTGAATTCAGATACTGAACAATAAATCAAAACCTACGCTACCCCCAAGTTCCTTCTCTTACCTGTTTTAAATTACGTTTGAACATTAGGTTGGGAAAAAAAGCCTATAGCTTGGCAAGCTGTTGCTAACATATTAGCAACTATGCAGCAGAGACCGTAACATTGGCATCCTATTGGAGTTCTTGCCACTTGTTGAGTGGAAGTATGATGTTCACGGGCATCTTAGCCCTGTTTAGTGCAGCATCTCCTGAAAAAAAAGAGGTCCAACCTTGTTTCCCATGCACTTGCTTACTTTACTAAGTTGAGAGCAGCTGCCCTTGGTTTTATATGAATGCTTCTTCTTTGTTTTTGTCTATCCGATAAACCACACACAGGGCGTGAAACATGACCAAGCTTTAGCTGATGTGCAAAGTGAAAAGCATGTCTGAATTTCTCTGATGTGCTCATCACAAACAACCAATTGTAATTTGCTAATACGATACAGGAAACAAAGCCTGATTTGTTTCCCTAAATTGTAATTTCAGCTGTGAATCATAACACTTTTGAAAATAAAGATGAACTGAAACTGTTAAATGGCAGTTGACATTTGGTTGACACACTGCGAGATAGAGGTAAAATGAAATGAAGGTAAACGGTACAAGGGTGTCAAAGACATAGACAATAGGGAAAGGCTCATTAGATAGGCATTGTTTTACTGTGGCATAAATTGCCCCCTCCCCCCACACACACACACACACACACACACACACACACCCCAACACACCGTCTCTCCTCATTTGACAGTCCCTGCAGTCTGCTACACTGCAACACTATGGATTCAGCATTGATTTTAATCAGGGCTGTCACTGGATCAATGGAAGTTTATTACCCCCAGAAGGAGCACCGGCAATGAAGCTCTGCCCCCTGGGAAGTGTAGTTTCACCAGCGTTCATCATCCAACCTAACACACCGTAGGGAGCATCTGGTATGGGAATTGCAGTTTTTATTGTGCACAGTAAATCTCATTGTTATTCTTCTGAAATGTGATGTGATGTGATGTGTTTGACCAATATTGGTGTCATGAAGAAAAATTGAAAAGAAGCGCTCTGGCAGAGTACATGTTATAAATACTTTCGCTGGGAGCACATTTGCAGGTTGCGAAATGCAAAGCGATGTGGCCAGAAGTGGATAGGCGAAAGGAAACAACAGAACGATGTTATTTATTAATGCTCGCAGTTCTGTCAGCATCTAATGTCAGGTGTTTGCGTGCAGAAGGGGTTCTTTTGACAAACATCCACGCGGCAACGTTTACAGTTCTGTATGTTATATTAGAGCCATTACAGAGACCACTTCCCACTGCTCTCAATGCAAACTGGTTTTCAGTGGCCCAGGTGACTAGTGCAAAGCTGTGATTAATTGCACTTTGTTAATAAGCAATTCCTCCAACAACCATCTGCGAGAGCAATTTGAGTATACATATCTGCATGTGTTGGCAGCAAAGGTATATCTGCATGCACACATGTTTCTGTGCCAGACCTTTGTGCCTCCAGGCCATTGTACATGGTCATATTCACTTGGGGGTTAAACAATTACAAACAAGAAAGGTATTTTCCCAATATTGTCCTCATTCCTCTCTGTCCCCACCACTAGTATTTGTCTAATGATATATGAGGTGAAGCTAATACTGTTCTCACCAACCCAATGTCCTGATTGCAAACAATTATTCATTGTTACTTACTGTAATAAAAGGGTAATGGGGCCTCATAAATCTAGTAGCTGGTACTCCCATTCGCTCCCAGAAGGGTGTTGCCAGTGGGCCCACTGGGAGAACAGCATGGTCAACGCCAATGTCAGACATTTGACCTGCTTCGTTGATTTACGTCTGCTTTACTGTGACATGAAAAGCATCACATTATTGTTTCGTAAATGGTTCCAATGATAAATCTTTCCCGCAATTTATGTTCAAAGGAAACTCAGTGACAAGTCATAAAGGTTTGTCAACAGATAGGGCGGCAGAGACACATGCTTGCTCTGATTGGATGCATTGGATGAATGTGATGAGATGAAAGGAGGCCTTGAATGTGTGGAATTAGATTATGGAGCATAATGAAGAAGATAATGTTAAATTATCTGCACCAAGGTTGATGCTTTCATTTGGATCTGAGTGCTGATGTCGTAGAAACATATATGATTAGCACATCTCAGGGGAAAAGCGTTTGATGTGCAATGTCAGGGAATGAAAAGAGAGAAATTGGGGGAGGTAGGTGGGTAGAAGATCTTAATCATCTCAGCTCACGATTTAGGAAGCCTCCCTTAACTAATTCAAACTTGAATTAAATGCAAAATTTTGTCATCACATCGACCTATTTCTCATTCCCACGCTCTTCCTCCCACGCGTCAAACACACACTTATACACACTGGATTCCTAGACTACCCTACAACAGAACGGTAGTGTTACCATGACGCTACTCCGGTCAGTCATCAAGGACAGCTCGTTGAAATTCCGCTCATCTCTTCACTTTCTTCCTCAGAGAGAGAGAGAGAGAGAGAGAGAGAGAGAGAGAGAGAGAGAGAGAGAGACAGAGAGAGAGAAAGAGAGAGAGAGGGGCAAAAAAAAATATCAACTCATGTATATATTACTTGGATAATCCTTTGTAAATTACTTACTATGCGCCTTTGTAAAAGAGGGATAAAATGATTAGAAGGCCATCTGAACAGAACCCTGCTTGTCCTCCTTCCCACCAAGTCCACACACACAAAATCACACGCATACATTCCACCACTAAACCGATGATGATTGCCAGGAAGCACTTAGCGTTGCACTGACCTCAGTGTTTATTGTGAGGATAGAAGGGAGGATTATAGAAAACATATAATAGGGGTGCAGATGGGAGGGGAAAGAGGGTGTGGAGCCTAGATGGATGGAGGAAGGCAAATACTTAAGTAATTCGTGACGGCAGACTCACTGACGGAAAGACCTTTGATGGACTGCATGTCCGGCGCCTCAAGGACAGAGAGAGGTGCATGTGGAGTGCGTGCATGGGTGGAAGTAGAGGTTATGAGAAGGGGTTGGCAGGTATGGGACGATGGTGGGGTAATGCAATAAGTGGGCTGTTTGATTCAATCGCATTCCACGCAAAACACGTGTTTCATTCTGCTTCATTTAGCTCAGCCGTAGCCAGACACTGTGACGCCCAATATATTCAGAATCAGGGGAGCACCTGCTTATATTTGTTCACATGAATACACCCATAGGTGCCAATGGTATGCATATACATAAATATCAAGCAACAGGCCTAAAATGGACATAAACTCATACTTACACACAGGCATGCATGCGTACATGCAGACACAGAGCTGCACCTGCCTTTGGATGGCCCATTAACTGTGTTGAGAGGGAGGAAAGTCAGTGGAGTGTTTCTTATTCCAACAATCAATCATACATTAGCCAGATAGCATATCCAACTGAGCAAACTGCCAACCAGACAGGGAGAGAGAGAGAGACGAGGAAATCACTGCCTAACACCAGGGGCCAGATGCATAAAAGTCTGTCTAGGTTCAAGACTAATAATCTTCATGCACACAGCTGAAGAAATATGCACAGTCTTTAGTTCATATTTGTAAATCTGTGTACACACGGTTCGGTTTTGTGAATATAAACTGCTGTACAAGTGTGTTTACGTATATATAAGCCTGCTTTTCACCCCATTAATGGATTTAAACTAGCTGTTTTCATATAAATACATCTGTCTGATCCAAGAGTCTCTGGACCTGTCAGTGAAAAGCATGCTAACCAAAGTCCTCCAACACGCCAGAGCAAATGTGCCTATTTATAACTCCCACGCTGAAATCACCTGCACCTGTAAACCATTACACTGTAGAATTATGAAGACATATGATGGTATTAAGAAATCAAACAAAGTGAGTTGCAACAGCAAAACAATTCTAAGAATATAAACTCTTGGAAATGAAATTATTTGAAATTGAAAACACCAACAATAGCCTAAATGTGTCTAGACCACAATTAAGTCATGCCGTTCTATTTCCTACCAGTTCTTTCTGGTTAGATAGCAAAAGTTAGCATGGAAATGTCTGACAATATATACGTTTTGATATGAATTCAAGTTCTTGACCGTCATCCAAAGGCAGTGTGGAAACTGAGTACAGTATCCTCTACTGCACTGGCAGGGGGCATTATTATTATTATTAACGTGCCTTTTCATTTATTCCACTCAGTGAAACTTTATCAACACAGTGGCTATCCTTTTACATTTGTTATTCTTACTTGTTCTTTTCTCTTCTTTGTCAGTAGAGTATTGCAACATCAAAACATCAAATCCCCACTGACTGCAGTTTTTGATAAATATCAGAGGTATGTATTTAGACGAGGGGCAGTTTGTTTGAATGCATGTGCACCGTTTGTATTATATAATATCATCGAAACAGTTACACTTACGCTTATTTTTGACATAAGCACTGATGATATGTTTCCCATTTAATATGGTCCATGTACCTTTTTTAATTTATGTTTCTTCAGGAATCATAATGCAATTACAGAATATCTTACATCTTCTCTACCTGGATGACATCAAAAAATATTATTGCATCCAGCGTTTATTTCCATACTGACTGCAAGTAGAAAACAAAAGCAGAATGGAGAGCAGAGTTTGTTTGAGGTGAGTTTTTTTTAGCTGCCTTGGCTTTTAGTCATTAGAGAGACATGGCTATACGGATGGCGGTTGGCCAGTTCACCACTATATGAATTGCTCAGGAATTTTGTAAAGACATTCATGGTCCCCAGAGGATGAAGCTGACTGACTTTGGTAATACTCTGTCTTTTCCTGTAGCGCCAGCAGCAGGTTCTCATTTTTGGCTTCCAGCGAAATGTGTCGGCAACTATTGAATTTATTGTCTGATTATTTTGGCTATGCAATGAATTGTGAGAATGTTGATGACCCCCTAAATTTTCATCATCATCAGGTCGAAATATCAGTTTTTCCAATACTTTGGTTTGTGACCGAATACCTGCAAAACTAATGACATGACACACTTCCCATCAGCCTTAGCTGTACTTTATGCTTTGTACTCGTGTTGATTAGCATGCTAACACGCCGAGACTTTGAACATGGTAAACATTAAACCTGCTAAATTATGAGCATGTTAGCGTAGTTCAGATCTATGTCAAAGCACCCACATGTCTAATACAGCCTCACATCTGTAATCTTGTTTGCTTCTGTGTGCTGCACTGTGCTGGCTGGCTGCAGCTAATGCTGTATTTATGCAACACACCGTAAAAGGTACAATTAGTTGCTGAAGGCATGACTGTGAACCAAGTAAGGTATGAGATATTAGGTAACTGAAACTATTGGTTACTGTATTTGTTTTATAAGAACGCTGAAGCCAAGAAGAAATGTAAAGCAAAGCAAATACAACTCAAGTCAACCACAAAAGTTAGACATTTGATTAGACATAAGGTGGACCATTAGGAACAAATTATGTATTGTAGTTTTAATTTAAATGATTGAAATGAGGACACTTAAGAAGGATTTATAGGAAATATGAAGATAACATAATTCAGACTCTTAATTAAGACATCGGCAAACCACAAACTCTGCAACAGTCAGTGTGGCCTGGTGCAGACTCTTTAGTTGAAGCTCTACTGGGAGTGTATCCTTCACTGTGATAATGTTCTCAACAGTGAGTATTTACTGCCATTAAAGTTAAGCTTTAAGAGGTTGAGTGGACCTACAGGAAATGCCTTCCCATTTCTTTTTATTTTATATCTTTAGTTTACTCAGCTGTTTCTCTTATTTTGCCGTTGCGTATATTTCAGCAGAAATACTGCAGTCAGCAACACAGACAGCAACACATGCTTCAGTGAAACAGTGATACATGTTTGCTTTTCCGTTTCCTGACATTTGTAAGTAAATATAAATGAATATACCTTTGTTTTTTGTTTTTTAGCGAATAAAAAGGTTGCCACTGCTGCATCAGCAGCATTGCACAAGGCTAATAAATACATGATGGAAAGTCATAAAACTCCACTTAATGTCACAAAACAGATGCTTTTGTTACATAAACAAGTAGACAAAATGTCTGTGACTGAGGGAAACAGGTGCAGCTCTGCTCATTGAAAAGCAACATCACAGGGTTTGTTTATCTAATGGAAAAGGAGAGCACATATAAAAAAATGAATTAAATGTAAATATTGTAACAAGTCAAGGTTTATTAACTTCAGAAGTTGGTTACAAACTAGCCAAGCCTAAGTAAATGGTCCATCGGAAGTCATGACACAGTTGACTGATATGATAATATGATTGTGTAAAATAATGGAGCCATCCGCATATCATGAATGAAGTAGTGATGTATGATGTAGGTTTTGCATTTTAGTGTCGATGTACAGTATGTGTCATGTTGGGTTCTGCGAATTTAATTATAAAGATGCATTATTTACATCTGTGCATTCGGTAATAACGGCAGCCTGAGGGTGCTTATGCACTCTGGTGTGTAACTCGGAATTAGTGGTAGCCAGCGTGTTTCAGGTCACTGACATGTAAGGCAGTGAATTACTGTGAAGTGTTCCTGATTGTGAAACAAGAGCTTTGGCCTTTATTTAAATGCTTGCACCTCTCATATTTGTTTTTTCTTTCAACATCCAGGGAAAAAAATAAAAAAACAAAAAAGTCAGTAAAAGCACAACCCTGGGCTCAAAAATATGATTGAATTTCTAAAGGACACTCCCCAAGGATGTTTCTTGGAGACTACTTACTCTTCAAAATATGTTTTATCATGACACACAGGCTTAAAGGGTTTTTCACACACAATACCTGCAGTACTCAACAACTTTTATTTTCTATTTTTTAAATCAATGCTTCCTTTTCTGAATAAATGGCAGTATTAAAAGGCTCAAAGTAAAAATAAATATGCATGTCAATGACCAAGTGCTATTAGGAAAAAACAAAAGGTCAATGTTTTGCCATAAAACTCATAGACATTCTTCCAGTCAATAAGTGCATTCATATCTACCTGTTTTTGTGCGAAAAATGGCGTTTAGTCTTTTAGGCCCTGTTTTGTACGTACGCAACAAAATGAGACCCCAGTTCTGTGTGGACGGATGGAGAGACATTCCTCAAATCTAATACATGAAACAAACAGAAAAGCCACAATTCTATGATGGCTTTTTTGTGTGCTTGTTTTCCACTGTTTGAGGTTTGACAGGTGCTCTTTTAATTACGTCATCTTGTTGTGCCCTCATCTTCTGCAATGATTTAATGGGACACCACTGGCAAATAAGTGCCACCAGCTGTTTATCTCCATGGGCTTATTTTCGATAGTAGAGGATGGAAACGGGCACTAATTAGCATTTTATTTTGCAGATTTTCTGGACAATTTTGTCAAAATTGTTGCTACATTTGCAATGAAACCTGACTAATGCCACCCACACTGTTAGACAAGGTTAAATGTCTCTTACTGAAACATATGTCACACTCTGGTATGGTCTTGGCTTCGAGAATTTGTGACTGTAGTGTCTTAAAATCAGTATCTTCAAGCAGGAGAAATGGCCAAAAGACAAGCAAGTGACCTTTGAAGCCATTCAGGCTAAAAACTGCTTTTCAGTGGAAAAAAATAAGTGGTTTGTAAATATTTCATTTTTACTGCAGTCAACCACCATGTGCCGTTGCAGTTTGGACAGGTTGTCTTCTCCTTTTTCCTTGTGCTTATGAGGTCATCTTATTCCAACACTATGCTACCCTCATCATATTCATGCGTCTGCCCAACAAAACATGCCACATATTTATTTGTTTCATGACTCACTGAACACTGATTATGGATTGCATTCATTGTGTGCACTAGTAGTTTTTTTTTTTCTGTGTCACTGAACACATGCTGTGACATTTTTTTAGCCTGTCTATTAAAAGATATCACATGTATGAATTATGGATGGACTGTTAGATGCTAAAACTGAGCCAAAATTGAAATTTCTTTTAAGAACAGTGCATGTAGCTGGTAGATAGCCAAGTTGTGTTTTTTTTATGCAGACAAAATGATCATGTACCATACACAGCAGTCATTATGTAACCTAATCTAAAAGAGTAATATTTGTGCAGTGGAATACATTGATACAACACTTTAATGTAAAACATATGTAACATTATTGACAATTACTTCTCAGTTCCCGTTGCTTCCGTCTTACGTTTTTCACTCTCACAAACAGTCACAAACAGACTCGGGACTAAGAGCCATGGTCTTTACCTTTTAGTGTTTGCGGTGCTTATTGGAGCGTGCTGTCTATGCCATGGCCCAGCTCTCAACAATGGCCTCAGCACAGATCCCATTTAGTTAAAAGCCCACAGAAGACATGTCTTGAGGCTAAACACGGAGTATAGCAAAGAGGGTAAGAAGGGGAACGCAGAGAGGGGGAGGGAGCAAACGAGCTGGTAGAAGACTCAGACAGATATGAGTAACTGTTCAAATTTGGGCAATGCTAATTGGTTATATTGTTGATGATACCTAAACCAGTCTTTGTTGTCTAGACATCTCTCCTTTAGCTTTGAACTCAAACATCTTTCTTTTGTAAATAATTGTTGACACTAAATTAAACTTTCTCACTCAACAGCAGTATTAGTCATTTACAGTAACACTAGCTCTCATAAATCCAGCGTCAGTCATTCCCCCCTCCCCCCCCCCCCTCTTTAAAATCCAACTCTCTTCATCCAAGTAGACCAAGCAATCTCTCTCTCTCTCATCTTGATTCCCTTTTGGTATTGTCAAAATGATGGAAATAGCAGCAATTCTTCAGTCAGTGTAGCTCTCTAATGGTGATCGGTGTTTTCTGCTGGCATGAAATTGCTAACTCATCTCCTACAGGGCAAGATCAACCGTCATCACTACTGTCACGCCAAGTTTTATTCATCGCCTCGCTCAGCCCACCTTATGGTGATGGAGCACAACAAAGCATCGTATTTCATGCACGTAAACGCTCAATTAGGATCATGTCTGGCAAGGAGAGCGGTCACAGGTATACGCCGCTATCATGATGTAGAAATATTTTGACGAGCTTTGGTGAATTTTACATCCTTCTCTTAGATTTTCTCTGCTTTATGGGATCATTAGAGTTTAAAAATGGCAAATAAAACAAATGTTTGAGTTGGTAAATTACATGTAGAGTCACTTTATTATACTCTCAATCGATACTTGGCCCCAATTCAGTCATCAAGACCCCCGGATAGCTGTGAAAAATATATCATAGGATGGGACACTCTGCCTCTCTATAACAGGGTAATATCACATTCATTTTTCTGGAGTTAGCCTTCATTTCCATGAAGTTAACATTTTATAACTTTACTGCAGTTTTTGACGTCACATGCCAGTCAACAAGAATTACACATGCCTTGCGAAGCAAATTGCTCACATCCTATTGAAAATGAATAGGGCCAAACACAAGGGTATGTCAAGGGTTTTTCAGCAGCCGTTTATTCAAGGACTTGAAGTGCTCCCTGTTTTGTTTCAATTTACCACAATTACCAAGTGTTTGTGATCGTAATCGGGGAGAAAAAATGTTTCCCTCCAAATGTAATGCGGTTTAGTTGTATTGGAACATTATTTTGTAGGTGACAGGGTAGCCACATAAGCCAAGTTGAGAGCTACTTGACAATACATGTTATATATTCAAGACATTGATTAGAACAAATCAGAATTGATTCTTCCATGCCATGCTAGAGATATATTGAATCATTCCTCGACGTATTCCTCGACTCGGAATAAATCTTGCACAGCAGGTACCCTTTAATCCAACACAGCACAGTCAGATACTGTAGTCACTGTTGTGTGATTGTTTGTTTTGGCCCTACTCTCTACATGCATGTAGAGGTAAAACTGAAGAAACAGAATTACTCTCAGTTCATGTTTCTTAACATTTTCATCCAAAAGAATATTTGTCTTGATTGGTTGTTCTTCTCAATGGAAAAAAAAAATTAGAGTTATAAACCCTCAAATACAAAATACAAAAGCTCTGAGCCATGCTGAAGAACAGATTCGAAGTCAGCTTGAACAGCCGAACCAAAATTACTTATATCAAAGGTATTTATGTCTAAGAACCAGCTGTGGCGCCACAGAGCAGCCGCTTCGGCCGAGAGCAAGGTAGACTTAAATCATAGCTTCTTTTTTTTCTGGACCTGTTTGGCCTACAGTCAGTCATGATGGATGGGGCAACAGTGTGTGGTCTGCTGTGGGCTTCAGCTGTTCTTAAATGTATGGGCAGGGGGCTGGAGGGATGGGATGAACGGAGCAGACAGAGAGATGAGATGGAGGGACCAGAGGAGATATATGAGAAGAAGGCCAGGGAGAGGTGATGGATGTCTACGAGGAGGAGCGAGAGGAAAGGGATAGAAGGACCGAGATGACCAGAGAGAAGTTATACTGTAGGTGGGCCGAGGGGGGCTGTGGTCATCCTGTGATCTGTCTCTGTCAGATAAAGAAAAGGATTCTCTCCCTCAGATAATCTCAAATTTAACACAGGACCTGAAGGTATTGTTGGTTGTGTGTTGGTAAGTGGAAATGCACCACATTACTACATGTTACCCCGGATGAGTGTGATTTATAGCATGGAGGGAATGGAACCTGGACGTTTCCTGATGAGCCTGACTTTGTTGGTTCACCATCATGGCTGCAGCCAACCCTGCTGGTCCAAGAGGAGAAGAAGGACATGAGATAGGCATAGTAAGAGAAAAGTTACTGATTATGCAATCAATCAATTTACTATTAATGGTATCTGAATCCCTTGCTACTTCTTCAGGTTCACTGCACATTTGTGTCCTGTCTCCTTTATTTTGTATTTTATGTTCAGATGATTGTCATAGAAAATATAAGATCACCAAATTGTAACATTTGGTGAAGACTGCATTATCAAGTCTCTTCTCAATCAGCCAGATCAATTGCATGGACCCATAAACCAAGAATTTGTGAACTTCTATATCCAAGACTGTATCCAAGACTATCGACAGATTTCAGTCATGTATGCGTTGAAATATGATGACGAGTCCCTAATGACTCCTCTAGTGCCACCATTAGTTTAATATGTGTGGTTTTGAGTAAAATGTCTCAGTATTTTATGGAAAGCCATGAAATTTGGTACACACAGTCATACTCCCCTCTTAATGAATTGCAATGCCTTGGCAGTTCTCTGACCCTCTTCTAGTGCCATTACTAGGTCAGAATTTCACTTGGAAATACCTGCAAAACTAATGACACTCACATAGCTTCAACTCTACTTTATGTTTAGTATTAACCAGCAAATATTAGCATGCTTACACACAAAACTATGACGGTGAACGTGGTAGACATACCAACGCTGAGTGCCCAGTATTTGCTCTTTAGCATGTAGCATGTGTATGTAAGTTTGAAGCATACATGTTTGGGATGAAAGCATTTTAGATTGAATTAAAGATTAATGCATCTAGAATATGAGACTAAATTAGTTAAAGGGAGATGAGAGGGGTACATAACTTTTGCGTGAGCCAGATAAAAAAAGAAAACACACAAACAGAATAAATAAAGAGTTGCATGTTAAAGGAAAGGGCAGGAAACTAGAGGATGGAAAGAAGAGGTGGCATTAGGAGAGAGGAAGAAGGAATGGATGAGGGAGGCAGAGGGAGGTTTTGTACCAAGGAGCACTATCATAATTGTCACATTTGATCAGGGAGGAACTCTAGTTAGCTTCATGGACCACTGCTTTTTCCAAGCTCCCCCCTTACAGAGGATGCAGTAGGCTGAGCATTAGACACAAACAAGCTCGCATGCGCACAGTTTTATGCTGCCGTTCATGTATATGGCTGCACACGTAACTTTGCTCATACAAGCATGCGCATCTGCACATCTACATAAATAGGAAAATAGATGAAATAAATAAGTAAGGGGTGTTTTTTTGAAGGTGTTTGTGTGCTTGGATTTAGCTCAACATAACATCCCAAAGCACCCACCTGTCTTGATTTGAAATATAGGCAGGAAAGAGATGCCTTAACACATAGAAGAGAGGATCACCAATGTGTATCTCTGGAAAGTGTGAATAGAAGTAGTGTTATTTTTGATCAAACGTTGATACATTGGCAAACTTCAAAGAGATTACTCAAAAGAGGGATCAGAAAAGGAAAGAATGAATCCTAAAGGCAAGTGATAAGTACGGATATTCAAACAGTTGCAGACATCCTGCAGGGAAAATGTATGACTCAAGTAAAAAACTGCTTTGAAAAATACTTCTGGTGTGCATGTTTAGGAAGTTGTCAAATTGTCTGTGATTAATTTTTGACCTTTTATTCCCTGATACGAGCTAAGTGGAAAAAAGCAAAGTGAAAAGCAAAAGTGACAATACAAGTTCAACCCCGTAGCTCTGGCCTGTCCTTACTTGCTCTCATTAATGGGAAGCAAATCAAACACACCATTGTTCAGGAGCCATTTAGCCTCCACAAAATTAATCAAACGGGGGGCAATACAATTTTACGACAAGGCAGGCATTTTAAAATTGCAGAGAGGAGGAGTAGGAAATTATAGTTGTTTTGATTAGGGGCCCAGCAGTGGAGTTGTGGGTATCTGCATGCCTTTTGGCTTTTTTATTTAATGTCACTATTAAGGTTGTGGACATAACTTGAACTAAGTCATAGTGTCACCGAAGAAAATGCTCATTGTCATGCTAATACTTCATTTCTTGAATGATAACAGCAAAATGCAAGCTAGGTTGACAGTTTTTGTTTAACTATGTAGCAACAAATGAGGGAAGTGGTAAAATATTTTCATTTGAACAAATGGATATCTAGCAGCCATACACATGTAGGTGTACAGTGCATACAGTATACACCGAAGTGATGGTAATCACACTCTATCCTCATGATTCACTCCTTGATGTTGTAACCCTGCTTTGAGGATTTCTTCTTCTAGTTCTTCTTTTAGTGTTTGTACAAGAACACTCCCTCTGGCCACAGCAGATGTCTGCTAATCAGGTCAAGGGGCCCCATTGACTTGTGCTGATGTACGTACATGGTATATAATAGTATGTTATGCAGTGGCAGGGACAATACAAAGCTTGACCTAGCTGCTTCCTGAAGCATGGCCACCAGAGCTGCAGGTCCATTGTTGTGGAATTGTTTTTAGTGTTGATGAAGTGTAATGAAGATGAGGTTGTAATCATGATTATTGAAACTCAGGAAAAGGTGCTGATGAATGTTTGACAATAATCAAGGTTTGACTTATTCTCAAAGTCATGAAATATTTCTGCACATGGAAGACTGTCAGCTGCTTATTAACCTTGAGAAAATAGATGCTATATTTGTGAAAAAGAGCTTTAATTTCTCCTAATATGGGGAAATGCATGGCAAGGAATATTGATATCCAATGGAGATTGTGAAAAAGCTTTTTATCTTTTCCAATTTGTTTCCAAGGCAAAAATAAAGTGCATAATTTATGTTTAGAGAAATTCCCTTTTGTTTAATAAAATGCAATCACACATATATATATATATATATATATATATATATTCTACGAAGAAGCTCTCAATCTATGTGCTGTCCTCAAACTCAGTTATATCAGTTATAGTGTGTGTACGTCTGTGTGTGCGTATGTTTGACTGTCAATTTATACCCACTTGTGTGTAAATAGGCTCCAAATCACCTTCCATGTCTCTCTGAGCTACTGATAGAGCTCTCCGTGGTGCTGAAATATTCCAAGGGTTTATGTGTGTGTGTGTGTATGTGTCACTAAAACCATGATCTTTAAGCTTCGATGAGCTCTCCATGGTGCTAAAATTGCAACAAACTTGGCATACTATGCATTCCTTTCCATCATCCAACTTTCATTATGTCACTATGTTAGCTTCCTTTTCACTGTTTATTTTGATTAACACGGTCGTATGAGGTAGCTGGTACAACCAGGCAGGATTATGAGAATAGTCTTTTATTTCTATAGCTCAATATTACAGATAATCCAATGTCTCAGTGGGCTTTACTGGCCAACACCAGTAATGGTTCTCAATCCAGCCCAAGTTATCTAAGAAGACAAGGACAGTGAATGTATAATTCAATAATATGGGTATATTAGGCTTAATACTAAATAAGTAAAATCCAATGAAATACATCCACAAGGAGCACTCTTAATAAGTCCTATATTTAAAAAGTTTCCCATATGAACGAATGTATCAAATAAAAAATAATTTGAAGCATTGTGAAAGGCCTACTAGACCACATCCAGCATCTCGCTGTGGATTGACTTCATACAATGCAGAGCCACATGCTTGAAGCACCTGCCAGCCATCCCCATTGTAACAGCACTGGGAAACATTTATAGGCCTGACAATGTGATTGTTTTGTTTCTGCCAAAAATGTTGCAAAAATAGGCTGTTGTAGTCGATGAAAAATCTCCCTTTC
This sequence comes from Ophiodon elongatus, assembly GCA_016806645.1. Lineage (NCBI taxonomy): Eukaryota > Metazoa > Chordata > Actinopteri > Perciformes > Hexagrammidae > Ophiodon > Ophiodon elongatus. The sequence goes on along the minus strand of JACSYO010001600.1, from coordinate 2,348,708 downwards.
TAGCGATGCTGTTATTCTGAAGGGGTGTCTTGCCAACTAGTTGATGTATGAAGATGTGAGGATGTCATGTTTGAGTGATGTCTGCATACCATCCTGGACATTTCATATGGACAGATGTCTGAGAATCATCTGTCATGTGCCTTCTACTAGAATAGTTAACCTTATCAGAATTACTTTTTTTTCCAATTATTTATTGGAAATTATACATTTTGAAGAGGGATTTCAGATAGTCAGTAAGTGAATTAAGGGTGGCGAGTGGAGAATTTTTCATCAATATATGTAGCCACATTATTAGTTGTGATGGCATATTCTAATGCTAATAAATGAGCATGATTATTACAGTCACAGACGGTCTCCCTTTTGATCTGCTTTGTGCTTTCATTTGGTCCAATTTGGGAAGCCACAAATTTGATTTTCTGCAGAATTCTCTCAGGCGAATAGCAAATGTTCACAGAAAGTCGATTAGAAGAGCTGTAGAGTAGAGGACAATTATCAGGCATATCTTTTGACAGTGGTACACGCAGGAAATGCCCTAGTTCCTCTTTTATAATCTTAAATGGAGTTCGGACACCAAAACACACGCATTCTGTCCAGACATTTCAGATAGTACCTGTCCATTTAGTTTGAATACTATATTATTTCTGTCACTAATAATCAAACACACAATATCATAAATGACCAATTAAAAATGGATGTCTGGAATACAATGTATTGAATGTACTCAATAAACTAATGTAAAGCTCTAACCCCTGCAGCAGGTAAGTAGCATATTTCCGAACATAAAATAGTGACAAAAGAAAATCTCGCAAAATCTATTAAACTAATAAGTGAAGGAATGTCTCAACTCAAGGCAAATTTTGATTTCAAGTTCAAACGGCTCTGACATGCTGTAATAGCAGTGATAGCTTCTATTTTCTCTGTGTCGTCTGCCGCTGCATATATTTACTGAGCCCATGAGCAATTTTCAACTGTCGATTTTGAAAGTAATGTCCACTTTTGTCTTCAGAGATTCAAGGCGGCCTACACTTTCACACACTGTTTGTGTGTTGGTCAATATAGTGCACAGTTATTGACTGTTCAATAAACAAAGAAATGTCATTGTATGCAAACGCTTTCGTTCCCTGTGGTGCATCTAGTTATGAGGATACAGTCTTAAATTCAGAGTATAGCAGTTAAAGAATCGCAGTGATTTCATTTTGCCCCCAAAATGGATGATTAGTTACAGAACTGTGAGAAGACTGCAAAATAGATGATGGATGAATATATGGACGTTTGATAATCTGTCTACACTAGAAGAGCTGCACCACTACAGCTCCTCCTCCTCCACCTCCAAGCCCTCCCAAGAAGCACTTCAGCTGACTAATGTCCCACCAATTTTACTCATCCATATGCAAATATATGCTGCAAGGATTCCTCAAAATCTAATCACATCGTCCACAGTATGGAGGATGCCTGTGACATAAGCACGACATCTGAAGCCATGGAAACATTAAGGTGGCATGTATGCATGTTTGTTCAAATCTCTTCTACATTTCTGCCAGAGGATCAGAAGAGCCAAAAAGGCAACATATTATCATGAGACATATGATATCTTACAAAATTATTATTATTATTGTGGTGGCGGGGGCGTGGTTGGGCTCAGCTGCAGAGGGGACGGAGTGTGGGAGTGGTTCAGGGAACGGGGCCGGAAGAGGTTTAATTAGCCTCAGCTGGTCTGGGTTTGGCTGATTGAGGTTGCTCCCCTATATAAACCCCAGTAGGGACTGAGGGAGGGGAAGAGAGCAGAGATACAAACTGCCTGAGCGAGCAGTTGAAAGCAACCAAATAAAGGACATTGTGAACCGCTATCCCGCCTACAGAGTGTCTTTGTGCTGGGGGAAACTCACGGCTAACACGGTCTTGTTACAGTTATATTTCCTTGCGATCAGTACTCCTGCGCGAGCCCCTGCGTTGATTGTGAACAAAACTACTTGGTTAGCTTCAGGAAAATATTACGTTTTGGGTTAAATAACTTCGGAAGTGGCATTACTCAATACGGAAGTTACGTGGCAAATAAGTCAACGCTTGGGTTAAAATGACTATGGAAGTGGTTACATTAAGTTACTGAGAGGAACTTTGAACTGCTTATCAATATACCATTGATCTGCTCTGCAGCCGGCAACAGTGGCTCCCCCTCTGGCCAGGAGCAGAGCGTCACCACACTGCCAGAGGCTCAGGCCGTATTGCTGGGCCCACTGGAGGGAAGGGGGGCGCAGGAGAACCACAACCAGGACTGCTTGGTGGGCGACTGTCAGACCCCTCTTCAGTAAAATGTTTAAGTTTTCAAAAGGATCTCTGGCGCTCAGAAACACTATCACTATGTAAATATGTCTTGTATTTGCTTCATCGGACTAACAGTCGTGTTCCTATAAGTGGAATATAAATAAGTGGAATAAAAAGAGATGCGAATTGCATGACAAACTTTGCATGTGCACTTGCTGTATTTGTAAACTGCGCGTGCTGACGTCACTACGAGCGATGGTAGTGGGGGTGGGAAGAGCGGGAGGGAGGAAGGTTGTCGTCGTGAACGCGCTTGACGGATCCCCGGCGGAGGGCAGCGAGTTCGCGCATCTCTGTTCTCCGCTCTTGAAGCGACTGCAGGGGAGCCAGATGCCCGAATGTGAGCCGCTGCCTGTGGATACCTATCCCAAATGCCAGAGCAGGCGAGAGCCACAGACACATTTCACCCTCTGACATGATAGTGGAGAGAATAGGGGCAGTAAACGGAGTAAGAATTGTTGTTTTTTTTTAATTGATTTTCCCTTTCTCTCAACATCTACTTCAAATGAAGAGCTTCCTTGGACTTGGAGTACCGGGCATCAGTAGAAAAAAAAGCCGTTATCCCACTCAGCCCCTGCTGCTGCGGCGCTGCTGCCCGTGAGCGAGCTCTCCTCTCATTGCATTGGAATATACAGCGTGTCTATATGCGCAAAACCATGGAGATTATATGACGTGGATTTATTTTTTGAACAAAACTGGACATGTACAAAAGGGACGTTGCCTCTTTTCAATTTTGAATTTATTTCATTTTTTGCGTTCTTTTCCGTTCTTTCGTTTGACCAATGGCTACTTTATGATCTCATGTCCTTAGCGATCCTTCCTTATTTTCATTTATTTATTTTTTTACACTTATTATTATTTTCGGTCTGTTTCGGAGGCGCAGAAGTGGGATGCCTCGCAGAGAACATTTGTGGGGAGAAGAATCCGCGCAGCAGCGAGGGTGAATGAATGATAGTCTCCCTCTCCATCTGAGACGTGCCATGGATGGGAAACTTAATTTGTATCCACGGAACCGATCGGGGAATAGCCGTCGCATCAAATAACTACTGCTGACAGCGATCAGGTAATGTATCTTATCTATTAAACCCAACATCTCAAAACACCCCGCTGGACTGTTTCTTTGCGCCCTGTACTCCAGCATGCTTTGCAATCTGCCGGCGTATTTATTCATTTGATTCTTGGCATCGTGTGTTCAGATCAGTGTGTTTTTTAAGTGTAGTCCGGTTTTAATGACGCATATAGTGTCAAATTGAAAGGGGGACTGGACCCTCATTCTCGCCCGTTTCACAGGACTGAAGTATATCGGCAGTTGCCCGCGGGGATGTGTGATCAGTGAACCTGAACGGAAGTACCGGTCACAGAAAAACCCTCAAATACATCTCGGCAGTTGAATTACAGCCCATTAGTTGAGCACAGGTGGACAGCAGCAGCCTTCTGAATGCTGAACCCCTCGGAGGGAGACACAGGGAGCTGTATGATTGCCTCCAAAGCCGCTGGCAGACCTGTAACTTTGCGCAGTGGCCAAAAGAAACACGCACTCGCCCACGCACACTCACGCACACACGGCACATTGTGCGCACATAGCATGCACAGTCACTTTAATTTCCCACCTTCCATACTGACTTGCCTCTTTCAACGCGTTCACAACGCTCACGTCCTCCGCCCTCGCAACACACACAGGCAATACACGCACACGCACACGCACGCACAGTGATGTTGTGTTCTTCCCTCTCATGGGGGTTTTCCACGATGCCATTTTGAGTTTAGAAGACCAATTTCTAATTCACAGCTCCTCCACCCGCACCGACACTTCCTTTACAGTACCCCTGATGGCCGGAAATGATTCTGGGCAGGAGGTTGTCTCCTTCGTGTGTCCTGGTTCATGTCTGGCGTTATAGGTTAGAGGGCTAATGCCGATGTTTCTTCCCGCCTGTGCGAAAGTGTGCGCCTGGGTGAGTGTGTGCCTTCTCCCGTTGAATGCTAAAGAGCCAGGATGTACCGAAGACGCCAGTGAGCGTGCACTCGGGATTGAAAGGGGAGGGGGAATTGACTTACATCCGTACTGGCATCTCACCACACAACAGAAAGCCCTTTGAAAGCTACCTGATCACGCACTGAGCAAAGGTCCGATTTATTTGTGGGGCGCCCCTGACAGTGGCGTGCGTCTGCCGCAGTGCCACTTCTTCGAACCATGCATCCTCCCAGATCCATTCCGTGTTATTTTCAGTAGAATGATGTGTTTTCCTATCGAGTCTGTGAACGCGGTTTCCTCAGTCGCTGGCCTTGTCTACCCCCGGTAGCGAGCAGGTGGCTCCGGTGACGCTGAACGGGAATGACAACCAGGACGCGACAACGGGAGTGCAAAGGAGCCTCCGAGCAATCTCTCTCTCTCTCTCTCTCTCTCTCTCTCTCTCTTGTTTCTATCCATCTGTTGAGCATGCAGTGTGTGTGTGCGCGCACCCTCTCTGCACGCATCTCAAAAGAAACTCCCACTGCACTATCAAACCCCCTTAAATAATGGAGTGTTACACACATGGCAGCAGCGACCTCGATTATTTTATTCCCCAAGTAGCCATCTGTAGCATGTTGAACAATTTCCTACAATATTTTACTCATTCCACCACTGAGTCGAGCCAGACTTTACTACAGCAGCCCGCGGGTGAACTGGTGTATATGCTATTGAACAGGGACACTGATTCATGAGCAGTGACTGTCTCTTTGGTTCTTGGCACCATTGAGGATTTGGATTAACAGGTCAGCTTTAGCCAGCAGTGTTACTCAAATGATGAAAAGAAAGTCCAGTGATCATGAAATTGACTTTCAAGAAACAAAATCGTTAGAAAACCACTCATTATGACCACAGAACAAAGTTAAAGGCACACTGACTTCATCTGGAGAACTCTCTGTACTCTATGACTGCCTCCACTCTGAATGTGAGCAGTGAATAATAACATCACCTCTTCTTTTTTTAAACGCGGCGAATAACCTTGTTTGTTTTATTTCTCCGGGCTGCTGTCAGAACTAATGGAGCCGGCAGGGCCGTGTCCCCTTTTAGCAGAGATGAGCAACCCGTGGATGATGGCTGATGAGTTGGATGTAAGAGAAGGCTCCTTTTTTTAACCCTGCTGTGTAGAGGACAAAGGGTGGTCCGGGGCATTGGTTAAAGTTGTTGCAAAGTCTCTTGAGTCTAATATAGCATCATTTGCAACCAAAACGTCCAACCCTGCTCATAGTATCTATTCAGGGCATTCTGAGAACATTTGAAGCAGTGATCTAATATTAGTTCTCAATGCGCACTTCTATGATTTTCTAATTTGGAGTAATTTTGGTTAATTTACAGTGCGTGTCACAACTTCCCACACAATAATTGCCCATGAAAAACATACACATGTTATCCTCTTTGTGGTTTTTGATACATATTTCTAACCTTTGTGTTCCTGTAGAAAACACAAGAGATTCACAAGACTTTTTATTAAAAAAAAATTATTTAATGTAGTTTTAAACCATTACACCCTCTCTAATTTATTCTGCCTGCTTTAATTTAGGTCATAGATCAAGTGCACCCAACCCATTTCACCAATTATTCCAAAAAATAAAGTACCTCCAGTGGTATCTACTTTTGGTTTTACGTGGCCAAAATTCAAGAAATCTGTTTTTGAAGCTTTCAGATGAAAAAATAAATGAAAAAACATTGCTGGGAAAACACCACACGTTATTTCAGACTTAAAAAAAACATTTGCCGCAGTCAAAATCTTGGATATCAGTCTCCACAAGTGGGACTCCTGACCAACGGTGTAAATGCCAGGCGAGAATTCAGCAACCTGGACATCGGCCGCGACAAAATTACATGAAGAAGAATCAGTTGCAACATGCTTTAAAACAAAAATCTCTAGATTATTGTTTACAGCATGCTCTGTGGCTTATCCACAGTAAGGCAGATTATTTTTCTAGAAAAAAGCAGTTACATTTTTAAATGTCTTTCATTAATATAAGTACCACAAACAAAACTCCATTCAACTCTATATACTCTATGGTATGATGATTTATGTGATATCTACAGTATATACAGAGACAGATAACTTTACACCTGGTCAAATAAAACCCAAACTATATGGCCAGATATCACAAGGGTTAATGAAGAAATGTACTTATTCTATAATATTCAAAATATTTTAAAGTGGCTGTCACTCACTGGTCGAGTATTTATTAAACCTTAAAGAATATACCAGCAATGACTATTCCAAAGTGTATCATACACATCATGTTTACATCTGATGTACGTGTATTGTATTCATGGTCGAAACTGACCAATGTGATTTATTGATAAAGAAAATCACACATGGACATTCATTTTGTATAAATGTTGTCCAGTATCTGTACATTATTATAGTGGAAAACAAACATCCTCATTTAGCTTGTTGAATATGCAGTTAAGTCGGCTACAAGTGTGTGTGTGTGTGTGTGTGTGTGTGTGTGTGTGTGTGTGTGAGTTCATGGGCATGGTTTGCCGGATGTGATGGTGATGGCATGTGGCTTGAAGAAGAACATCCTCCCTTTGTGGCCCAAGATGCAGGTTTTTTTTCCACTTCTCTGGGGATCTCTGAATCTGCCACAATTTTGTTTATGTCTTCTTTTTTGGCTGGAGTTGTTACAGAAACAAAACCCTCTGCTCTGGGATTGTGTGTCCCTCGGCAACCTGGTCGAGGACATCTCCAGAGGTTTCTCTAGCTCCTTTAGAAATAGCTTCCTTTATGGGGAGCTCTCTGTGGTTCCAGGAAAGAGTTTCCCAATGAGATCAAGTGCCTTATTCACAGTTTGTTAGCTGCTTGCTTATTGTTGCACTTCCCCAGAATGACATGTTGGAAACATGGAGAAGCCTTGTATGTTGCTGAAAAGTGCTGATCAGTATTGCTAGGTGTCATGTTGTAGGCAATGTTTTCTTGACTCAGACTTAAAGGCTTGTCGTTTTTCAGTCCCATGACAGGAGAAGTGGGATGTCTGAATGTTGCAAGAATTGATGCTTGGCTGTAACTGGTTGTGAAAAATCCTCTCTTGAAGTTTTATATTTAAACATTATTAAAAAAAAATGTTTACTGCCTTGAATATTGAGTGGGAAGGAAACCTCGTGGCAATCAGATGAGGAAAAAAAAACACATTTATTACGGAATAAATTAATGAATTGTCAATTTTGACCGTGGCACAGCAGGAAGGTTAAATGAGACAGAGATATGAGACGGCACGTAACGATTGCTCCATCATTCAATGATCAGCTGAGCAGCTGCTGGAAATGCGACACAAGTGACAATGTGACACATATCAGCTGGAGATGAAAACCACCCAGTTATGTGGCAGTTTTATAAGGCCTGTAAATGTGATACTAATAACATCTTCACCATCCGCCCATGCACTAATGCTGGCAACGCTAAATCTCTTTCGCTCTCGCTCTCTCTCTCTCTCTCTCTCTCTCTCTCTCTCTCTCTCTCTCTCTCTCTCTCTCTCTATCTCTATCTCTATCTCACACATACATGTGTACTCAAACCTCTCTCTCACCTATCTCGCTCCATTTCACGTCACACTACTCATGCAAGTCTGATGGCTGATTGGCAAATGTGCAAGAGCAGGCATTAACACAAACACAGCAGGAGGGAGAAGATACATTACGCAAAGTGATAGTGGCACGTGTTTGCTTGCATGCTGTTTAAATGCATATGGCATAGGGGCCATGCGACAGCTTGGTCTTGCCTGGATCACTGCAACCTGGCTGAGCCATTGTCCCCCTTTTTTGTTAGTTTTAAAATTGCCAGTGACTAGATATGATAATCCAGTCGTACACAGTACTTGTAGGGCTCCGGTTGATGTATTATTTTAAGTAGGGTACGGCTATCTTCTTCTGTCAGTGTGGTCGGGTGAGCCCGTTCCAGTAGTATTCACCAACAACAAGGCTTCAGACTTTTCATCGCCACATCTAGAAAGTCTGCTGTCAGCTCTCTGCACATCAGCCATCACTGGCCATGGCTACAGCTTAGCAAGGGCCAATGAGGGAAAAACCAAAATGTTTGTATTAATTATGGAGTTGAGATGAATCCAGCGGCATGCTGAAGTTGCCTTTGAGATATTAAAAATAAATCCGAAGAAGCAGAAGGGATCAGAGGTGAAAGATTTTCTAAGGGCAAGTAACTACTTTTCTCTTCTCTTCCCCACAGCGTCATATATTGTGCCCTCCTACTTCTTATGCTCTGCCATGCTCCATTTGGAGTCACAGATGCCTCCGTCACTGGGGCAACATTCATTTGGCGCAGCCTCGGGTGACTGTGTCAATATTTGCACTGAGTGCCATTTTGTTTTGGGGCGCTCTATAAGCATGACTGGGCTTGGGTGAGGCTAAGGCTAAAGGAAAAAACGACGGGAAAGAAAAACCCCGGCCCTATAGACTCACTCTCTACAATTAATTAAGCCTTTTGGCAAGAAAAGTGAAAGGATGGGCCTCCTTGGGAATAAATAGGTTGGGGTTGCAGGAGGATGGGGGGGGGAGGAGAAAACAAAACAAATTAAGTGCCTAGAATTGCCGGGATGATTCACATCTCTGATTAATATTGATCGCACGAGGGATAAGAAACTGCCACAATACAACCATAGAGAACAGTTAATTCAATTTGTTTTTGTGTTAATAACTCTCTTTGTGCAAAGATGAACATTGGGTTTTTACTGCGAAATGACGGCGCAATTTGAGGTTGTTACTTGGTGTGCGTGGAACTGTGTGTTTGTGTGTGTTCGCGCGTACTCCTGTCTGTTAACTGACTGCGTCGCAGAAGTAATATTTGCCTTTTATGTAATGTTTTTCATAATGTGTGGCCCTTGGGGATGGAGAACGAGCAAGAGCTGGCAGATTGTATTGATCTAGAGCATCTAAATCTGCTTTTTTAAAGTGCAGTGCAGGAGGGCCCGCGAGGTTCACATCAGCAAACTTGTTCATTGAATGCTTTTTCTTCGGTTGCTTCTTTCCAACTTATTGAACGAGTCCTACCTTTTTATTTTCAATCCCATCTCTGTCGCTTTCTGCTTTTATTGCTCTTGTTTTGTCTCTGTACTTTTGCAGATTCGATAACATTACGATGCACACGCTCCAAAACACCTTATCTATTTTGGTTTACCCCTATTACGTAATGGAAGATTTCCATATCCACAGAAATACACGTACAGTTGCTATCCTTTGCAGCTCACGCACAAGCAGGCGGCTAGTTCCCCTGCTTAACTCCTTGCTCAGAGGGCACAGACTCATCTGCCTTAGCCTATTGGCCTCGTCATCCACAGAGTTCCCCCCCTGTGACACCCATCGGCCTCTATCACGGCTCCTTATAGCAGAGGATGCTTCGTGTTCGCAGGACAACAAGTGGAATGCTGTGCTCTGTGGAAGCAGATGGAAAGAGCCTGGACTCCTTTGTGGTGGGATCTAACAGGGTCTGATGTGTGCGTGTGTGTGTGTGTGTGTGTGTGTGTGTCCAGTGTTGCAAGTACCGGCTTGATAAATAAAATGTCTTCTGCATCCAAGTGATTTAGTGGGATCCTATACCAAAGAGCTTTATTAAAAAAAAAAGAAAACAAGTATTACAGCAGCTTTATTCAGAGACGATTAAATGGAATAAGGCATTACTATGCTGTTTACTTTCATTCATAAGTAAGAGCAATTGAGTTGAATAAGTCCTCATTCAACTCCATAGGCTATTGCTGTATATAAAATGTCTTCTTTGAATCTGCTGTCCCTGTCTGTTTGAATGAGGTTAAGAAAACTCCGCCAAGCATTCAGGGGTAACATGCTGTGATTTTTATGTGCTGCCAGTTTTCATGTTTCATTAGTTCCGTGTGAGTTTGTTTTGCTATATGTGTGAATGTTGGTGCATGTGCGATCATCCATGCCTGTGTGTGGGTTGAGAGAACCTCCCCAGGTCCAGTTTCTTGTCAAAGCTGCGGCATGTATATTTTAGATGAAACAAAGTGGACAGGTGGAATTCCAGTCCAGAGGCATGCATGGTAGAAGCACAGTGTGGCAGGTGTGTACATATGATAGTGCTTCGTTGCCATGGAGACATGGTGATACTGTAGCCTATAATCATGTTTTCTGTACATCTTAAAAATGTAGGGCTTGAGATTAATAGAGATTGATTGTGTGTCTTTGTGAGTCCATGTATCTGTTTGCACTCTGAGGCCAATATGCATTCTTCAATGTCTAATTCCTGATTTCTTTTGAATTTGAGTATTACAGAGAGAGAAGGGGAGAGGGAGAGAGGGAACAAGTGAGAGAGATGTTCACAGGTTCTACTGTAATAGCTTTAGACTGCACTGAGAAAGTTGAATGCAAATGTGGCTCTCCGCAGTGGATATAAGTCTGCATAAATTATTGAAGTGATTCTTGAAACTGTTAAATGGACTCATTTACAGAGCGAAGCAGGCTTGAGGTACGAGGTCAAATGGTTGCATCCTGTTAAAAGACTATTCCACCAATTTAGCATCACACTCATACAACACTGACAGGCTCACAATGGGCAGTTAAAACAAGTATTTCATCATTTGGTACAGGGGATTAATAGTTTTTAATTAGTAATCCAAAAAGACATTTGAGAAAAATACAGATGTTACTTCAAACTAACATGGCTTACAAATAGTTTTTCACATTGCTCATTTGCTCACCGTTTAAATAGCATATTGGACATAGGGTTATTCTTTTATTTTCAAATCCATTTTAGGATTAATTGAATTCTATCAATATGTACTTGACTATCTACCACATTTGAGCTTCATTCTTTGTTTCCAAAATAGTGACAAGGGTGAGTTAACTCTGAGGCTATGTACAAATCTCCATTACAGAGGGGAGCAAAATAATGCACAAAGTATAACTTTAAGTTACTCCACCAGAATGTTTATACCTTGCAGCATATGTAAGTGTTGCAGAGTAGCAGCGAGTGGAGAGATGTGATTGCATGTGGAGTAGCTTTTTTGAAAGTGGGGTTATTGGTTCTCTCTCTCGCTCCCTCTAAGTGCATTTGCAGTCTGTGTCTCATGGCCACTAATATCAAGTGTATGTGTCCACTCCCTGCATGGCAGCACAAATGTTTGCTTTAACAACACACAAGTGGCTGTGTTTGTGGAGTGTGACTGAGTTTGTGACAGTTCAGATGGACCGATTACAGAAGTCACAAAGAGCTCCAGTTGTTTCACTTATTTCCCTTTGGACCATCATCTCTTGTTGTTGTCTCTGTCCATTCATCAAGTGGAGTCACACACAACTGCTGAAATGTTCTCGAGTTCAAACATTTCCCCCCGCGTTGACATGTCTTTGTCTTTGAGTTTTTGATACAATGCCGCAAATCTGGAGCTGTGAGCTTCTGTTTCCATCGTTCCTTACTTTGTATGCTTTTACGCCAACATTAAATTCTGCTTTGAGCTGTATAAAACAACTGAAGGGCAGCATTCATCACATTTGGTATGGAGCAGGAAAGGAGCAGATTTTCTCCAAGTATGAGTGGAAAGAAAGCGGGGAACAGCAAATATGAAACGAACAGCAGCTGGGAAGGGAGTGAATACAGAATGTTTTTGTGTGCTGCACTCTGCTCACAAACCATGGGATTATGTGTGATGAATTTAATGGAATTTCATGAAGAATGTATTCATTCAGGTGTTATGGCGTCCTTATCGGTCAAATTTGATTTGCTTCGGTGTTACCTTAATAACAATATCAGGACTTCCTAATAATAGGCCCAGTGTCCAAAACCATTTTTGGTTATTCTGAAGCAAGTGTATTCCCGAGGATGTGTTTGGCAAGTTTTATGGAAATGATTGTGGAAGGTATGATATGTAAAACTTTCAAGAACTAAAACTTTAAACTTTAATTAAAGCACCATGTGGCCAAAGGATCATTCATTAGGTCCTTCGTGGTTCCAGGGTTAATTATTTACCATCTCAAGGGTAACTGCGGAAATGTATGGACATGGAAAACAATAAGGTTAAAAAAAAAAGCTGCAAAGCAAATCAGGTTATGCCTTGCAGCATTAAATGTCTAAAAATGAGTTACTGCAGTTAATAACATGACTCCGATTTCCATGGAATACCACAGAGACATGCAGGTATTTTGGAGCCGGATGGTGGTCCCTTCACAGATGCCTTGGGTAATTAATGTCTCCCCACCAAACATTGTGACCAGAAGCTGTGTCATCACCTGGCTCTTCTACTACCATCACAGCAATTAGAAAGGTAGATGAAATGAGACTGTTGCAGAGGCCAGCGATGTAATTAAACTTGGAGTGAGAGGCCACTGGGCCCCTATGAAGTAATACCCCTCCGGCCCACACAGTGAGTGAAGGCATCGCCACAATGGCCCACGTGTGTGCTCTTCATCAATGAGGTTGATCTCTATTGTGTACATGCTGTGTGGGTATCACGGTTGTAGGAAGAAGCACATACGCAAGATCACGCGTTGACATACAGAAAAACTTGGAATTGGACTGACAGAGGCCAGCATAATACACTTAACAGTATTATTACTTTAGAGAAAGCTTTTATCTTTCACATCCACAACTAATCATAATCTGCATTATGAGCAGCAAGGACACCAATAGTTCAAAACAAGCACACACTCTATATACATGCACCGTACGCTTGATGGACATGCATCAACTGAGATTGTACCATGGAAGGTTAAGGAAGTAGCTCCACATTTTTTTTTACTTATTAGCGTTCTCTCTGTAGCAATGCAAACCTGGTGACTGCCCAGTGATGCAGAGCTGGCAATAGGCTAAACTTAGCCTCATTTAGCTTAGCTCAGAGACGGGGCAACAGGTAGCCTGGCTCTGTTCAAGGTAAATATCTTTTAGGAGGTGGATTCAGATGGATATGTGTAAATAGATAAATGATATGGTCAAAACAACAATTGCCCTAACTTACAGTCATTTTAGTTGTTAACCTGGTACTATAACCTAAACCATAAAAGGCCATTTTTTTCTGTTTCAGGGGTACATATTATGCCACTGGATATGTGAAAGTATAGTGTCAAATTGTGCAGATGTAGCATAAATAATAATCATAATATATTAGAAAATTCAGGTATCACAAATAATAAGAATGATTATAATGATCAAATGTGTATGAATGATCTGTTTCCATAACATCTCAGGCAAAGTTGTATGGCAGGCATAATTTATGTGCCCACAAAGTGCTCTAAAAGATAAGAATAAGCCATAATAACATCCCCGTTTGTGGGTCATGTGGTTTATAGAAAGGGAGATATGATAGTTGGTGCTCTGATTTCTTTCATCATATATGGTCTGTGCTGAAACCACTCCCACGAGTGTGCTCTGCTGACGTGAAAATGGTTTGGTCTGTAGTAAATAGAGGTTGTAAAAGACCAAATTGAATTGTTTGTTGGCCAAGTTTAAAACTAAAGCTTTATGATATACTGCTTGGCCATATTTTGCCAGTGCTCGCTTCAAACTAACACAGCCATACAGTGCAATTTGAGTTGCTAATCAGTTGCCGTTCCTCTGCTCAAATTGTAATGAGTTGCCTCGGGGTCTTGCAGAAACCTCATATATCCAAAGAGTTAGCTATTCTGGGAATCAGAAAAGCACAGGGTGATTGTCCCAGCTCTGATCTTTTATAATGCATTATCTCCGGTGAATCCCCAATGCAGGATCATAAGGCATCTTCTTAAGCAGTGAAACTAGAGGTAAAAGGTTTTCATGTGTGTGGAGGATTGGAATACTATCAGTTAAAGAACCCCGCCCTGAAACATGACGATGGTTTTGGTTCCCTTACTAAATAATGTAATACATTTGTTCCTTTTTTCATTTCATATTACAACTGTGCTTTTCCTTTTGTTGCTTGTGTGTGATCATCCACCTTTTTTTTTATAATCATTTTAGTGCACGCACGCACATCTTTCACAAGAGTGCGTATCACAGCAGTCGTTGCCACTCATAGGATTTATTGTTGCATCTTCTCACTGATGTTAACCGTGTTTATTCAAAAGAGGAAAGCTCAGGCTTGACATAGCGAACAGATAACATCCCCACAGTGGGACCCTGACTCTGCAGGAACGTAACGGCATGCATCTTGATTTCTCTGTTGAACTAGAACTTTTCTCCTGAGCCTAAGCGCTATGTGCATAGTCACACACACGCCATGCTTCCCACTCAGCTGCGACACATACTACATAAACACAGCGTGGAACATTGACACATGAAATTGAGTCCTATTACAATTACAGCTCAGCAGATGCCCTTATCCAAGAATATTTCCTGAGATGTGCTTTTGTCTGGAGGGGCTCCCCGTTGCTAAGTCATTTTTCTTGCCGGTTGGAACTCGCAGACGAAAAAGTTTAACCCTCTAATTTTGACAAACAAGTGAATATGATGATTGTGATCTTAATAAAATAAATGTAAATACACACAAAAGACAGACAAAACAAGATGGATCCCTCTAGTTTAAGTGCTTGGTGTTCTTACTTTAAATGTAGTGTCCACTTTAAACGTTTTAACCGTATTTGTGTACACGGATAAAGCTGATTTACCAGCATATTCTCAAACATGATCTCTTCTTGGATTCATATGGAGCTTTTTAGTGCACTCACAGCCGGTCACTACACATGAACATTAAAATCAGCCATTAGTACCATATGACTCTCTCTATATGTGCACAAGTGAAGCAGAAAATCCCTGGTGATGCTTTGATAGGTTTTATTGCTTGCGGCCTGACAGCGTTTTAATTCCCCCTGCGGTTCCGGTATCATAGCAGCCCAATCTCCTCTCACCACACCATCAGCACCTTTCTCCCGGACCCAATTTAGCCAGTGATCCTGAATCTAGCACGCTAGAGACTCAAGAGATTCAGAACAGTGCTTTTGGTGAAATAGCACCCGAGCACCTTCAAGGAATAGAGCGCCTCGGAATGTAATTAGATGGTGCCAATCTCTGGCTATCACTTGGGAACTGGCTAGTGGGTCTCTTAATGGAGATGGTTGCTGCATGCACGTATCCTTTGGAATTAGAGCAGAACTCACTCTCAAACCAGTGCGTTAAACATCAAAGTCTCTTGTTAAAATGCCCGTTTGTTATGAATGTCCCCCGTTGGATCTGATCTCATTTACTAAATGATGCTTTGTTAAACTCGCACGTCTTGTAAAACAAATTCATAACATTCACAAAGCGCAAGGCTTTCTATAATTAGGAAAGCAGGGTTATTTGCTTGCACGGAAAAGTGTTCATCTGTTGGGGATACTGTAGATGGAGGGTCATTAAATACCTCAGTTTTACAATGAAAATAATATCACACAGTCCAGTATATATTCTCTAAAGTGATAATATCATGAAGTATCTCAGCCCCAATTGAGTCATGTTGTACTTTCTCAACAGGGCTGGTATGATTATCAGTACATTAAAGTAGTTGATGGTGTGTTAAACCCTCATATAAATGTGGTTTAAATCCTATGGAGCTTAAGCGTTGATGAGAATGTAGCTTATGGGATTCTTGCCTCCACTAAATCTATTTCCAAAGTCATCCCAAATGATTAGTGCTGCCATTGAGGCTTTTCAGGTTATTCATGATATGGCAAATATACCAAATATGAATCGCTATAAAGGGCCTGCTACTGGAAGATTAACCTCTTAAGCACTAAACCTATAGGATGTTCTCATGCTGAGAAGACATGGGAGACATCGCATGAAGTATACAGACACACTCTGCTAATGCTGTGAGCATGTATTGTAGAATCTACTGGGGACTGGCTACACTGCATTGCACTCTATATGTGGTCTTGGTTCTCCCTTAAGGCAATATTAGATGGCTTTAAATGCCTATTGAGAGAATGAGAATAAGTGCAGGTCTGATCAAATCAATCATTGTGTAAGTGCGTATAGTTGTGAATGTGTTTTAGTATACGGTTCTCATTGTGGAACGCAAGCGTGCATGCGAGTGCCTTGCAATGCAGTTATAGGACTCATGCTGCTTCAAACAGTTACCGGATTAAATTTACCAATGTGCGCGTGTGTGTGTGTGTGTGTGTGTGCTGTACGTGCTAAAAGCCGACTGAGAGCCACGGTCAGAGATGCACAGCAGAAGGTGGCGGCAGGAATGAGAGGCAACTGGCAATATTAACCCCTTCACTGAGTTGAATGGAGCAGGCAATTAGAACCAGTCATATGGCTGTCACATTGCCAGAGAGAGAGAGAGAGACAGCTCTAACACACACATACACAAGGAGTATCGGATGGTTTACTTTAATTAAAAGGATGATAATAAATACTTTTGTGCCATTATACCTAACTGTAATACGATTGTATTCACCGACTTGATTGCTGATGTCTAGGAAGTCAGCGACATTGCTGAAAAGAAGGCAGACGGGGCAGTGAACATGAGCAATTAGACATATTTAAAACAAATGTATTTGGAGGGGAAACCGCATAGTAACAGTAAGTTATTTTAACTTTACCCATTTTAATCACTTGCATCACACATTTGTCTCAGACACAGAACGACAATCTAAGGTCGACATATTGCAAACATACAGTATATGAAGGATATGGAGCTGGAGAGTCACATCTCCTCTTTACCACGGAGACAAGGATGGAGGGCACCCAATGTAACAATTAAAAAGTGCTTCATTGCAAGTAAAAGTCCTGCATTCCAAATATTGTGTGTATGTATATATATTTGTATTATTATTTTGTATTTATCAGCAAATTAACAGAAAAATAAACGTGGAAGTCAAAAGTGTTGATTATGCAGCACTATAGCTGTTAGAGCAAACCCTATCATGTTATGTTAATACTAATGCATTAACTACTTTATATAGTGTTCGGACATTACATTAATCATTTTGATTTTTTTTTTAATGTAAAATCTCAGCTGACATATAAATGTAGTAGATTCAAAATTAAAAACATATAATGAAATGTTGTGATTTAAAAGTTTTTTACATAGCAGAACACTTGAGTAAATGTCCTTTACGCACACATTTCTAAAAGGTTTTCCCAGCAAAATGTTTTCTCTGTTTGCAGCAGCCAAGGATGCAGCTTCTCCTCTTCACTCCTGTTTTTGTCCTATAAACACTCCGGCCACACCAACTCTCTATTTTAAGGTGTTAAGCTGCTGAGCATGGCTAAACGTGTTACAGTATATCTGATCAAATCGATAGCTATTTCTCTCTCACACGCTTTTCCTTTGCCTTCCCCTCGTTTCTTACTGCGGTTACCGATGATGGGATGATTGGAAGGTGATGCATCCACCCGGTCTGTCTTGTCTGTGTGAGATAGATAGATTAGCAGTGGTGCTGGTGGCGGGTGGGGGTGGGGGGTAAGATCAGTGAGAGGGCTTTGCCGTGCTGCACCGCAATAAGGTGTTAGCAGATCCAGCAGTGTAGCACACTTAGTGGAAGCCAACCCAAGCTTACTGGCTCATGATGCGATGTTACCCCTTCATCTCGCCTTCCCTTTACGTCCCCCACTAACCACTCAGGGGCCCAATAACAGAAGCAAATTGAGATAGCTTGTAATACCCACAAAAAAAATTGCTGCATGTCAGACATTTTCCAACATTTGACTCCACCAGTTTTGTCTGTCAGATGCCCATATTTCAATATTCGCTCCTCTATTCTTTCCTATGTGTGTTGTCTCTTTGGTTTCCATTATTTCCTTTGCCACACTTGAAGCTCTAGTGTGCAGCATTTATTTGCATCTCCCATGAGAGCTTAATCTTTTTTTTCTGTTCATTGAGTCTTTCCTCACTCCCCTCAATGATTATATCTTCCTCTCTCGGTGTGGAGGAAGGATTATTATTAACTGGGTGCAGAGGTTCCTGTATACAGAATTATTCTGTTAGTTTTTTGTGACCAGAGGAGGTCAGTCTGCTGCATCTCTGTTCAGATGTCTTTGTTTTTCTTATTTTTCTACCGTCTTGCTCCCTGCTTTCTTCGTCTGTGTTTTGATGCCTTTGTGCTCGCTCAGGTCCCGTTAGTTTAGGGAAAATGTGAGAAACCACAGTATTTCATTAGTACAGTGGGTCCCATCACAGTAGACTGAGCAAACACACACACATACACGCACACACACACACACACACACACACACACACACACACACACACACACACACTCAACTCAGCCATTTATTCATGACTAAGCCAGCAGGCCAACTCGGTGTGAGCATATGTGGAGATATGTGCTGCCTTTGTTTTTACTCTTTTATCAACATCTAAAGCCTCTCCCCTCACTCGGTCTTCACACACCTCTGTGTGTAGCTGTCCATTCCTATCACCCATACCCATGTCAGTCCCCTTCTAGATCTCATCCTACGCTCCACACTCACTTAAAAGGCTGCGTTCCCCGTCTGAAGCTTGCTTATATTAATGTTTTTTTCCCTTCCTCCTTACCTGGCATAAAATATTTTTCATATTTCGAAGTTTTTACTTTGCAGACCTCCTGCTATGGCTACATTGAGCCAGCTGTCTTTGAAAAACGTGTTTTTTGTGTGTGGTTTTGAAAGTTTTTTTGGGAGCCTGCGAATACGCATCTTTCTCTCTGTCGCTCACTGGCTTCAAAATGTGAGGGCTGGTATAACAAAACCACCGGTTGAATAACAATAAGGTACCCCCCCCCCCTACACACACACACACACCTACACACACACATTAATTAGATCAGTGTTTCCCTTCCAGGGAAACTAGTACTTCTGCATGTGACGGGGTAGCCTACATGGAAAGCTCAACTCATTAACTCAACTAAAAAAATATGAATTAAGATTTGATTAAAAGATATCTCCGCATGCTTGTGTTGAGTAGGAAAATAAACAGCCAAATGAGTTTACAAATTGGTTTGATGTTGGCATTTACTATATTTACAATAACTGCTTAGTTGCCCATCACCATGAATCAGTTGCTGCACATTAACAGCAGTTCTTACAATTGAGTGCCGGGAAACTAGTTAGCAAGCGAGCAGAGGAAGTTAAAATAGTTAACTAAAAAGAGGCCTAATGAATAATGAGCAGCTGAAATGGTTAACTAGCCAAAAGCAATGGATTAACTATTGAAATAGTTTGCCAAAATTAACAAATAAGAAGTTGAAATGCAAGCTAAAAGTAATTGGTTAAGAGTTGTATAGTTCATACAACTTAGTATAGTTGTATAGAGATAACATACCAAGCAGAAATGATTAACTAGCTAAATGTAACACAGTTGGAATAGTTAATTATCTAAAAGTAACAGTTTAAATAGTTGACTAGCTAAACGTAATGCATAAATACTGGAAATAATTAGCATAAGCAGTTGAAATAATGAGCTCAAAGTAATGGATGAATGGTTGAAACATCCACTTCTGCAAACTTAAGTGATAACTGTCCTAATGTCTGTCCCCCCCCCACCCCCTCTTTTCTTCCATCTCTGCCACAAACCTCTCCCTCACCCCCTTGTGTTTCCTAACTTTACAGTTTGTATTTTGTAGAGTGACTTAGTGCTTGCTTTGTGGATTCAATCATCATGTATTCATGAGAAGCCCTAAAATGCATGCCAATTCTGGAGGCGTGGTGCTGAAGAGATTTTCTTTTTTTTCTACCCCACTCAGCCACTTTTTAAAAACATTTTTTAAAATCTTTGTTGGCATTCATCCTCCGTGTCTCATTTCCATCAGACTTGTATTCATCTGAGGGTCTTCTAAGGGAAGTAATGACATGACTGAAGCATGAACCCAATCAACGCTGAGCCCTGACTAACACATCCCCTTTGCTTGATCGGAACTTTGATTGACACCCTCTCATAAGTTGAGTTTAAAACGAGCACACATTAAACAGATTTGTAGCCTCCATTCACGGGAACAGATTGCTGTTCTCATTCCGAGTACATAATGATTCATAAATGTCAGTTATGGTTATGATCAAAATTGTTGTGATGGATCCTTTTTTTGTCTGTTGTCAGTAAATGGCACCCTTTTTTGGGTTCGTCTTGGCATTCTTGGGTGGTGGAGATCAGATTCATCAGGGTAATGGCCCCCTTGAAAGCAGAAAAATGTAAATTTAATGAGATGCATATCTTATATACATATGGCCACTAACTCTTAAGGACCCGTGTCTGCCAAAAACCAAATAGTAATATCACGTTGGCAATAAACGACAACCATGTGTGAACAAACAAAGTGTGATTTGTAGTTTCTAGCGTCGATGTGGTGTATGAGCCTTGGTTATTGGAAACAGGGGAAGAGTATGTATGGATTACAGTTAGAGGAATTAGCTCCTCGCATTAGTAGCTCTTATCTATAAGCCCATCCGTTGGAACTAGCTCCGACATTGTAATCATTAAAAACAAAACTGTAAACCTTTGGACTTGAACAGTGTTCGATGAGAGCATAATCCTTTTTATTAAAGGCTGAAATGTAAAAACACAGGATCTTGCTTATCAAGGCATACAGCAGTTAACCGTAAGCCTAGCCATTTTGTAGGTGTGTGCTTGTGTTTGGACTTGCTGTTCAAGTACTCAGGAGCAGACATGTTTCTGTATTTGGGTATAAAGGAAAGGAACTGGGGAAAAAACAGGTCTTAAAATCTCTTTCTGAGCTAATTTGAAATGCACTAACCCGACAATTGCCCCGTTAATAGAGGACACGAGGTGGGGAGGGGTGGCATGAGTAAGATGAGGAGGTATTTTTTTTTTTACTGTTTTACTGTCTGAGTTTAATTTTTTTATCACCTTTTATAACTTAAATATTTCAAAATGTATATTTTTTTAATCTCCTGACCCTTGGGTTCAAGTGTATATTTCCATATATGTATGGAGACTATCCCCAAGTTTCCGATCAATTTCTCATTATTTCTGTACTTTTTTTTCACTGTAGTTTCTCCATCACACCATCATATAATTTTATTTTTTTTCCAATATATATAACATTTTTTAGTGGAGCCTCTTTGCTGTATGAAAGTCACAAATTCTTTATTTTAATTTTATTATTCATTCCTGCCAGTAAAATCTGAGTTCAACACAGGCCAGAAAGTAATGAATTATGGCTGCAATATCTTCCACTGGCTGACAGCCAAATCTCATCTCTATACACTCTTTAAAGGCGTATGTGTGTGTGTCTGTGTGTGTGTTTTTTTATCTGTGTACGTATATGTCTCTCTCTCTTCTTTTGCTGTTAAAGTGAAATGATCTCTCATCACCATCCCCGTTTGCTTCCTAGCAGGATGTTCCATCATATGCATGCGCATTTCAATCGAAAATGCACCATCATGTTCCT
The DNA here is from genome assembly GCA_016806645.1 of Ophiodon elongatus. Classification (NCBI taxonomy): domain Eukaryota; kingdom Metazoa; phylum Chordata; class Actinopteri; order Perciformes; family Hexagrammidae; genus Ophiodon; species Ophiodon elongatus. Next base: position 2,327,128 of record JACSYO010001600.1, on the reverse strand, counting down.
GTCATTCGCACAGCCATGATTATAACCTTTCCCAAATTGTAACCTAAAGATCTTTAAACCGTTCGTTTAAGTTAACTGACAATGTGATAACTATGGTTTTCACACCTGACTAGGTTCATCTTGTGATCTAGGGGAATACAATTGCTCTAGATTAGAATCTAAAACCAAATTCATAATTGAGTGTATCAACCAATTTTAGTGTCCACTTTGTGACGAGGCCATGTCTGTTTTAGCTGACTTTAATTCTTTATAACCACCATAAACCCAGACACTCCACGAGCAAATCATCTTGGCAACCAGGCAAGCTCTAATACAGGGTGAAATATGTGCTCGGCTGCTGCTTTTTTTTGGCAGATGTCTAAAATAACTAAGCCTAATTGGAGGGAAAAGGCCAATCCCACAGTGGGTACTTAAGTAATTCGGCTCTAGACCTGAAGACATGCAGAGTGTTTGGCCAGAGAGGGCTATAATTGGCACTGCTTTCATCTGTCATATCCGCATCATTTCTCCTACAAACTGAAACAGGAGGTGTGAGATGCAGTATGCATTTATGTATATTTACACATGGGAATACATGCATGACAGCATCCGTGTGTGTGTGTGTGTGTGTGTGTGTGTGTGTGTGTGTGTGTGTGTGTGTGGGTTCATGAGACGCAACCAACTGGATCTTGCTTGTGTGAGCTAATGGAGGAACAAGGCAGAATCATTATGTATTCCTCATAGATATTCTGCGCAGGGCTTTAAACATGAATAAACACTGACAACACCGTCATTTACCCTGTCAATTACGTACTCGACACATGTCTCTACTGGGTTAATGATTGTGAATGATTGTATGTCATTCATGTGTATAAACAACACATAGACACAGTCCAAAGGGTTTTGTTCCTATGATTTGTGCTTTGTTTAATGAAAATTATACCTTTCACTTTGACATTGTCGCCACATGAATTTTGTGTGTGTGTGTGTGTGTGTGTGTGAGTTTTATTTTTTTTTCAATTGTATGAGGGTTGCTGCTAAACAATTAAAGCACATATTTTTACTCTTTGAGTTGAGAGTCTGGCACTCTAACCAAGGGCATGTGCAGCAGTTATTGTACTGCAACAATGATAAGGAGAAGCGGAGTGTGGGAAGAACACAGCGTCTGATTTGGCTGCAGTGCTGCCTTCTGTCTGATCTTCAGCTAAAAAGGCCCTAACTCCTACAACAGGCTTATAACCCCTCGCTAATCCCCCCTTCTGACTCATTTCACTGCAGTTTGAAGCTCTCTCTTTAAATCTCTTGTTCGCTCGGTGCCATGCATACACGCACACACACATGCCAGAGTCTCTGAATAACAAAGCCCTTCAGTTGAAAATGGAAATGTCTCACTGGACCAGTAAATTGCACTGTGAGAAATATCTTTAGCCAAATGTTCGCACACAGGCACAAGCAGAGACACAAGTAGACACTGCAAATCCATTTTGCTAATTTTTTTTTTGTTTAATTATAAGCGTGGGTGCTAGTCACCAATGACCTCCATCACTGATAGCTTTTTTTTTTTTTGTTTTCTTTCAGCTAGTGTTGAATGTTTTCTTGTTTCTGAGCCTAATGCCATTCATAAGGAGAGGAAGAAAGACACCCTCAATGGATATTCACAACACCCACGGGCACACACACACACAACATCACTTTACAACATCAACAACACTGATAAAGTACTTTTCGTATTTGTCATATTTTGTTCCTTTTTTTTTTTAAATCTCTTTTTACATTTCTTTCTTTCTTTCTTTCATTATGCAGATAACATTGACTTTCGTGAGTGAGTGGGGCTGTCAAGGGTTTTGAGGGGACAGGAAGTAACCCCTCTCCTCGACAGAAGGCATTTGTGTCATTATTACAGATTAATGTTTTTCACGAGCAGCGCAGGAATTAGCATTAGTGACGGTTTTAGAGCTGTCACTCATGGCCTCCTCCCTAAATTGAGATGACTTAATGCCATGGCACTAATAATACCACCTCATAACAGTGCCAAGACAGCAGATCACAGTCATGGGTTTAGTGGTAGGGGCAGAAAAATAGAAAGAAAAAGCAATTCTGTAACACTGCACCTTAATGGTATTCATAGGAGGCTAAAGCTACTTATATTTATGTCTTTCATATTTGATTTGCACCGTAGTCCCTTGATTACTGTGTCGTTGGACCAAATATAAATGGATACTCTCTTTGCCACACCTGTTTTTGGGATTCAGTGGCTAACCAGAGGATTAATCTGTTTAGTGATTTTGAGTAATAGAAAAGAAGAAGCCCCCATGTCTGCTCAGCTTTCATTTTTAGCTCAGTACTGCTCAATCTTTATATTGTATGCATATATCTATAAGACTTTCCTGCAGTGAATATAATGCAACATATTCAAGTTACACATGAGAACTCTCCAGCAGCTCCCACTGATATATTGTCCTACCTTCAGTGTGGTGCTGCAGCTACACTCTCCATCTTCATTGCCCAATAGAATGGCATGACCAGTCATATGTGAATAGGATGAGAATATGGTTATGGAGAGATGGATATTTACCATGCAGAAGATATAGCCGTATCCCGATTCAGAGCCATTAGGTTCCTTACTCAAACAATATTTCAGTCCCTCTTAAAGGCCAGACTTTCATGTTTTTTTTATATATATGATCTAATTACCTTTGTTCATCAGACAGAAGTTGAATGTCAGTGATTTTCACTGTAATTTGTGTGCTCTCAGCCTCGTGACACACATGCTTGAACCCAGATAAATACGGTCCCCTGTGCTACGTTGAGATGAGTGTGTAATAGCTCAGTGATGAGGGCCGGCTTATCACCAGGATGTGTATACCATTTAGGTCCCCATTACATAAATGAATATACCGTAGTATCACTAAAAAGCAGGTATTGTAATCTCTAGACGTTAATACTGGGTTTTTAGAAATTATGTTTCTAAAGGATGACTCATTGGGGGAGGGACCATTAAGCCTTAAACCTGCATTAATGGATATTTCTGATAACATTGAGTCAAATTGCTCTGTGTAATGGGAAAGGGGTGGCTTGTAGTGCCTAGAGTAAAGTAATATCAGTAGCAGAGTAGCATCCAATTTTGCAGTTCTACATAGCTTAAAAATTGTTCTGGTTCATATTTACTTAATAGTTGAGACCTCAAAAGCTTAATCATCTGCAATATTTTCCAGAAAAAAGGTCCAATACAAGTAGTACTAAATGGTGGGAAAAGTTATTTATTTTGTGAAGATCATATAGCATCGGTTAGGTACAATAATCAGATATTTTAGTTGGTGGGGACCAAAATGGAACTAAAAAGAGTATTAGGTTGCCAGAAACAGGACTTCAGAGTAATCATAACCGTCATAACAACTTCATAATCATATTTTGTAGTTGTTAATTCCTTGTTTGGATGTTCTGTCTGCCCACAGATGGCCACACATTGATGAATGCAGCTATAACTGTGTGGAATGTTGAAAGTAGTAATTTGCTACTTCTACTTTGGTATTTAACTACTTTGTTTTGGCCAATTGATATTTTGTAATACACGTTTTCATCAAGTTATTGGTCAGTTCTTGTGAAAGACCAGATCTAGTGAAAACTATCCTCAAGCATCCCCGGATATATTCTCGGAGCACCCTTTTTCTGCAGGAGTGTATGCAGTGCTTTCTTTCCTAATTCAAAATAAGAGTCATCTCATCAATGTTCCCCCTTAAATTGTTCTCTCTAAACTCCATTGGGGTGTGTTTCATCCAATTTCCACCCTTGTTTATTACTAATTGGTAACAAATGAATTGTTCTTGGTTCCTCTTTAACCATACATAACTAATGTACAGTAAGACAGCTCCTGCTTAGCAAGGGCAAGCTATTACACAAACAGCATAGAATTGAAATGAGTTTTGAGCTACGGAGGCTTTCTGTAATATACACGTATTGTGTTCACATCCTTAAGAAGTTTAGGTTTGCAGAGAAACTGGTCTTTGAAAAATGCTGTACAGTTTTAGCAGACAGATTAGCAAATGGATAAGCAGATTCCGATGCTGTTAATTTAATTAAAGTGCATTGTTTTAATACTCCATTGTAATTGATTGTGTGTACTACAGTGCCCATATTTGTTTATGTTTAAAGCTGGTACAGATGGCTGTATGCTAATGAGAAATGAGGTGGTAGTGTGCCAGTTAGTATGCAAGTGGACACAAACAGATTGAGGCGTTTTCAACCAATGTCAGTCAATTCAAACAGCTTGTCTTGATTAATAAACAGAGTTAAAGATGGAAGCGTAAGAAAGAAGGATGATTAGTCTAAGTGAGGGAGGGCCTTTGATCCCACTAATCCCTCTCCTCTTGGAGGCGTTCTACATTCCACTCTTATTTTACGCACATATTTGTGCTACAGTATCAAACAAACGTTATATATTCAGTGCAAAGTATACAGTACATTATTGCCAATGACATTGCAGTGCATAAAACCCCAAAATGGTAATGACCATCATTCTGTTATCGCAAGGCCAATGCTAGTGGCATGGCTCATGGAGTGGTGAACCAACTGCTGGTCCATCACTTGGGTCAGACTGAAATATCTTAACAACTCTTTAAAGCCAACTGACTTTGTTAATCGCCTGACATTTCCTTGAGTGCCACCATAAGGTTGATATTTTAGTTTTTTAGTGATGTGTCATGACACCTACTGGATGGATTGCCAATGCAATATGTATATAGATTTGCATGCTGCCCAAAGAATGAAATTATCTTAAGTTTCCTGGATAGCCATCAATGGGTCAAAGTTTGCACTCAATATCAACTTTATGGATTGGCACAAAAATTGGGTCCAGGCATTTATTTTCCCATCATGATTAATTGTATTATATGATGTTCCCTGACTTTTCATCAGTAAGTAAGTAAAAATGTCAGTTTGTGCATAACTTTATGCTTGCAAAAAAAAGGACATCCCCATCAGTCTCAGCTGCACTTTGTGTTTAGGACCACAACAAAAAGTAGTTAGGATTTAGGAAAAGAGCGTGGTTGGTGTTAACTTGACTGACTAATGAATCAAGTCAACTCGAGCGAATAGCTAGTTAAAATACGAGTCAAGTGTCTAGCTACTCACGTGACTAAGGACACAAACGATTCACACGACTATCGACTGATGTGATGAAATGTCAACGGGGCTCAGTGAAGGGTCAATTGTGAGGGCGTTTGCACGCTGACATTAGCAGTTAGCTCAAAGCACCATTGTGCCTGAGTAAAGCCTCACAGAGCCACTAGACAATTTTCTTTGAATGTACTTTAGAAAAGGAACAGTAATAATTCCCACCATGAATGTTGTTGGCATTAAAGATAGGTAACCATTCATATAACAATTAATATGTTACTTTAGACATTTGCTCTCCAGTTAATCTCTTATTCTCACGCCTCATAATTATAATTTTTTCTTGTCAAAAAACTGTACAAGCTGAAACTGCAGAACAATTTAGGTCACAAAAGTAGGGGATGATGAACTAGACGGCACCATGGAGCAAATGGGAAAGGACTGAAAAAACCGGCAGCTAAAGCTAATTGTGATTCCCTAAGTACTATTGGAACTTAAAACCTCAGCTTGTAGCTTTATCCTGAATACTGAGTTTTAGCTGCCTGTACCTATTATAGGCTAACATGCTAGAGCCTATCTTGTTCTGTTGAATTCAATTTGGCCAAAAGTTATCCGGGCTACAGTTAGCATGCTCTAATACTATAGGTAGAGCAAACTTCCGCACAGAAAGTAGCTGTCATGAAGGACCAGTGCATAATTAATGTACACTAAATGCTTCTGCGATGGTATCAATATGCAATAAAAACTCATTAAAGCATTCCATGTTATGTCATGGAAATTAATTCCGGAAGACGAATTTGCGACGTGTCACCTTGGAAATGATTTCAGCCAATCCATGCAGAAACAAGTTATTTAATGCCAGAAATTGGATATGGAATGCGGGGAAAGGGAGAGTGAGGAGAGAAAGATCCAAAAACAAAGATGGAGAGAGAAAAGGGGAGGATTAAACCAATTCATCTGGAAGAGAGGAGACAGAAAGGGTCTATGACAGCCTAGCATAATGAGATTTGGTAGTCTGTGTAGCTTTCTATTCACCTGAAAGGGAATTAACATAAAAAAACACACTATTCTCCCCTCACATCTTTTCAAACCATCATTGCTCCATATCTATCCCTCCCACTCTCAGAGGTTTCAGCATCTGGTGGCTCAATCGTCTGACTGTTTATTATAAATTGAGTCTCTTTTTTTTACCTGGTTTAAAGGCAGGGAGACAAAAATGTGACCGAGAGGTGTGATCTAACATGCAAGCTACATACCCCAGCAGGATGTCTTTGAATTTTTTTGCCACACGTGCGTGTTTGGTTTTAATCTTGCTTATTTCTTGTTGAGATACTGCTATGAGCAATGGAAGGAAACAAATGCAACTGGAGTTTTAGCGCTTGATAATCTATGTCTGCATTCCTTTTTGTTGGTTAAGGACACAAAAATACTGACGTTACAATAACGGCTCAATCTATATGATAAAATGTATCTGCTGGAGAACGCAGGGTTCCTCCCCCTCCGAAAGGGCTGGTATTTTAATGGCTTGCTATGTGTTCCTTTTTTGACAGGCAATACTCTTTTTAGTTTTAGGAAAATAGGAATAAACAACGATATATATATGCATGTTGCACAGACAGACATACACCAGCCTACGTTCACGCCTTTTCTCCCACTCACTTTTATTATGCATCCCTGGATATGCATTAATATGAAAACCCTGTTTATTATTTGCCTTGGTTTCTCTCTGCACATTTACCTGTCTGCTCACAAGTAACACAAGGCTGTAAGAGACATGCAGTTTCAAGAATGAAGGAATATCAGTATGGACCTGGCCTATCTCCGTCTTTTATCTGACCAAAGCCCTCTACAGGACTCCTAGTTTTTGAAGATGGGGCAAAGGTGCATGCTTGCTAACTTGCCTAGGTTTCACTGAAACACAGATTTATTGAGTGGTCGAAGAGGAGTTGGGGGATCTTATGTTTTAAACTACGGGTTAATGTAATACATGCAGTTTTTTTCACTTTTACCTATTATCTGCTGTGCTGAAATAGTATATTAATTCATATAACATATCACCAGCTTTTGAGAGCAATAGCTCATGCTGGACCCATTGACTAGTAATGTGTATTACTCACATGGCTTACGGTCTCAAAATCAATGTAACTGACTCCTAATTGTGAGTCTAGGCTGGTAAATCACCATTAACGGTTGGTTTTTACCTGGAGGTGTTGCAGCTGTGCCTTTTGTGAGTGCTGTCAATGAGCAAACTAATGATGATCTTTAGTCTCTGTGGTCAAGTATATTATTTGAGTGGTTGTTTTTTGACAATAAAATGCTTGTAATTGAATCTGTCTCTGTCTTTTTTGTGTGCTGCACTGGCTGTTGTTAGAATGCAGAAGGACCCGTAAAGGCTTTTGTTGTGTGAGTGTGTACGCACTTTTTGTGTGCAAGCCGTGACTGCAGTATTTTGTTCTGAGTCAGATCCTGTGAATAGCTCGGCTAATTTTTCCATTTATCCCTGACTCTGCGTTTACAAATCGGCCCTGTCACATCCTATTCATCGGTTCCCGGCCTTTCATTTATTCAACATCCTCCTTTTCTTTTATCACATTCTCTCCGTTTTTCATATTCTCCTTGAACCAATTGGGCCATTTGCACCCAGACCCACAGCGTTGTGCCAAAAAAATATTTAGTCCAAGTATGTCGAGGGGATTCTTCTGTGAAATCCCAGCCTCCTGTAAACTTTTTTTCCTCATTTGTCTTCTTGCTGTCCTCATGTTACCCTTTGTCCCTTAATTTGTAGTCCATTTTCCAATTGCATACCACATTGGAATATTTAGTTTATATTTGCTTACATTAGGCCAGTGAGTCCACAGGAATAACAAGCATTGGGAACATTTGTAGTTCAGAAATGCGTGACAACACACACCAGGTCCTCTCTATGTAAAATCATAGATGAATATTTATAATTACCCCCATCTGTTCGAAGAATAATCACCATCAGCCTAATTTGCTCCGACAGTGGACTTAGTAGAGCAGCCAATCACAGCCCACTTTGACTCGAAAGCTCACAGTCAAAAACATTTTCAAGAAGATGAGTCCAGACTACTTATTATACCATGGCACAGATTTAGCTCTTGTCCCTACCTGCCGTCCGAATATTCTTATCCTTTGCCATCGTTGTGGCTGTGCATTCATGATCCTCAATATAATTCAATTTACAAAGCTCACAGTGGTCTTGGTATTCATTGGAACTGTATGAATCACAGCATGTCTGTCTTTTCTGTCCCATCCGTCCTCCATTAGTCTGGGTTAGGACAGGGCTCAGTGGATTGATGAATGGAGGAAGTGGCAGACGGGGGATTTCCTTTACTACTCTTTTCAGCTATAGCATGAAAGCCTTGCCAAACTGCCTTTCAACCGGTTCAGTGGTTTATTGCCGCTTAACACTGAATGCGTGCGTCTGTGGCTATACTTTTTCATGTGAAAACGCAATAAATCTGCTGTGGTGTTTTGAGTGTATTTTTGTAGAGGAACCTCATTTCCTTTATGCGCTGGAAGATTGTTGCTGTCTATGCTGTCTAGTGGGGAGTCTGAGTGGAAAGGTGGCTTTCTGCCATAGAAAACCCTATGACAGCGCAATGTATATGGCTAGGCTTTCACTGCCCCGGGCTCCATATGAATTGACTCACAGGCGGTTTGTTTACTCACATTTAACTGCAGCAGATAGCAGTACCAGGCTGGTCTATGTGGTATGACATATTTCCCTTTCATTACCCAGTTTCTTCTCAAGAATGAATGAAGTTCATCATATTCATCTTTGAAAGTTATCCATAACATTTATATTTCTGTTTTTGAAGTAAGGCCATAGTAAAGGCATTTCACTCCACAGGATCTGAAGCTATCATCTGTTAAGATGACTTTAATGTATTTAAACTTCAACGTATCCAACTATTCATTTGGGTCCAGTTTGGCAGCTTCACAATCTTACCTGAACCCAAATAAAAAAAAAAGGTAACGGGTCGTCTTTTCTTCTTTAAATCAGTTTTGTGTGTGTTTTTTTTACACCAAGACTATGTAACTTTTACTGAACACCAGCCATTGTTGTCACTAGTTACCAATCCCAGCTGAGCGTAAAGCAAAGAGTTGCGGAGATTCAGTTCAGTTTTCTGACTACCTCTTGCCTCCAAAATGTCAGTGGCAGGTTACCAAAATAGTGGCTAGTATCTTCTGTAGCTTCTGTATCTGACTTGTTGTGAGATTTTACATGATCTGAACACATGGTCATTGTGAATATAATTTAACCAAACACAAACATGTAACAAATAAAATAAGTTTTCCACTTTGGTTCAGACGAGTAGGGCTAATCCATCAAATTAGTGCCACTGATTTCCTAAACAAAATGTTGGAATTCCTCCACTGCCTTCCCTGTTCTGGGAACTGTGGCAGAAAATGCAAACAATGGAGTGTAACATTTGTGCAGTACTACTTGAATACTATGTGTTATTTTTCTTTTCTGAACCACTGCTTCATATAATCTTATAAAACGGTCATTGGCTTTTGTAGGTATACACCTGCAACTAACAATCTCCCATTTAACCAGCAGTGTGCCTGCCACTGGTGAATTTGTGTCATAATATGCATATGGCTCCACATATTTGTGTATGCGTGTGTTATAGTGGGTTCATGTCACAATTTATCCTGGGGTTTGACCACAGCTGTGAGAGATTTTAATCGACTTCAGGCGGACTAGGAGGGTAGATTTTTATACTGTGTGTGTGTGTGTGTCGGCGAACAGGCACATTAATGTGGCATTAACATAGCTATCAATGTCAGCTAGGGAGGAGCATTCGTGTCGTAAATGGAATTTGTATACTTTCATGTGCATTCATGCATTTTTATATATATATATATATGTGTGTGTGTGTACAAGTTGTGGCAATGTGAAATGTCACACCTTATGGGAGGCAGAAGGTTTTGATGTGACATATGCACCTTTTTCGATGCCCTAAAATATCTCCCGGGCATCCAATCAGCCATGAGGGGGTGGAAGCGTGGGAGTGAAGGCTGGTTGGAAATATGGCTGGACTTCATGGCAGGAGTCTGAGGCAGCTGTTTTTTTTCCACCTGGAAACATTGAGGTCTCATTACTGATATATCACCACTGACCACCCTACACAAACAGTACGCAATACACACTTGAAATATGTGACAGATCAGACAGCAGAATCTAAACCACAGCTTCCGTCCCATGACTGATAATTTAAAGCACAAGTGTGATGATGGTCACAGTTTGTAAGTCGGAGAAAAGTGAAATGAATAAAAAATAGGTCAGTCAGTCTGTGAAGGCCTCCGCTTAAGAGCGTGCGTGAGAGAAATGGTGATTGCTCACACACAAACACGCTAACGCATTCGCGCATAAACACACGGTCCAGCTGTTATGTTTCCTCCGTAGACAAACTCTCCTCTACCTCTCATCTGACCTGAAATGAATGAGCCTAATGTGCCCGTCTTCTCTAAAATGTGGTCGTTCATTGGTCTGTGAGTGTGCAATGCGATCTTGTGTGTTGGCTTCCGCCCACATTTGTAGGAATATTCAACGTTATGAACCGGCTCTTCGCAAAGGGCTCTGCGGCTATTGTGAAACAGTTCAGCTCAAGTTCAAGACAGTACGTTAGACAGTTTGAGATCTATTAGAATCTTAGAAAGATGAGGGTAATAAAATGTGCTGTGTCATTTGTATATCTGAAACTGTACAGAAGCTTATGGGAGCCTTGTCTGTAACAACAGTGCTTATCCACATGGTCTATCACTCTAAATATTCCATAGATTATTTCATAAATTTATACCAAGTCCTCTAAATCCGGGGTGAATGGTCAAAATAAAAGTAATTATTGATAGAAAGCCACAGCTTTACTTCTTCATGTCTTCTTCTCCGCAAGCCCCTGTGTATACACTATGCACCAGACAGACAGGCTACAGGGGCATCTGACCACATTAGCTCTATTCAAATTGTAGTTTTGTAGAATATACTATATATGTGTATAAGTATGTGATGTATCATTTTTGTTTTGGTCTGTGATTGGGTAACTCACTAAAGTTGTTTTTGAAAAACATAAAAGCACAGTGGAAGTGGAGAAGTGGGAACATTACACCAAATTAGACTAGCAGAGGCTTTTTCCCACCGGCTAGTCTGACCGTAGAAGTCTTATTAAAAGCCAAGCTGACATGAAGGTGAAATACAAAAACCTTCTGCTGCCTCTCAGAGGTGAACGGGCACAGGAGCGAGAGGAGGAGGAGAGAAGGGAGGGAAGAGTGAACTTGACAGTTGGCGTTCAGAGAGCATTTTTCTGCTGACAGGTCCCACCTAGCCTGGGTCAAAGGCAGGAATTGAGATGAAAAGGAGGAGAGAAAAAGGAGTGGATGTTGGGGATTGGAACGTGATGAAGAGGGGCGGACAAAGGGTGAGAGGACATAAAAGCTTAAAAACTTAAAAACATAAAAGTGGGATGTTGTGTGGTACACCTTTATCTTTCATTGTGAAATAAAGTCGGCATTTTACTTAAGAACAACCACCCCAAAAAATAAATAAATAAGTAGAAATAATAATAACTCAGCTTGATCGTATCACTCTAAGCTGTTGGTTTTTCATTTTGTACTGATAGCATGCGGCTCCGTCACAATGCGTTTTCCATTTGGTGGCGGGGACGGGGGTGCTGCAGCACTGAAGTGTAATCCTCTTGCACAATAATACATTTATTCAATCCACAGCCAGAGGATCAGTTGACATCTTTGCTCTCATAAGCTCCTTCTTTCTCCCCCATGTCTCATTCTCCCCATCACCTTCCTTCAACCCATAAATCCTCAGTTTTCCCAAACATACTGCTTTTTTGTTTGAGGAATGAGTCACCTGTTACTGGTTATCTCACCTGTTCAGTTGTAAGGTCTTATATATGTACATTAAAGACGGAGTGGCACAGTGTCCAGGCGAATGATGCAGATGGAAAGATGGGGCCTTCTATGGCATTTAAAGAAGGGAGATAAGGGGGAGGAAGAAGAGGAGATTAAAAGGGGTTGAGTCATGGAGAGGAGACGAGGACGAAAGGGGGGGAAGTGAGGAGAGATGACAAAAGGAGAAGAGAGCCAGGCCTTATCAGCATTCACTCATCCTACAGTGGATGAAATTACCCTTCTCTGTCTTGCTATGTCTGCAGTCACTGCTATCTGCCTGGGCTGGGGATTTGCAATGGTCATAAATCTGTGTGTGTAATGTGTGTATATCTGTGTGTGCGTGCGAGACATGAGAAAACACGGGTGTGTGGGCGCAGGTGGGGTGTTTGTGTGTTTATATTCCTTGTTGTTTAAGATGAAAGGACTTTGTGGACAGAATGAAATTCACGGGAAATGAATCCGTGGCATGAGGAATGAGCGCCCATAAATCATACGTGTGTGCGGAACTTATATGTCTTGCCAAAAGCAAGGCCTCAGATGACCTGCCTTCATCAGCTTACTAATAGTATAACAACATTAGTAACAATTAAGCGTGGGTGTCTTCGCTTTCCTGCATCTTTTTGCGGGAGCATTCGTGTATGTGTGTGTGTGTGTGTGTGTGTGTGCTCATTTGTGAGTGCGGATTAGCCTGCGCTGAGACACTAGTTAAAAGATCCCTCTGGTTGATGAATTCTCTTTAGAGAAAAAGCTTATTTAATTGGGTTGCTCCCCAATCTTTTCACCGATAAGGACGCCTTGATAAAAGATAATTCCCCTCTTTTTCTCATTGCTTCTTACATTTATTCCTTCTGCTTTATCTGCAACATCTCTTAATTTATTTTCATTTCCCACCATTCCTTCACCTCCACTTTTCCCCTTCTTCTCCGTGCATACAGTGCATTCTCTCTCCCTTTCCAGCGCTCTCTCCTCTCTCTGCCCCTCTAATTTATTTTCTCTGTGTGCTGTGTGTGAAATGCTAAATTAGAAGTCGGGTAAAAAGAGGGCCTGGGAGCAAGAGACATCAATAGCTTCCTTTTAATTCTGAGAACTCCCTCGCTCTCCCCCTTCCTCTTCTCTCTCTCCTTCTCTATCCATCCCCCTTCCTCTCTCTCCTTACCCTGCTAATAAAGCCAAATTGGCAAGAAAGCTAGTGACCTCTACCCTCCCCTTTTCTCTTTTCTCTACTTAAAGAAGCATGTCGGGGGATGAAATGACAATGACGAAAAGGCTGATGTCATTTTACATCCTAAAAAATATCACCCGCACATGAAGTTCTTTTTATTTTTACCTTTTTTATCTCCCTTTTATGCCGCATAACGTCTAATCTATTTGCTTCAGGTGCCATTCTTGCGTGCCTGCCCTCTCTCACAAAAGACCTATTTTCATTATTCCTTTTATTCTGTCTTCTTTTTGGCATTCTCAAGGGAAAATTTGGTTTGAACTGTCTTTTTTTTAATGTCTGACTCACTTGGTATGTATTTAATAAGTCTGCCTGCCAGCCATACCTGCGTGCTTCTCTGACTGTCCCCTTTTGAAGGAGTTGCTGCACAGCGACCCGGAGGTTGGAGAGACTTTCGCAAAGTTTAGATTTAACAATCGCACTCCTTTTTCATCCCCATGTCTTCCCTGACCTTGAGGGACACTTTTTTGTTTTTTACGCTGACAGCCTGTTTTGTTAAAAGAAAAAGAAAAAAAAGAACTTCTTCAGTCCCTTAACTTGGACAGGGCCGTTTTCGAATTCCCGAAGGGCAGGCGAGAGTTGAGCGCACCTGTCATTCGCTTGTCCTCTCTTTTCACAACTTTGGCTATGAATTATAAATACAGTGTTTCACTCTCTTTATCCTTCCCTGGGCATGGAGGGAGCTGATCGTTATATGCATGTACTCACACACAAACTCTGGATCCTCATGGGTTATTAATATATTGTACATCACAGCATTTCATCCATAGCTTATTTCCATTTCCTTTGTTCTCTGCCTCTTCTATCTCCCCCCTATGGTTCTCTCTCTTGTCATACTCTCAATGCTTTTGCCTCCTTCTTTGTCATCCCACCAAAGAGGGACATAGATGTGAAACATTTTGGACTAGTGACAGTCTTTTCTAAAGTGTACATGATCTGCTGTCACTTTATTCCTATTTTTCACATTTCTCCTTCTTCTCGAGGTGATTAATTTAGTGAGTGCCATGATCCCACTTTTGTTCTTGTGTTTGTGTGTGCGCCAGTGTGTTTGCATCCAGTCTCTGTGTCTATGCAAGTGTGTCCTGTCCCTCCGGGAGTATTTACACATTAAGTTTGAGCCTGTGATTATTTTGACTTGGTTGCTGTGTTGTACTCAGAAGAGCCGAGGCACTAATATAATTGGCAATTAAATTAAGGAAGCAAGCTTTCCACACACCCCCCGGTGAGTTTGCACAGTGTCTCCTGAAGTGCTCTGCACACATGCACTCAATACGCCGACGAACAGACCCCCTGAAGTAATAAGGTTCCAAAATTGTTTTAAGATAAGCTAAATGTGGAATGAGCAGATTTTTCTCCATCACGGTCGCCCCTATACTGTTAGGAAACACACACTTTTCACAATCAACGCTTGATCATGAGCCAAGGCCTAGTTTTCTCGGACATTGAGTATAATGTTAAAGGGTTTGACTGCTTGATGACAAAAAACATCTCATTCAGTCCATTTTGGTTAATCAATCGGAGGTGATGCATGCAGAAATGCTTTCTGAAATGTTACAGTGAAATATTAAGACACAATATCAAGTCTTGCATTAGAAATCTTATTCAAAGGCAGTGATAGTGTTTCCAAGCAACTGATTCCCCTGATAAAACCTCTCATTTTACTGCAGAAGGGTCTGACAGTCTTGTATGCGTAGTCTTGGGTCTTGGTTCTGGTTCTCCAATGCCTCCCTTCTCTCCAGTAGGTTCAGTACGTTCTGGGTCCCCAGTAGCATGGTTTCTGAGTTGGCTTCCAGCGGCTACCGCCACAGCTCTGCTCCTGGCCGGAGGGTGGAGGTTTTATTACTGGCTGCGGAGAAGATATTGTTCTCAGACATCTCAAACATGACAAGAAGGCAACTTTTTTTGTCAGAGTTTATAACCTTAAAAGGCTGGGAACTACTTTAATCTATAATATGTTTTTATTAATTTTATAAAAAAAACGTGATGTGAAAAGTAAATAAGTCCCTCTTAAATTCAGTGTGGTAGAACAATAAATTAAAAAAACGTGTCTTGAGTCAATGTACTTTCCACTGCGGAATGTTTCTAATTAAAGATAGAGCAAAAGTTCACATACAGAAGTAATACGCATCCACCATGAATGAACCCCAGGCCAAACAGTGAAGCAGGGAGTCTGCATTAGTATGGGAAACACCCCTCTCCTCAACTTTCTAAATTATGCTCTGCTCTGCCCATTACTGGGAGCCCAATGGGAGGGAGGTTTGTTTAGCTCTGCTCCAATGGGAGTGAATGTTGTTTGAAGGCCTGCCATTTCAATCAGGCTTGTTGTTAAGCTGTTGTTGTTTTTTGGGGAACCTGGCCAGGCTCATTGCCAGGGGGACACATGTGGTTCATCACGCCTGTAATTGGATTTGATTTTGCATTCTCCGCTTTTTCCCGATGTTCAATTAGGGGACTGGGGCTCTGAAGACTAGTCCTATAGCGCAAAGGGAAGGAAGATAGACCGAAAGAGGGAAAGACTGACATGGAGCCCAAAGTGAGCTTGCATGGTGATTAGTGAACTGGGAAAAGTGGGCAAAGTTAATTAGTATGTTTGGGTATTTGGCAGTTTATAATTAGTTTAACTCCTACTCAAAGGTATATAAGCAGTTGTATACAGGCTTTAAGTGATTGTATTCAAGACCAGTGTTTTCACCTTTTGTGCATGTGAGCGTATCAATTCAACAGCGACACTAAGGCAGGGGAGGGGAGGGAGTGATATATGCGAGAAGCAGCATCGATTATGACGTGGCCTTCCTCTCAGGGGGAACCCTGGTCAAGCCAATTGTTTGACAGGAAAAGAGTGAGGGAAGTCTATTAGCGTGGTGCCCTCGTGGACTGATGATGGGCAGCTGTAGCGGCAGGGGCCGAGCCTGCTGGGAGGCGGGGAGATACGGGGAGAAAGATAGTGAGGAGATGGGACTAACGACTCTCCCAAACCCCAAGAGTACTTTGAAGGTCAAGATCTTTGTACGGCCTCACATTTCATCTGAAAGTGGACAGACGACAGTATCCGTGTGAGAGAGAAAGGTAGGTTAAAGGGGTTCCAATCATGCCTTTCACCTTTTCCTTTTTCTATTTTAGAAAATAACACATGGTCATATAACAACAAATCTCACAATGTTTTTGACCTCATTTATTACAACACCTGAAAGTCTTCTATTTCCAATTACAAATTCATGTTCATGTCAGTGCAGTACAGTCACCAGTTAAAGGAATTCTTCACAGAAGATCTTTAAACTATCAAATATTCAATTTGCTGCTCAAAAAGATAGGTATTCAGAGGAGTATGCTTTTAACATCCTGTCCAGTTCATTATTGAAGGCTTTTTTCCCTTGATTCACCATGATGGCTCAGTGGTATTGTTGGGTTGTCCTTTGTCCATGCTAAATAACCTACTTTTATGTTGCCAGAATGATAAAATAAAATATATTAAAGGGGATTTAAAAAGCCATCCACAAATTTCTATCAGGGGTACTACTTTTACCACGTTTTTAATTTAGCTGGATACTTACCAAGGCTAAATATGTAGATGAGCAGCAGTTTATCAGATTTCCATAAAACCTGACTTGATGCCTGGCTTATTTGACATGTCTGAAAAGCAATGGAGTGCAAAAGATAGCAATCTCCACTGCTGAACTTGGAATATTGTTAGAAGAGAAGCAGCAGCATGCACCTGGAAACATGGATTCATTCATGGAGGGAAATAGAGGAAAAAAGCAACCAGCAAAAAAAAAAATGTGTTATGTAAAATTAATGTGTTTGATTTTTGCTAAAACGTAGACCAAACAACGTCTAGAAACAAACTGTGATATAATAATGATTCAGCAACATTACTTAAAAATTCAAGTATAGGATTCAATAGTTACACACCAGATTTAATCTGCTAGGAGCGATTAAAAGTCAGGAAAATACAAAAAGGCTACACTGTGCAAAACAAAAGTGACTACTTGGCCACACCGTTCCCAGAAATGTCTTACATACTGTAAAAAAAACAATGACAGAGCTACCTGAGCGATTTGGAACATGATATTAAAGTGTCATTAACTGGCTCGAGGTTGAATTGTGTTGCATCAACTGAGCGAAGCAAACAACTATTTATGGGTCAATTCTGCAGATTACCGCTTGCAGAATTTCGAGCAACGACAATCAGTCAAGCTACTTGGCTCACAACAATTGCTAAGTGGCCTCCTTCCTGACTGTGCGCCGTTAGCCTAAAGCTAAGGCAACATTCAGTCACTGCTTTCACTGTCATAGATCAAATTTGGGCAGTGATTCCGACTTATCTAAATTTCCCCTCAAGATTGTCCAAGCCTACGCATATAGCCCTGAGCCGAGTTTGAGTTAGCAGCGCCACTCCTCTTTTTCTCAGCCTTCAAACCTGCCTTGTTATTTTCCCCTGCTATCCTCCTGACAGCCCTCCTCACTGCTACCCACACAACTTGACTGGCAGTGGTTCGCCCTTAGCATTATATTGTAATCTAAGTCTGGCACTGAATGACCATCAGACAAGGTGCTTACAGTATGTAAGCTAGGAATCCACCAGCGCTGGTGTGCAACACAGAATTTCATATTTGAAGTTTTGGTAATTTGTGAGAGTTGTAGAGCTTTGCTGTATATTTCAGTAGCATTAAGCGTGCTGTACAGTATCTTGAGAAATGGAGTTTTTTACAAGAGCAAATAAATATCACATGTGTCTCGTTGTACTGTGCGTCTGTGTTCATGTGTACACATGCATGTACGCATAAATAAATGAGCATGTTGGAGAAACGAGCAACAGAAAGTGGAGAGAAACAAGTTTCTCATTGGGTTTCAGGTCCCTCCAACAACTGACATGTCCTTGTCTCTCCCATCTCCTGTGCTATACTGCTCCATGTGGGCTGCAGGCGCAAGGCCAAAGAGATGAATCCATCCCAAGTCCTTGACTCTCCGAACAACTGTCTGTGACAGAAGTGAGATTGATTTTTGTCCCTAGGGTGCAATTTGAGATTCAGGCATAAACATGGTCATTTTCATTGCAATTCTGAAAGGTTATGTTGTCTGAAAAGAAATGAAATAATGAATAAAAATGAGTGCCTCTCTCGAAGCTGCACGGACTAAATTGCCACGGAGTCAAGTAAAGGGATGTTAAAAGAAATAGAGTGATGATTGTGCAATTTAAGTGACAGAGAAAAACACAGTGCATTTACGGGTTCTTGGAGTAAAGAGAAGTTTGTTCCCAAAAGAATAACAGTCGATGATATGCCGGGAATGATTCAGAAAATATTTATTTACACATATGCAAAATAATGTCAAGGTCAGTCCGACAAACATGCACTTTCAATGTGGTCTAAGGTATTTCAACATATAACATTTTAATATCAAGGTTGCTAGAATAATTTACAAGCTTTTGTCATTGAATTTCTATTCACGCAGGCTGTTCGGTTGATTATCAGCTTTCAGATCAACAGGGCTGACATGAAAGAGTAATGGAAGTAAATTTTTTCTCAGAGCTATCCATTTTGCAGATCGAAAAATGGAGATCTACATGTATTCAAGGTGTTTTGTGGGAAAGGAATGAGTTTCTCTCCCATGAGACAGAGCAAGCCACCATGACGTGCCAATACACACACGCACGCATACAAAGAAAACCATGCAGAACTTGTTACCTGATGAGAATCTTCCTATTTCCTTAGATTTTCTACACCTGGAGGGATTTAAAAGTGTTGGGGGGAAAAAAAACAAGATGATAACAAGAGAGATTGTTTGAAATGTGTGTGTATTTTTTGAGTGTGTGTGTGGGGATAGGTGTATTTTACTAGTCTTGTGGGGACATTAATCTGTTTATACAGTCACATTGTAGGGATTCTCGTTCTTTATGGGCGCAAAATGCATGTCCCTATAATGTAAATCATTATGGATTAGGCTATGGATTAGGCTGGTAGTGGTTCCGGTTATGTTAAATCTCCAAAAAATGAATGTAAGTCAAAGTAATATCCCCAAAAGTTAGGAAACACAACTGTGTGTGTGTGTGTGTGTATGTGTGTGTGTGTGTGTGTGTGTGTGTGTGTGTGTGTGTGTGTGTGTGTGTGTGTCTCGACTTGCCCCCAACTTGTCTGTAGCCGACCTGTCATAGACTGCTCCGCTCAGCATTGCTGTAATATCCACTCATTCTCTTTATTCCTACACACACACACACTTCTGTACTCAGGCCAATGCTGACTCAGGATATATGGCGAGCAAAAGAACAGACAAAGAGCTGACAACACCGGGTCACTTGGCTTGCGGCTAAAGGGTTGCATCGGTTGACAAAATGTTCAGCCCGGCGTCCGTAGCGCTTATGAACACTTTATGAAGTGAAGTGTTTTCATTCGAACATTTCCTCCCTTCTTTATTCATCAACAGCAAGAAAAGACACCTCCCTGCACTTCTGTGTGCCACGTTATTCACATGCTGCATTTCATCCATCTTAGCTGTGTTGTTGAAAGATTAAATAAAATGGAAGAAAAAGCCATTTCCTTTATGCAGCCCAGCCCACCAGTCAGCGCCTCCTTATCTCATCATTGATTGGCTGCTGGATTAGCCACCCACTTTGACCAGTGTGTGGTATCGACGGGCTGCATGCCACAGTGAAGAGAGCCCTCCAAGCCACTGAATAGAACTCAATGGACTGAGGGTGGGGGGTATTGATGCCGACCTGGCAACTCGTGAACCTAAGACGAGTCTTTTGGCTGTTACCACAGGGGGTCATTCTCAGGGCTGTTATCAGGTGCTCCGAGCATGTCTTGGCTGCAGTGTTGGGCTGCGACACATCGCTCGTTACTCATTTCAAAATTAATTCTATTAAAGTTATTACTTCCCGGGTGGAGTGCATTCATCACACTGATCTTTATATTACCTCTGTGTTACACCCTCAAAATTGGTAACTGCATCCTGTGTGACCTTCAGAACTGAGCATAATTCAATTGCTTCACCTGTGCGTAAATGATCAGGGAATCCAAACAGCATTAATGTCCAATTGACTAATCTTCCAGCTAATTTATGGGTTGATATCCTCTCTAGCGAAATATACCATATTCGAAGTGAATGCAGGTGGTCTCATTGTGTCTGCAGTTGGCAGTTGATGGATAGGTAGTCCATGTGAAAGTGGTTGTTATTTATCCTCAAAACTGTAATCCAAGAAGAATTTGATATAAATCTGTGGAAGTAGAAGAGAAAGACCATTTAACCCTAATTATTAAATAATTAAATCAACAGATGATGGTGGGATGTATTCATTATTTAATATATTTGTAGAATGGTATCGTTGCTGTATGTTGCCTTGGGTGCTGCTTTTTTCAAAACTGCATCACCTCCAGGAATGCAGTGTCATGAGGAATATGAAACGCCTCTCATTGTGTGTGTCTGTGTTTTTGCCTGCAAATATCTTTGTCCATTTGTATTTCCAATTTTTCTGCTTGTATAACATAAATCTTTTCACACTTGGACTGTGTTTGCGGGCTCTCTTTTGAATCTGGTGTGTATAATACATTAGTACGGAATGTGCGTGTTCCCCCATGTGTGTGAATGCGTGTCTGTGTGTGCTCGTGCTATCGGCACCTAGCGATCCGTGTGCCGTGTGTTTGTGTTTATACACTCGGCCTGGCTCCTGAATCACGCTGGGTCGTCGGGCCTCTCTGGCGAGCTGCTGCCGGTCTGCAGCTGGAGATAAAGTTCTGGCCTAAAGGAGACAAGGCAGACCGCATCCACCCTCCCTCTACTTAATCCGCCCTCTCTCCCTCTCATCCCCACCCTTGGTCCTTCTCTCCATCTCACTATCTCTCCCCTTGCTTACCACCTCTCCGACCTGTGTCCTTCAATACGCCACACTCTCTCTCTCATCGTATCTCCCCTTGCTCTTTTTTCCCCCCCACCTTCCTTCTGCTACTTCTTTTTTCTGGCCTGTCTGCACACTTTTCTTTTTTTTTTCTGTCCATCTTCCCTATCAAACCAATTCTATATCAACCTCTCTTTCTACACCCACTCCTACTGCATTGGTCTCTCACCTCAGATAGTGGGTCACCATTTCCTTGAACAATTGCTGTCTTTGATTTGGTTTTCATTTAATAGATGATAAACCAATGTGGCAGCTTTTCTCTCTCTCTCTCTCTCTCTCTCTGTGGTTTG
The DNA here is from genome assembly GCA_016806645.1 of Ophiodon elongatus. Taxonomy (NCBI): domain Eukaryota; kingdom Metazoa; phylum Chordata; class Actinopteri; order Perciformes; family Hexagrammidae; genus Ophiodon; species Ophiodon elongatus. Next base: position 2,305,704 of record JACSYO010001600.1, on the reverse strand, counting down.
TCTTCGATATTAGTGATTCTGCCTGCATGCAGTAGTAACTGACGTTTGTTTACTGGTGATTTGTGTACTCTTGACAACATTACTAATGACACCCTTAGTTTTAGTGACAGACACTACAACATACAGAGTTGGAACATATGGACACTTGAGAAGGAAGTAAGCAAGTGGTATTCACTTTTTTGCGTACTTCTTGCTACAAGCTTATTTTACACCTGTATGGATGAGAGGGTGTTATAATTCTAAAAGTATTGGAAGGCCTTGTCACAGACGAACATTTCAGCTATCACAGACATTTAGAAATGCATTCATTGTCTTGATAAATATAAAATTGGCACTGCTCTTGCCTCTTCAGAAAAGTATGCCATTTTCTAAAGCATTGTATTAATGTTTATATTGCATTTTTGTCAGACTCATTACCTCTTATTCACTCACCAATATGAAAATCAACTTGCAGAGACCTGAGGTTATCCATGACATTAACTTTGCTTTATTGCAGGGAGATATTTGTAATTCTTTCCTCGGTGGTATGTTAAAGAAAACCTAAAAATCTGAGATTTGTCAATAGGATGTTGAACCATCCTATTAATGCAAGAAGTTGCCACATTATCCTTTTCCAATTGTCCATATTTGCTCTTATTCAACTTCTTAACAACACATATTTTTAATGCAATGCTTGTAGCCAGCCATTATTCAGATGTCAAGGCTTATTTAATTGCACCACAGATGAGGAAATTATTTACCGCTCAAGAATAACTTGATGTCCAATGTGGTGTATTCTTCTCAAGCATGTCTCAAGTCTATGCAATGTTATTGTTGTGTATTGTTAGTCAATCTAATGGTAATTAACATATTGCTGCATTTCAAATGGTCGACAGCAATGTTTAAAATGTGTAATTTGCAGTTAAGAGATAAGAAAAAACATATGAACGCATTGGTTAGTAGCCTGCTACAGTATGCTGGTTCCTAAATTCGTTCTGAGGCAGCAATTTAACTTTCAGTACTTTAGATCTGCAGTTGCTTTAGGCACATATGTTTTATTATTTACTTAACTGACATCAACACTTCTGTCTGACTTCTTCGCAAACTCAACTCTCTGGCTATCGACAGTCTCTAGAGTTAGAATGAACCTTAGATGACAGCTCTAGCCTTGCTTAAAATGTGTATGTCTTCCAACAGTTACGTCTTCAAGGATGGTTTCCCCTACTCTTGCATCCTGTTCTCTTATACCGGAGCGAATCATGCTATCTGGGCAGTTTCTTGCTGATCTAGAACATGTCAGCAATTATTGCGTCCTCACTTGCATATGATGTCAAATCTATGGGGATTATTTAGTTTCTTTGTGCTAAAATATCCAGACACAGATTCAGTCTGCATGAGAATGATTGTCCTCTGCCACTGTCATTAGCATTTGCATTTCAATAGTCCTTGCTTGATTGAACACCAACATCAGCATAAGTGGTTTGGCAGGGCAATTTCCCTTTTTCTTCAAAACAAATATCCATACTTATTGATGTCTCTCTTCACCAGAAGCAATACTCAAACATTGTCTGTTCTTTAATTTCTGTTGGAAAATATTCCATCTATATTGTGGTTTCCGTGTCTTATATTTCCTTTATGTCTACTATTTCATTAATTTTGTATATCATTGATGCCAAATCTAAACAGTATCTGATATTAACAACGCTCGCGACATTGGCTCTGTAGATTACAATGTCCGTCTGCCGGTCGGTCCGCCACTGTGATCCAGACTAATATATCTTAAAAACTGACGGCCATGACAATATGTACAGACATGCATAGTTACCAGAGGTTGAAATTACTTTGGTGATCACCTTACTTTACCTGTAGTGCCAACAACAGGTCAATGGTCTTAGTAACACTGTGAAATATCTCATCTATCTAATGGATTGACACTAAATTTGGTATATTGACTTTTGTGAGCCTCTGACTTTTCCTCAAGGACTCTGTGAGGTTGATATTTCACATGCAACTATAGGATGGATCGTCATGAAATTTTTCACAGACATTTATTTTCTCTTCAGAATAAAGCATAACAACTTTGGTGATCGCCTAACATCGCCTCAGTCAACATTTTTATGTGTCCAACAAGTTTGTGACCAATTACACTACTTGTAAAACTAATGAATTTCCCGTCAGCCTTTAACTCTAACTTGGAAATACATGCATTCACTCTCAACTAAGATTTAGAACACGAAAATAATTTTATCCGCTTAACATCAGACCTTTAGCATCGTCAGTTTGAGCATGCTGGCACACTGATGTTAGCATTTAGCTCAAAGCACTGCTTTTTCTATGGATGTGTGATTTGGATTGGTGAGTAACCCCCAGATCCTCAGGAGGTTTTCTAATCATAGTCAGCATTTATAAGTTGATGTTTTTTTGAGAATTCCAGCACCTTATTTGAAAATGACTGTGACCATGTTTACACGAACACATTTTCTACACCAATGCACATTTTCACAAACTTGTGCTTTAGAGAAAACGGCATCAGTATTTAGAAAAGGTTTTCCATTTTTATTCTCTCCATTTTCCCAACAGAGATAATTTTTTATGACCTCATTGCACGTCTATCACACCACAATGAAAACATGCAAATGGTGCCAGCCGTCAATGCCAAGGCAGACTTTATGCTCATGTTTTGTGATGGAGTATTTTTAATGAAGAGAGGAGTGTGTGACAGTCAGTCTTGGTCATATAAGTCTCTTCTATTATATCTGCCTGTTCCTGAATAGCCTACAAGTTATACATTGCTATGACCGCTGTGACTCATTCAGGTGTAATTGTATGTGATAGTCATTATCACAATTTACCATTTATTTTTCTGTCCTATGTCAGTGCCCCTGCTCTAGTGTCTACCTTTTAAGCAGTGGAACATAATTTTCCCCTTCCTTTTGTCCTTTCTCTTCCTTTTTTCTTCACTCTATATATCTGACGGTGCACGAGGCGAGAAGAAGAAGTGAAGCAGACAAAAAATGTATCCCTGTGAAAGACAGGTCTGGATAAATAAAGAAGAGGTATAGTCAGCCCTACCTGGGAGGGAAGGCTGGAGGGAGACGAGGGAGTTTCTCCCCCCCCCCAATCCCCCCTTTTCCTTAAGGCAGCTGTCAAATTTTGAGAGGACGATGAACAGGAGAGAAATAATATAAAAAGGAGGAAAAGTTGAGGTGAGCTGTGTTCAAGGAGGGGAGATGTGGGCTGGATGGTTGATAGTGAAAGAGATAGGTACCAAGTCAGTATTGGTAAATTAGTCCAGGGTGGATGCAACGTGTGCCGACATAATTCTAGATGCTGAGTGCCGTCTTTGTGAAAGGTTGTTACACTGATTGAGACGTTATCTGTTATTGTGTTAAATATGGTCTCATCATCAAAATTCAAAGGGGAGATCTTGTGTTGTAGTGGAATCGCTTACAAGACAATTTAACCAAAGTTCTCTATATATGGTTTGAGGCATATACATTAATACCAGATTTTGCATCGATTAGGGAGATTTTGCACATTATTCTGGTTAGGTAAAAACCACATGACCCCAAAATGTCAGTTTTTTAAGAGCTGTTTTCATTTTATTAATTAGTTTTGAAAAGGTATCTTAAACCCTCCGGCTATTTCCTCAATCCACAGGGGAGCACAGAATCCTTCACTGAATGTGCAATAACAATATTTTTTACCTGGCAGCCATGTGTCAAATTTGAAATATTTTAATGGGCCCTCATCACACTGTCAGGACTCTTTAGCTAAACAAAAAATAATAATAATTGAAACCTTGAAGATAGGTATTAAATATGGGAGTACTGATGCACCAATATGTATGTGTCTTGATCTGACTTCATTTGAATAACTCTTTTAGAAGGCATGACAGCTCAAGTTTTTTAAAATTAAGCTCCCACAAGACATGATGTTTTCCACAAATGCTGGTGTCTACAATCCAGTCATTCTGGCATTAAAGTCATGTTTCTATATTCCAAAACGCATTTGGCTGTTAGTAATGGTGTGTACTAGATAATGTGATATTTAGTTGCACGACATATATAACATTTTAAGCAAAAAACAGCAGCGAGGAATGCAGGCAAACTGTTTGAAGTTATCATACAGGACACGTCATACAATGTTGTCAAAAACACAATTCAAAAACACTCGCTAAGCTGTCTGCCCACGTAGCAGCGGCTGAGTGGTGGAGAGGTACGACAGTGTGTGTAATGGAAGATCCGTCAGCGGTTAGCCAAACATATACAAAACATTAAAAGTGAGCCAACTCACCACCGGTGATGTCCACAACCAATGGACTGTAAAGCATCGGAAAACACACTTCATTCAAACTAAAAAAAAAACAGCTGCAATGTGTGCAACAATCTGCTCAAAGTCGTTGTATAATACACTTGATACAATTTTGCCAAAAACAAAATTGAACTCACCAAGCTGTCTCCGCGCTTAGCAGCAGGTCACCCATAATTTTATGCAGTTTGCTGCAGCAGAATGCCAGATTATCTGTGGACAGAGACAAAGGTGCTCACTCACGCGCGCACATACAGACCTGGAAGGGGACTACTTTTTTTTATAACAAAAACAATGCAGTCTCAGGTTTATTACAGATTTCTTCTTCTGTGGCATTCAGTAGACGGTGTACGCTGACAACACTGTTGTATACTGGACATACATTTGTTTTTAGTAAGGTACGTAGTCTACTGTTGTTTATGAATGCCACTTACTTGCATTTACTGCCTTTTGCAGCACTTGAGATTGTATTATTTTTACCACACCTTTTGTGATTCTGCAGCAGTACACAGCAGCTTATATTTATAACTTATAAAATGTTCATGTTTTTTTTTTTTTTTTATTTCTTTGGTTGAAGCCTCTTTGTTCTAGTTAAATATATTAAAGATGTCCTCTCAGGATGCCACATTATGACTCCTTCCTTAACCATAAAAACATTAGTATCGCCATGTTGATGGCTTGCGTTAACGATTCTCTGTATGACTATGGCTTTAATGTTGGTGTGTTGCTAAATTACCATATGGAGGAGTATTTTGACTCTTTTGCGGCTGTCCTGTTGAGTATGTGTTTATTGAGTAAAATGGCACTTAGTAAGGCACCGAAAAACTGTGGAGCTATTCCATTTTCCAGGCAAAACAGCCAAACTACTCTCCATTACACACTCAACGTTGAAAGTGTGATTCATTGGTTTTACTTAAAATGCACCTTTCCACAACAATAGCACTTAAACACCAGTTAAACATAGCTGTGATTGAACAATTACCGTGACATTTTGCTTATAATAGCCAATCTTCTATAAAAACCTCCTTGTTGACTTTGCAGTACACTTTTTTTCTGCTTTATATGTCATCCGGGAGGACATGGAAGGACAATTCACTCTGAATTGTTTGTCAGTAGAACATCCAAATGCATTTGTACTTGTGTATTTTTATAACTAATTAAATTGAAGTGCAAATGTTGTTTATCATGTTCCATGTCCATCAACCTTTCAAGCGCAATTGATCACCTGTAAACTTCATGGTCAGATCTGTATGGTCCACATTGGAATGCAGATCATGTATTTTTGCCTCCATGCATGCAATTAGAATGTAGCCTTACGCTATGTATTTGAATATATCTGCATGTGTGGAATTTAAACTTAATCTAATATAATTTAAAGGTAAGACAAAACTGTAGATACTAGCTCCGGTCAGAGAATCACATAAAACAAACATCCGCAAACATAAACAAAAATCAATTGTTTCAATTTATGAAATATACATAGTATTTGGTCTAAAATGGTGGGTATTTACCATGACACTGAAGTAAAACTGCAATACTACACCATCCAGACACATCATGCAGCTGGTCAATAGCTGTGTGTGAAAGGTCAGCTCTTCTCGGTCACCCTCTGGCTGACACAGCTTCATCGTGGACACGGTCAACTTTAACCCCTGAACCCCCACCTGAGGTGCGACAAGTGTCAAACAGGAGAAGGAAAAAGCTCTCACACACACAGATGCAGGTGCAGGGTAGATCCATGTCCCGGGGTATTTCTTGCTGACATGATGGGTACTCAGTAGATGATCTTGTGTTTGCCAATTCAAAATCTTCCCCTGCTACCACCATGTTGGACTGTGTCTGAGCCCCACAGGTATGTGTGTGACACACTTATACGTGCAAGGAATAAATACACACACACACACACACACACACACACACACACACACACAATTTGAATATGACATTTATCCTTTCACGATAAGACCCAAATAAACAATAAAACCAAAATCCACACGATAAAAAAAGCCCATAGTAGAGGAAAACACACACCGAGATTTCCCGTCTTTCTAGCCTTGTGAGGACATATCGCCCACATAAAGATGTGAACAACACCCTAACACAAACACACAGTCTACAGTTGTTGGCGTGTACCTGCAGCGTCAGCTTTTCCTTGCCTTGACTCCTGTCTTCCCCTTGATAGTGAGCCCTAAAAACAAGGAGAGGAAATAGAGTGGGAGAGGAGATAATGAAATAAATACCCTGCCTGGCAACACTTCAAAGAGAGAGGGAGAGCTTGATCTGCTCTACTGCGGCTAGAGAGGGAAGATATGTTACGTAAAGAGAAAAGATTGGGAGATAACAGCAACCACCTCCTCCACAATCGCACACAAACACAAATAGATTCAAAGAAACACGTTAATAAAGTTTGACTGCTTCTTAGCAGGATAGTTAAGGATAATATTCCTTGTTATGAATTGTTTTGAGTCACAGATCAGCCTTAGTTAGTTATATTAGGTTTCTTATTATTTCTAACGTGCTAACAAGTTATTCCAACACTTTAGCCATGCATTGTGAATGAAAAACCTGTCAAAGCTGAGTAAAGCGTGATTCACGTTATTTCTGGATGCGTATAAGCATGGGCTTTTTTCTAGCATCATGCTCTCATGGCATTTATTATTCATATATTCATGTATTACATGCATGCAGGCGGACAGAGGATGTGCACGTTTTAGACTATCATCCGATATCCACAGGACCGTAAGGGTGTGCGTGTGTTATGGCATGCGAGTATTGGCTGTAACACTGGCCTCACTGTGTGGTCTGATTAACATCCACATAGGCTTCACATAGAGATACACAATCCCACATACACACGCAATCCAAAACTACTGCGCATAAACAGGTGTCCTTTATTCAGAGACATTTTGAGGAAAATGTCTGCCTGATGGATGGTTCCTCCATCAGTTCACACACCTTCATACATGCACATACACAGGAGTAGACACTGTCAAATATATGCGGTCCTGCATAGTATACATAACCTCAAACATGCATACACACAGGCTCACACACCATCTTGCCCTTTTCACTCCATTTTCCCTTTATCTTATACACTTCCGTTGACACGGACAATAAATTTTGCTTTGGCTGGTTTTTATCCATCATCCCGCGGCCACAATTACATTAAGTACACTATTGCTTTGTGTAACATATTTTCTTTTTTAATGAATGTCTTTTCACGCAGCGCACCCTCTGTTCAATCAATGAGTTTTGGGACTTAAAAACCTCTTTAAAGCCCTCTACTTCCCATTCAGATGACCTGGCTTTTCAAATAATTTGGTGTATGGTAATTCTTCATTATTTACTCCCAAATCAAATTCAGGATCAGGTTTACAGCAGGGAAATCTGAGCAGTAGTGCACAGCTGTCCCATTTTACATTGGCGGGAATCGATTGCTGCACATATTTATCCTTGAAAAGAAATCATTAGCTTGCAAGATTTCCTTATAACGCTGTCGCCGAGGAATTGGAAAACTCATTTGGTTGGTTTTGTTGCATGTAGGAGCCCTTTGATCAATACATTTATTATTGTTTATTCTGTTGACACAAATATTGTAGATGCATAATTTAATGCATTGGAAATAAAGAGCGTTCGTATGGATTTTACTTCCTGTCTATTTCGTTTTGATAGTTATATCCATTTTAATCTGACAAGCTAATAAACATGTTTGCTAAAATCGTTTTAATCTTAATCATGGTTAAAATACATAGTTGGCCATTAATTAGATTGTGTCTCTTCTGTGAGCAAATATTGGCAAATATGGTCATTTCTAAGTAACTATAAGTATTTTCTGAGCCAGTAATTTCATATCATTATTCATTTGACAACAGGAATTCAGATATTAAATCTTCAAAACATTGCTGTTAAAAAAGAGTCTATTTCCACATCTGTAATTTGAAGGACCTTAAGTATGTTTTCCCCTTTTGGATTAAGCTTTTTAAACTTCATGTGACACATTTCACAGAAGAATACTTAGAGGAGAACTAGGTTTCCCTCTAAGTATTCTGTCTCTGTCTCCCTCGCCCAATTTCTTCTCTATTTCTACCTCCTCTCCATACCATGCATCTGTGTTGTCTTGAGAAAAAGAAAAAGCTGGTGTAAGCTGATCTGTTGGCAGGAATATGCTGCGGTGGGAAGCCGATCCCCCTCTTCTCAGTCTGTGATTCTCTGTTTCACAATGAAACCCAAATTCCCACCAGGCCCACCACAATACTACAGGGCATTTATCCAACTCCTTATTGGACCCCCATCACACACACAAGCACGCACACACACACACACACACACCCACACACACACACACACACACACACACACACACACAGACTTAGACGCAGATTTGTGCAGATGAATACACGTGTACACGTTGCCAGTGTGTGCTGCACACAAAGGGATTTTGACTGTGTTCGCATGTGTCGCATCAGATTCTGTCCAGGCACTCAACAGATGGTGACATTTAGTTTCCCCCCCCTCCCCCCACCATGACTACAAGGTTGAGGGTGTGAAGAGTAGGTGTTTTGGGGTTTGTAGGGTCAAGTCTGACACATGCTTCTGCATCTGTTTATCTACGGTCTGCTAAAAGTCTCTCGCAGTTAATTAGCGCAAATAAAGACTGATGTAGACACAGCATGAAGCATGTTAGCTGTCTGTCCTGTTACATCACTTACTGTCCAAGTTTCACTTTGGTTTATTCAAATTATACAAAGTTATCATACTCATTTTTTTTGTGTGAAAGTAGGCTGTACAGTATGTTGTGATGTATTTTTTGTTGAAACGTCAGTGAAGTGTACTTCACTGTGGAGTGTGCTATCGCTGATGACCAGTGATTACCCCGTGATAGCTGTCACATATGGGTCCAACACGGGTTGAATGTGTCCAGTAGACCCGTGCCATAAGCACATGTAAGTACACACACTGAACTTAGCTCAGGACAAACACGTCCTTGTGCTGTAGAAGACTTAACACCTTACGGGTGAACTATGTCTTGGTCCATTATTCTGTTTTGCATCAGGTCAATGTAACTGAATGTAAACTTGACGCCAAATCATATCACAATATTATTCAAGTAAGAGATGGATGATCATGAGTGGATTTTCAAATTTATTTTCCAATTTTTGTTTTGTTTTTATGTTTTGTTTTATTTCTATTAAACCGTATCACCGCAGGACAGAAATATAACTCAAACTTCACTCAGTCCTTCACCTAGGTTTTTAAGCAATCTGGTTAAATTTCAAATCCTCTTCATCATAAGCCTTTCGATAAGCCTCTGGTGAGCGTTCATACAACTAAGGTTGTATTTGGAGGATATATTCATAAGGGACACACTGCAAATTGTCATCTGTTCTACTTTGTAAAAGAAAATGACGAAATAAAAAGAGCCCACTAAACCGGTGCAATGCAAGCCAACATCCCCTTCATCTATTTGCTTATCCTCATCTCCAACAATCATTTAATCACTCATCTGAACTTAATAGCCATCATTATCAATATCTCCCTGTTAATGCAACACAGCGTCATATTGAAACTCAGGTTTGGAGCATATTGAATAATGTGAGTCGGTTTTAAAGGCTATGAGGCCATCTAATAAGAAGCCTGAATGTTTTCCCATTGGGTATATTGAAAAATGTTTTTGCTCCAAGTGTATATATATTAGCCTTTGCTAAATGAGGTGTAATCTTCTTGGAGCAATGCGAGATGACATGTCAATGCATTTTTACCACAGTGTATTTATTCTGTTTGTTTATTTAGTATGGGTAATGACACAAGCTGCACAGTATATAATACAGAGCTGATATTGCACCAAGCTAACAGTTGCTACTGGGTTGCATAATCTCCCAGAAAATAGCTTTCTGATGGTGTTGGCAGCAGTGGTGGTCATTTCTGTGCTGTTTAATCAGTGCTCATATTCATAGAATATACTGTCTGTTTCTGTTTTGCAGCTGATTGCCGATTTTATGGATCTCATATGAGTGGAAATTGCAGCTATGAAGACACTAATCATGAGAAGTCATTTTTCATCGACCCCATAAAAAATTTATATTTTCTCTCTCTGACTGCACCATGTTACACTTTCTTGAAGGCCACATTGTTGAGGGCTTTTGCTTTGTATTCTTCAGCTGTTAAAATTTCTCCCCACCTTTTCCTTAGTTCCTCTAATCTATTGCTTCTTCTTAAAATCACTTTTTCTCTCTTCACCTACGTTGTACCTTTTATTTCAATTCATTGTATTCAAGAGCACAAGCAGTTAATGACCAAAAAAATTGACCTTGCCAAAATTGACAAAGCAAGACATTGAAAAAGAAAATGTCATATTGAATGCATTCTAAGAGTAATTTCAATGTGAAATGTGGCAATTCACTCCTCTTAGGTTGGGCTACCTTTAAAGTCCTCTTCTCCTTCTGTTTGTATCCCACCTACATTAACTGTTTCCAGCCATGGAGTACACTGTCTCTGCTCCAACGCAAGTATTGATGAAACTCATCGTCATTCACAACTCTATATGGGAACAGGGCGATGAGAGATGAAAGGATACCTTTTCCTAATGTGGAGCAGTGTGTGTTGGTTGGCCACCTTGTTCTGGAGTTTGGTGCTCGACTCCACTAACATACGTCTCCGGGTGATGACATATGACATGTTGGCAAAATATTTGAGTTTCACCTTGCAGAGCGAATGATTGCTGTTAAAATATGTGCACAAATGTTTGCCTTGTGAGCATAAGAGTGAGCAGCATCATGCAAGTGTTCCAATGATCAAACATGTTAAAGAGGGCTGTATATTTTACAGGATAAATAAAAACAAAGATATAAACTGTGTGGCATTCATTGTTGCTGAAGCGGCTATCCCTCCATATTATAATACTCATTGGTAGTTTTCTGTATTCAAACTGTGCACTGATATTCCAACCTTCTGTCACATGTCTTGAAAACAATTTTTTTTCCCTTTAAAACACATTTGCCATCTGTTAATCTACTCCTCGACCAGTTTTGATAATGCATAATTAATTCCCCACTCAGTTTGCTCACACACTTATGATGTACGCCTTGTTCTTCCATCAGCACACGTCACATGTTGTGCTGACCTGAATGTATGAATATGTATGAGGATGTGTTTGTAGTTTATGCCATAGCCAGGAGAAAAAATGGCCTTTGCTGTGAAAGACGGGCTTAGTACTACCGTCTCTTTTCGCAGTATGATATACTCTCAGCTTGTTTGCCATTTGTGAATAGCTGATCTGCAAAGTTAAAAGCACTCGCTTAATTGTGCGTTGGGTTGAGCTTGATAAAAGGACATACATTAACATATTACATCTAAAATGTCATTTGGGCTAAATTAGCTGAACAACATTTATTCTTGATACTTTTTCAAGGCCAAAAGATCTTATTGAGATGAAACACGGCGCATAAATGGATGCCTGTAGATGTGGGTAAATAAATAAAGTTTGACTTTGAGGAAAGCTGAGATTTCTAAAGGGGGTGAAACCAAAGATGAGAAGGGGCAGAGATGAGGATGTTTTGCTGGAAGGCAGATAGAGAAACATGTCATGACTTGTTAATCAGAAGTAGAAAGAAACTCCTTGGTGTCTGGATGCAGTCTTGAATTTTTGATAAAATGGAGTTTGCATTAATTTGGGTGTGGCATGTGTGCCCGTGTGTGGAATGCATATGGTTTAGTTAGGGTGCTTTGTTTTGTGTGCATTTGTGTGCGTGTACTCATACAAGACTCACACGCTGATCTCCACTGAAGGCTGCGAATGAGAGAAATACTCTACATCAATACATTAGACAATACCATTCTCTACTACAGTGCTCTTAGATGTGCGCAATAAGAATGATATATTATGGTGGAGGCAGAGAGGACAAGCGAAAAGGAGATAAGAGGGTGTGTCATGATGCTCCATCGCAACCCTCCCGGAATGCATTTCCCCTAATGGAAGCACCCTACCCAGGGATATTCTTAAGTCTGGTGCCCACAAGCTATTCCACTCCATTATTACACCAGAACAAGAAAGTTTATTGGAAGATAGCTGTAGTTCAGTTCATGAATACCTATTCATGTAAAGAGTCTTACACACCCATACAGTGATGTCCATTTTTAAATAATGACTACTCTTTGTAAAGGAGCACCTTATACATTTGTATTTAATGTGAATGAAATACACAGTACTTATGTTCTATTTGCCATTAGCATTTTATACAGCTAAAATGACCAACAGATCTGCATTAGTCTACAGGATAGCCAGTGCACAAGTATCCCGAAAACACCACGCCATATAAAAAGCACCTATTGGTTCAGGTGCCTTTGAGATAATGAAATGTGATCAAGAAGGCAGGATCCCTTCCGTGGTGGACACAGGAATTAAAGGCATTCATGTGACTATGCAACGGTCAGCGCTAGTGACGAAGTAATACACAGTGAGAGGACCACTTACTGTATGGTGGGCCGGTGGGTCAGACCAAAAGAGGACTTTCGAACACGAGAACGATGTTCAAGACTGTCTGTCCCAAAGTATTTTTGTGAAGTGTTTGTGATGTTTTTCCTAAAGCCCAACTAAGTGACTTTGTTGGCTGAACCAAATAATGGTCGTTTGAAAGCCGTGCTGAGCGACACAAAAAATAATTGAAAATGTGTGTTCATGTACACAAATCAATAGATACGGTTTTGTGACTATGTCATCAACCGCCATGAGACTGAGTTGAGGAGCCAGTTATTTTCTTTAGCTTTTCTGGGATGGCATTTTATGCATTTATTTAATGAACTGTGCCAGTGCACTTGTATCATGACATTAATATGGGGGCTGCTGATGTTGGTCTGGACAAGGCCTAAGACTAGATGAACTTTTACAATAAAAAAAATGCACTGTGCTTGTGTTTTTGTTGTTTATAGTTCTTCAAGAAATGGCTTCTGTATATTGGAGAATGTGATAATCAGCTTTGTTATGTCAACCCACTATCCGAGCTGAAATGGATGAAGCTCAGCAGGGATGTGTTTCTGTTCTGGGCAGTGCATGTGTGTGTTTGAAGAAGAACGTCATGGGAACTGCTGCCATAAACTTGGATATGTTATACTCTGAGGCAAAGCAGATATAAATATATCCAGCCAGACATGCTTCTGTGGTCTAGACTTGAACAGGAATATTGATAAATTCTTCTTTTGCCCATGTCATGTTGGTTTTGTCAGGATGTGTTTGAAGATATTTTGGCTAGTGCATACGGCGTGTTTTGTTCTTCACACAGACTTCTTACTTGCATTCAACCAAAGACCGCTAAAATGTGATTGGTCAATACTACCCAGAATATTGTCCTGTTGCCTACAGATTCAGCATATCTTTCAACAGGGATTAGATTCATAATGCTTTTTTATGTAGAGGTGATATTTTCCTTTCACAGCAATTTTTGTGTTGCTATTGCTTAGTTTGTATTTTCACATTTTAAAATACCCTTTTGTAATGCATGTCTCCTGTCCTTATTGAACAGAGAAAAATAAAAAAAAACATATTAATTGTCAAAACCAACAAAACATAGAATCATCATTTTAGTTTTTTTGAGGAGGAATCATCCACACAGAATAAATTATGATTGTGAAAATATTTCATTGATCCTCAGAGGGAAATTTTGTTGTCTTTCAGCACAGAAACTCAGACAAATTGAGAGAGTAAAAAAAATAAAAAGTAATGAAATGAAAATAGAAGTACAATAGAAGTAGAAATAGAAACTAAATGAAAACAAATTACAATGCAGGATTGACATTACAATTCAGCTAGAACCAAAGCTGTTAAAGTTTTTCACCATGTGTACCAAGACTGTGGGGCTACCAGAGAAAGGCATATATATAAAAATATAATTTGCAATAGTTCCCATTTGCCTTTACCATCAGGGATAACATACAGAAGAAACAAATCTAAACATCATTTTACCCCAGTGTGTTCTAAAAATGTAAAGCATGGAGTACTCGCATTTAAAAAAAAAAAAAGGTTTTATGTATATGTATGTCCATGAGCATGGTAAGAGGGGGGGGGGGGTGGACCATCTTTCACTCAGCATTAAACAATAGACTTTTAAAATTAAAAGGAACAGTTAAAAAACAAACTGTTTCGAAATCATGGGTAGAATGTAGAGGAATTTGGGTGCACACCAAGGACAGTGCCAACACTATTTGTACTGTTGTTAACAAATCTTAATGTACACTATTATCCTGCAATGAGTTTGTGTGCATAAAACATGGTAATACAGTTTACCTTTTTTTCTAGGATTGTACCAAATGAAAGCTTCATTCATAACACTGACATTAAAATTCAAAATCATCTTTCGAATACTGCGGGATTGTTTTTTACGTTCAAAATTGTACAATGAATATTTGGTGAAATAATCTCTTTTTGGTTGATAGTGATACTTTCAGTGCCGTGCCATTAGTTTAAAACTGTAGTGCCCCGGCACTATTCTCTTTGAGTTTTAGAGTGAAGACAAAAATTAGATGAGTCATATTGTCACTTCACTGCATTAAAGAATGAAGACGGAGCCCTGAGCAAAGACAGACAGGGAGTGAGGAATATACATATTTTGCTATCCTTGGTGATAACATTAATGTCAAGGTGGAAGGAAGACATCAAAGCTAATGAATATTTATGCTTGCCCACAGTAAAGTGCTGTTTTAGAGTGAAGTGGGACAGAATGGCCTCATGGAGACAGCACTTTAGGGCCTACTCTTGCACAGACTGTAGGTCTATGAATATTCATTGTTCATTGTCCCAAAAACAATTTGCTTAACGCTTCTGACTTCTTCTCATCCGTAAAATATGCGTACGGTTTTACCTATGCATGGTTTGGCCTATAATTCTATTCATCTTCACTTTTGATAGGTCTATGACAATATAAACTTCCATTCTTCGTAAAATAAAAATAAAAATAAACCAGAAATGTTGTTTGTTCTGTGCTTTAGAATATATTGCATTACATTCAGACAGACTCCCTGGATTTAACAGTTCAGTGACACATTGTTAGCGGGAAATATGTCACTGGCTGCAGCCTGTATGGATGTTACATCATTGTATATTTGTTTGAAAGAATCTGAGCGTGTTCAAGTGGCATAGTCTATAACCCCATCATATGCCAGACAGCATGATGTCCTTGAGCATTTTTCACAACATGCTACATTAGTCTTCCCAACTGTGCCATGCATTTGTCAAAGTGTCACAGCAGCCGGAGCCAATGCTGTTTAAAAACCCTTTATGTCACATTTTACTTGTGAAAAATCTGCAGGTGAGAATCCTGTGTAGGAAAATCCAATCCAAACAGTGACAGAGAGGCAGAGAAAGAAAAACAGGAGAGATGATCAAACTAGAAAAAATACTTTTCCCGGAAACGACAGTGTTGCTATGGTTATTGTCTCACAGTAAACACTGCCTGATGAGTGAAAGGAACTACAAACTGCCTTTATGTAGTGTGGTCTATTGTACAGTAGTATAGTAGTATAGTATGTTCAGTGTGCTGGTGCACATATCTAATGTGTGCAAATGTCAATTTTTACTATCAACTTTGTGTTACATTAATATATTACTTTTAGCAGTAACAAAGTAATATAATGCGTACTAGTTCCTTGACATCCTTTTTTTTTATTCATGCACACCCCGCCACTTCGACCAGTGCACCACCAGAAAAAAAAGGCTCTTGATAATATTAGTGCTCGATTTTAATACAAAGTGGTAGCTTAACCACCGCATTTGAATGCATGCACGGGTCTGGAACTGGACTCCGTCTAACAAAGCTCTTGGACAAGACGATGATATTCACCGTAATGTTGTCTCTGATGGATCGTGCCATGCCCCCACATCCTCCTCCTTGCTCTACCGCTGTCAGATTGAGCGGTGACAAGCTCATCCATACAAAGTCTGGCGGTAAGAATCCTCCGCTTGGTGCTCATAGTGAAAAAACTGTTTCAAACAAACGGATAGAAGTCCAATTAGATTAATTTAATGCTAGACAAAAAAGAAAAAAGTAACTTATAAAATCTTCTTTGTGAATCCTACATATCACCCTTTGAGCAACGTTTTTTTTTTCATGGCATTTCAACCAAATTAGCAGCACTGTGCTCCTGTAAAAAAAAAAAATAGAAAGAAAAAAAAAGAATACCTTTCCTTGACATCAAGTAGCATGTTGAATGCAAAAAACAATCTGTGTCCATCATAAAAAAAATACTGTGTAGCTGAATTGTCCTTGAGCCTAACAGTAAACAATGTTCTGCTTTGTACATCACTCTGATTTAGCATCAATAAAATGCCTAAGATCTTAAAGAGTGTATAATGTATATTTTGTATAATTTTGCACATATTTTCACAATTACAGTATCATTGTAATAATGCCCTCTCCTCCACCATCTCTTCTACTTTGTATCTCCCTCAATCCTCTGTGTGACTTTCATGTGCTTTTAGCTCTCATTAACACCACCCTCATATGAGCCCAAGTGCCTCTTACTGTCCAATCTCTGTGGGGTCACCTCTTGACACGGTGAGGTATAAGCACGGTTCCTGGTCTCTTACCCAGGCCCTGTGGACTATGTGTCCAATGCTGGATAGCCTTATGACTTACATAAATCCTGTGAAGTACAGGCTGGTGCTGGCTTTCATTAACCTAGGCCTTAGTGAAGTTGAGTGCTTGCTCTAAAGGCCCACATGTGCAGAGACTGCGTCACACGTTAAGTAACCTTGGTTGGCAGCAGGGAGGCATATTTGATACAAGCAGACAAGTACAGGAGTGTTTGGTATGCTCTTTCTAGCTATAGGTGGGTTCAGCATTATTCTTGTTTCTTAAAGTATTTTCGATATACTGTATATAAACAAATCAAATAGACAAATAGCTCACGCATAATATGCTAAATTAATTATGTAAGCGTCACTGTTTGATTTGATCTGACTGTGATGGCTTTGAAGTGTGTTGTGTAACATGTTGAAAATATTGGATGTCAGAAATTCGTAATACTTTATTAATGCCATTTCCCACACACACACACACACTTTGAATCTGTATGATATGACATGAATTCTGCGGCCCTCCAAGATGGTAGCATGTTAGCCAGAAAGTAGTTGTCCAGATACTTAGCTAGCTAAGGTTAAGTTACTACAAAAATATCCAGAGTAATGACTAAAACCATCAAATGCAAGTAAAAAAAAAGAGGAAATAAATCACTGTTATTAAGGTTAGTCAGCTTTTACACAAAAAGTAGCGGCCATGTCTAAGTGCATTGTTTTGCAATTAACACACATTTTGAGTGGTCCATAATGTCTTATAACAGCATCAAAACTTGCAAGAATATGGGGCACAGATAGAAAAAGGGCGAGCGACAACCGGGCAACAGTGATACCCACTATACACCATGTGCACTGAGTGCACTATTGAGTCAGTTTTTACCTCCAGAGAAGCACACTTGTAATGCAAAAACAATCAATGGAGGGAGACAAATCTCTGACATATTCTGCCTGTGCATCTTTCTTTCTTTTATTTCATATCATATAAAATCATAGTCCTCCAATTACCCAATTGTTGTATATTTCTAAGAATTTTCTTTGCCAAAGGTATTTGGGATTTAAAGCTCCTTCTTTTGTGGTGTTGTGCAGTATTGTTTTTTTTACGTTTTGCGAAATCTTTCTTATATCACAGTTTTAAGTATGTGTTGCAAAAAATAATTTGTTGAATTTCAGCATAGTGATATTTTAGAAAAAAAGTTGTCTGAGTATCATGCTATCAGGTTTTTCGGTAGAGTGGTGTGAACATTTCCCATCTCCCACACATCCTCCTCAAAACTTCATTTATGCAGAACCTACTTGAAACTCAAGTGATGGAGCAGACACTCGGGGCATACAAAAATATAGTGGGTATTGAAGTAGTTTCAAGCAAAATACTAAAACACGGTAAATGCTGTATATGGGTTCTTTGTCAGCAATGTGTGTGTATTGTGTGAGACAAAATCAGGCTGGTGGAGGACCCTTACTGTGTCGGTGATGGTAATAGTTTGCCAGAGCTTTGGGGGAGCTGCTCAGCAGGTCTCAGTGTGCGTATGTGTGTGTGTGTGTGTGTGTGTGCTCATTTCCCAGTGTGTTTGTGTGCACATATCAGCAGGAAAGGGTAGATCAGGCCCCACAGTGCATGTCTCAAAAGCCAAGTCATCAGCCCTTTTAATCCAGCCCAGCAGGGATGTGTTTCTGTTTTTGGCAGCGTATGTGTTTGAAGAAGAACGTCACGAGAACTGCTGCCATGAACTTGGTTATGTTATACTCTGAGGCAAGGCAGAAATCTGCCCATAAATATTTCCAACCAGACATGCTTCTTTGGTCTAGACATGAACAGGAATATTGCTAAATTCAGCTTTTCTACATGTCATATTGGTTTTGTCAGGTTGTGTTTGAAGATATTTCCTGATTTGTCTAATCTGCCGCTCCTTCTCTCCCCATCCTTCTCTCTTCCCCTACAGGACGAATGTCATAGGATGAACACTGCTGGTGGGGTGTGTCTGTCTGTGCTGTCCTCTCTCCTGGCCGTGGCTGGGGCCCTGGCTGCCTTGTCTGCCCTCTCTCTAGCTCCTCTCTCTGCCCTGGCGGAGGCTGCCTATGGGGCTGCCCACGGCGTCCCCAGCACCGGGGTAGAGGGGTCCCCCTCGCCCGTCTCTTCACCATGCTCCAGCCTTGTAGCTGGGGTGCTCTATGGCTCTTTCTCCCTAAGGGAGCTCTTTCCCTCCAGGGCACCGGGCTGTTCCTGGTCCCTGGAAAACCCTGATCCCACCAAGTACTCCCTCTACCTTCGCTTCACCCGCCAGCCTGTCATCTGCCGGACGCACTCCCCTATGCTCCTCTCTCTTGACCACCACCTGGCCAATCAAAGCTGTCCCCATCACTTACAGACAGCTGCTGCAAGGGATCAGGAAGTCATTGATCTTTGTGGCAGCCAATCCAACTCAGAGGGACCATACTCCTTCCTACAGTTTGATAAGAACTTTGTCCAGATCTGTTTAACAAGACATCCAGCAGAGGATGAGCCTCAGGTATCTAAGGAATTGCTGGAGCTGAGACTAGTCGAGGTGTTACTCATCAACAACGAGAACTCCAGTCAGTTTACCTGCGGTGTGCTCTGCCGATGGTTTGAGGAGTGTTTACGCACCGGTCACAATGGAGACCAGGAGGTTTCTGATGGAGATGGTTGTGGGATGACCCAGACAGGATGTATCTGTCCAAACCACAACATCATGGCACCACCTATTCCGTTGATCCCGGAGACGCCCCACAGTTTCAGCAATGGTTCTTTCATTCCTGATGACTGCTGCGTCACTGAGCTGCATTCCAATGAGGCAATTGTCATAGCACCCAGAGATGTTCGACAAGGTAGGAATATTTCAAACATAAGCACACTTCTTTGCAATGAGCGTATTATATGCAATAACACAATTATCTCTGTGGTAGCCCAAACACTGTAAAAACTAGGGAAGGTAAAAAATTGATTCACCAAGTTTCACAATTTTTCATAGATTTCTTAATATTTTTTTTAATCACTGAATAGATACAATTCATATTCAAATGCCTATATTCACAAGGATTATAACACATGCAAACTGTTTCCCTTATAATTGAAAAAGAAAATACAACTCATTTGTAAGAAAAAAGTCTTCATTCATTGATTTTTGGGTTGCTGGGAAAACAATGAATAAAGATTCCTACAATGACTGATCTATTTGGTTTCAGGACATCCTGAGTACATACAAAAACAAAATGTTGTGTTTCCTGTTTTAAGGTACTGTTAAAACACATTGCTCCATAATTCCTGGCAATGACTGATGGATTTAACTTCTGGACATCTCTTACTAAATACAAATGCTGAATATCAAACATTTTTACAACATATGATTCAACTTTTTCTCCTGGTCTAGTGTCAAAAAAGGTTTAAAAATAAAATAAAATAACTTTTGATTAAATAAAAATATCGAGTCCCAAATCTTGTAGAATCGCAACATAAAACACTGTAAGACATATTAAATTGTCACCCAATAATACCCAAGTAATATAAATATAAACAATTGTTTACTTGTGTACCCAGCTTGCAATAGCAAATGCCCAGACAAGTTTCCCTTGTTATACTGGATTTTGATACCAGCTCAGGGAGGTCCCATGCCTCTGCTTGAGAGAGAATTTATTATTTGAATTTTGTTTGTTGGCCTGTAATTAAAAAACGAAGAAGTTCAAAGGAGCCCTTTAAACCTTCCATCAAAAGATTTGTAAATGGCTATCAGAAATGCATGCTTCTGATCTATATTTTAGAGATTCCCCCATGTGGCCAAGAGGTGTGGTTCCTAGTACTTTAGTTACCATGCTGCACGTGTGTGTGCGCCATCTGTTGACAATGTTAGGACAAGATCTGATTTGACACCCATGCACACACACACACACACACATGTGCATTGTCATTCATACTTCAATGAATTGAACACAAAGCAGACAATCCCTTCACTCACGTAACACATGAGAATATGAATGCATGCGTGCATCTGTGCTTATGCCTGAAAGCTAGATAAGCGTTTTATCCATACAGAGAGGGACAATGGCTTGTACTAAAGCTCTCTTATCCATTTTAGTTCATCACTGACACCACATACTTAATTTAGACAAATGTAGAAATGAAAATAGATATACAGAGAGATTTAGTTTGTCTTATAAATTCCCACAATTACATAATAATTTTCCTTTGTGTGCATTATAGGCATGTTTGCAGAGTGAAAAGCACCAATTAGTATCCAGTTATTCTCATTGCAAGCCTTTTACAACACACTTGCACACATACTGAGAGCTCTAGGGAGTCTTACCTTGCTGACGGGAAGGTTATCGTTCTCTGGATTCCATCACCGGGGAGGATTTTATCACCTAAATTACTCAGAGAGGGAGAACGGGAGGGACAGAGGAAGAGACTCGGTGTAAGATGACTGATGCACTGTTGCTGGAGACAAAAGCCAAGTGGATAGCGTTGCTCGTTAAATTGATGCCAAGTGTCGGGGTATTACTTAACTTAAGCCAGTTGTCAGTTACCTGGGAGCTGTGTCGGCTTTCCCCGCGTCTCACCTCAAAGACACTGATGTTGCATACATATTGGTTAGCGGCTGGTCACTCTATAATCACTCGGCACTCATAGACACTACTGTGAACCGCAGAGAGCCCTTGATGAGAAGATAGCCTGACGAAGTGTGGGCAAGCTTTTGAGTGCGGAAGATTTTTTTTCTTCCAAACAATTCCCCTATGTCCTAATTACCCTGAAATAGCAGAATAGCTGTAAACCCAACATCGCGCTTTAAGAGCGAGAGCCAGAATTTTGCCTCTATCCTCCTCCTGTTCCGTTTCTCTATCCACAAAAAGACAAATACTAACACTCTCTCTGATTCAGACTTTCTAAAACCAAAACTTGAATTATTGCTCTGTCTCTCCCTGTCTCCGTTTCTGAATCTTTTTCTCCCATTTTGACTGCAACCCTTCTTGCAGCTCTTCATTTTCAATGCAGACAAAAGAACACTTTACATTTCCACTTCTAGAACAAAGCACACTTGCACGTGCAAAGTGATTGAGATGTATGTGCCCACAATTTTTTTAATTATTAAACTTCTCAGATTAAGCAGATTGCCAAATAGATCATTTTTTATCAAAGGGGGTCCCTGTGGTTGACGGCCGGAGCCCACACCAGATGCATCATACTGTACATGCAGAATGTGATACAATGTCAGTGTCTTGGAGAGTTGATGCACGTCAAAGCTGGGAAATATGAGTAAGACACATGCCACATAATCATGAACTTTCAAAATAAAGGCCCCCACAAAAAATCTGAAAAGCAAACAAAGAAAACTTTGTGTGTGTGTATACGTGTGTGTGTGTGTATGAGTGTATGTGTATGTCTGTCTGTGTGAATGGGTGAATGAGAGGCAAATTATAAAGAGCTTTGGATGAGAGCGCTATATCTTCCTATTGTTATTCTGGCTGAGATGAACAATAGTCGGTTATACTGACTGACCTTCACTAAGCTCATTGTATAATGTCTGTATCGACAAAAAGCTCAGCAGTGCCTGAAGCTGGGTTTTTTGTTCTTGTTGAGAATACTTTATGTTTATTATGGGTATGACATGTACAATGACTGAATTACAATTTGCATTGCATTAGGTTACATATCTTAATTTAAAAAATTGCCCTGTAGAGTTTGGGCTGTGACATTATATTTTCAATAAATATGTATATTCAAATTTTAGAGGTCCTGGGTCTTTGTCCATCAAATCTGTAAATGCATTACTACATGACACTGAGCATTTTTGAACCACAAATATGTAAAACACAGTTAAACAAATATTGTCTCATTACCATATAAATTGGGTATTAAGGGTCAATGCAAACTGAATTATGCCATATAAAATAAGTTAGCTATTTCTTTCCTACTTATTTACTTAGTGAATGTATCTGCCCCTGCTTTGATTTTGCAAAGAAGGCATCACATACACATGTGTCCATGTGTCTGTCTTTACTGCAGCATTAAATAACCTCTAAAGCAAAACTCTTAGGACAAGCTGCCAATCTCCCTCCGTATCGCACACAATATGATACATACATAGATCAGCATGTAGGCCAACACGCAGCACATTCAGGCACTAGAGTCTTATGGCCAATTTATTCCCAATTTTTCTAACTTCCCTGATCATGATGCAAGTCTTAGAAACCACATATTATTCTGCACACACACACACACACATATATATTCAGTGGTTGACTCATTGAGACATTGTGTGATTGAATGTCAGGTATGTTAGAAAGAAGAAAAGAAAAAAACTCCAGATCTGGTTCCGTCAATCAACAGCAGCCCCCTCCAACAACTCTAACACAGACACATTTCATAACTGACATGTAATATGTTTGACACAAAAACAAATATATCGCTGTGTATCACCTTCTCATTTCCCCTCATTTTCTTCTCCTCACCATGGTAACATTTTCATTGTATTGATCTCTGTGCTACCTGTCCCTGTCCCTGCCTCTACCTTTTCTTTTTTTCAGCCCAAATGAGCCATTAACATCAAATGCAGCTAGTGGTGGATTATGTACCAAACCTTTCTGCCTGACTGAATGTGTTTCAGGAAAAATAACTACCCTAACTGTTTGAACACATGCAGCAAGTATTTTTAACTGAAAGAAAATGTTCCAGTGGACCTGCTCAGTGAACGGCATATCAGACTGTGGTTGTACAGGGAAGCTACCAGGTGTTAATGTTATCAGGGCGTCAGACTTGAAAGGCAGTCTCAAAGTGTTCATAAACCCCTTTCAGAGGCTTGGATAAGCAGGAAACTCAAAATCTGGCAGTCAAGCCTGCTTTGCGCATTGACACACACAAGTTTAATCTGAGGTCCATGCAATGCACAACTTCTTTTGTCCTTATTCTTCACATTCTTACGTCATCACCGTCTGTGTTGACGACTGAACCCTGACAATCAGCTCTGTGTTGCCAGGGATGGAGGCGGTGTGCTTTCCAAAAGCAAATTATTATTGTTATAAATAGCAGCACGGGTTAATCCCCACTTTAAAGGTTTGTATCAGATAATAAGCACAATACTTTCCTCCAGTGAAATAGTTATAGTGTACCTGAAAAATGTCTTTGTACAGGTGTTCATAGAAAAGCCAGGAGATGAGCTTGCGAAATGACAATGTCAATTGATACGCATGTCGGTAGCCCACCACTTTGTTCAAGACTAAAATTTCTATTTCAGGACTATGGGACGGATGTCACATTAATGACTCCCTGACATTAACGGGGGCCATCATGGAGTTGAAAAATGTATGTCTCCAATACTTGAGTAAATAACCAAATACCAGCATAACCAATGACATTTCCATCAGCCTCATCTGTTCATATCTAGTGGTAATTAGCAAATGTAATCATCCTAACTTGCTACACAACATTTTATTTGCTTGCATTTACCAAAGCCTTACAGAGGTTACATCACTACATAGCAGAGGCACAGTACAGTACATAACCAAAACAACAAGCATATTCATGGTTCATGAGAACTGGGTTCAAAATCGGTCCCTTGAGCATTCTACGTATATTACAAAAGCTGCAGAGGGACAAATGCTCAACACCTGAGACACATTTCAGAAGGTCAGAAAGACATGTGAGGGTTACTTTTATAGGGCGAATTGGAAGATTTCCAACTTAGTTATACAGTATGGATGGAGGAAGGATCAAGCAATTTGTGCATCTATATGTATGATCCTTTTTATGTGTTGTCATAAATGTGCTGCTGTCTGTATGTGTGCCATCCACAACACTGCTCGCACAGCGGTGAATATGTCACCATGATAGATGATGAATGCTTCCCAGACCTCTTTTCCCTGGTGATTGTGATCCACAGGGCAAAAGGGTATAGAGATATGGTAAGGACGACCTTATTGTGTCACCTCATCATATCCACTTCATTCCCCAGTAACTTAATTAATAATAAAATGGCACTCAGACATCAGATGTATCTTATTGTGTTAGTATAGGTTCCCCTTATGTTATCACTTGTAAAGGGTTGTAGAGATATGTAGGTGTTACATTAGTCCAAGGAATATCTTTACATAGGGCGTTAACAGTGACACCATGTTCTCAATCATTCATCAATCATTCATAATGAAATTATACCATCCTCTGTGCGTTGTCTCATCCATCATGCTGTACTAGCCATGAGCTGTCCTTAAGATTAATTAGTTGGCTTGGATACATTACGTTGTGGCTGAAAGTTGAAGCTTCCCTCTAAAGAAGGCTCTACGTTGGTATGTTTACACTCTTCACTTTTCATCTTATCATGGTATGATTTGCTATATTACACAGTAACAGTAGCAGCACATTTAATACCTAACTAGCACAACAGAAACATTTTTTAATTTAAAGTTTAATATTTTTGAATAATAGCAAACCAGGTTAAGCTACCGCTTGCTAGCTTGAGACGGTGACACTGGCTTTTAAAAATGGACAGATGAGAGAACCCTCGCTGTCACGGGGACAACATACAAACTTGCAAATTTGGGAATCAAACCCCGGTCTTCCTGTGAGGCGACAGTGCTATTCACCACACCACTGTGCAGCCTAGTATGTAATACTTTCTAGGATGATTACCCTGGCGTCACTGGGGATTCTCATTACCACAGATAGATGGTGTGGATTTTTTTTTTTATGTGAAATAAAGCGAGGCATAGAGAGAGAAAAAGGCGGAAAAAGGGGGCTAGAGAGAGAGAGAGAACAAAACCTAGAGAGAGGACTGGGATTTGGTTGATACTCTTGGGACCATATCACCCTTGCATTGAGCAGGAGCCAGTGGTCCGTCACTTACAAACACTCTCACATACACACAGGCAGCTCATCCCTTCCGCATGGAATACTATCTGCTTCCTTGGTAATTAGAGCAGAGAGAAATGTGTGTTTTTTTTGTGTGTCTTTAGCAGCATGGGCGAGAGATGTGTTTATTTTCACACTGTGCCGGCGTAAAGCACATACAGGTGTTTTAATAACCTTCAACTCCACCAACACACACAACACATATGCACACAGGGAAAAATGCACAAATGCCCCTGTTGATGACAAAGAGTAATTGAATGCAGTGCTATACAGTAGCTGTGATATTTCCTGAAATGAATGAAGTCAAACTGCGGGTGTGGATGTGTGAACTGTCTGCTCAGGGTTGCAACAGGATTAGTATTCTGTGCTCATGAGCTATGGCTATCTCTCTCTCCCTAAAAGCACTGAGCCCCTTTATGCTCCAGCAAAAGCCCTTACTCACACACACACTCGCGCGCACACACACACACACACACACACACACACACACACACACACACACACACACACGTATAGACATTCACGGACATACACTCCTTGCCATTTATATGCATTCCTGTTTTCTCAGCAGATCTCTGCAGATCAGATTGGTATACAGTACACTGCCTGGCCTTGGCTGTATTTCAGAGGAAACACTACAGAGGCCAACTTCCTGTTGATGCTATTAAAAATGTCATTAATAAAAATAAAGGAAAAAAGTTATAGTGTGACCATACCAATAAATAGACTTCTCCCTCCTGTTGCATCACGGACTGGCAACACCTCACTCAGAAGTTTTGTTTATTTTAGATTGTGAATACATGTACATTTGCAGTTTAGGCATTCTTACTTTCTTACTAGTATGGTTCTTACAACATGTTTAGTATCACATATTTTAATTATAATATATACATGAAATATTTATTATTTTACCTTTATGATGTGCACACAAAGTAGAGATTTAAAGCTGCTGTATACTTACAATTTTTCTTTAAGACTGAATCCAAATCACAGATTTTTTTAATATTTGTTTACAATTATGAGTGTGGTTTAGTCAAAAGTGATGCTGAAGAATTGGGTTTAAAAAAATGTAAGTTACAATTTAAAAACATGTACACCATTTGCTAAATTCTGAGACAATATAATATTAATTATATTGATTTTACAGTTAAAGTCTTGGACTATATTGCCTTCATATTCTATTGAAAGACCAAGTAGGAAATGATCCACAAGTATGTCACAATGCCTTTATACATAGCACATTTCAGCAACAGGGCAGTTCAAATTAGGTTACATAAAACATCAAACAACGAGACAAAGTTCAGAAGAATACACCACAAAATGACATTAAAATACAATTTGAAAACATTAGAGAGCCAAAAGAACAGAAATTGAAGACAAGCGTAAAAATCCAGTATAAAACAACAGTCTAAATATAAACGTATACTGAAATATGCTCCACTTTTTAATACTCATTGACCTTACTACCTCAATAAAACACATCCTGAATTGAACTAGAATTCCTAATATTATTACAAAACTTCAAAATAAAGTCACATGAGTGAAAAATCTCAGATGCCCTTAGTGCACGTAAAATCTTTTTTCTTTAAGGTAACATCAAAATGACTGACAGCAGGAGAGAAATATTGGATGATTATAGACACTCTAGAGCAGAGCATAGTATCCAAAGCCTTTTTCAGATCCCACAGGATTTAACTGGTAGAGGGGATAGGATGAGGGCCAAAGGTTGGTTCTGAATTAGGTCCATCACTCTGTCTCCACCTCATGAAAGTTGTATGACGTTAAGAGCCGAGCGGCAGCGAAGGCTGAGTAGATTTGTGAGCAGGATATTTTAGAAGGAGAGCGGAAGTTTGGACCGACATGTGAGCAAGTAAAATGAAGTGAAGCGAAGGAGATGTGGTAGAGGCACCAGTGGGCCAAATTAGCTAACCTCTAGAGAACACCCCTCCCCCCCTCTGGCTACCCGTCGTGGGAGACTGAGTTAATTTGAGTGTGTGTGCGTGTGCGTGTGTTGGAGAGTGTGTGAGTGCGTATGGCGTGTGTGTGAAATAATGGATGACAAAAAGCCTCAGAGCTAGAGACGGTCTCAGTAGGCTCATACAGCACTAGAGTGGTTGTAGAAGAATTCGATGATAATGGCGTACAGATATGTATTACCACTCGACACACTGCACACACAACCACACGCGCAGACACACCCACTAACATTGTCTGTATCACTCTCTGGCCCAGTGACTCCGAGTCAAGCTCCAGTGGCTTCATGTCATCGATTAACTGCAGAAAATAGACAGGCATCCCATAGTGCACCTGTGCCCACGGCAACAGTCATATGATACAATCCCTGTAGGCTTGGGTTTGCATGTGTGTTTGTGTGTGTGTGTGTGTGTGTGTGTGTGTGTGTGTGTGTGCGCGTGCATTTGCTGAAGTTACGGTTGTGTGATGATTAAAAAAATATTGCAATTTCAAAGCATGCAAATCTCTGTGACAGGTTTGACAATTTGTGTGAATATCAGTCGCTGTGGTTTTATCAAAGAAATAAATATGTTTATGCGACACTGCACACTGATTTTAAAACACACACCCCTGCATTGTTGTTTTGGCAACAATGACATTTTGTGTTCACAAAGCATTGGCATGCAGTTTGGAGCAATGCTTTTGATTTAGGCAACCATTTATGAGAAGTGAGTGATGGTTCACCTGTCTGGAAATAACTTTTTATTTCATGGCTTTGCACAGGCAAACAGCTGTGCACTGCAGTGTAATCCTTGCTTCAGTCTGTGACTGGAAAGCAAGCCACAAATTAGCAGTTTGAATTGATGGAAAATGATTCAAGTCACTAAAACAGGTATGTCTGCCTCATCAGCATTAGAGGAATCAATAAATGACTCCGGTGTTGCTTTTGACATCACATGGATGTTGTACAATGTACAATGTCGACATTGTTTTGTGAACAAACACATTACTGTGTTTATGTTCAGTTGTTCGAACAAAACTGGTCAATATATTTTAAGTCTGCATGCCGGCATTTATTTAAGGCCTGTTGTGGCTGGATTTCTTCCGTTTATTGCGTATTCTGCTCGATGATGGCTAACTTCCTTAAAACCTAATTCTGTATAAACTTCACAACTATTTCCTATCTGACTGCTAGTGAGGCGCCACAGGAACTCACTTACGGGACCTCAGTAATTGACCACCCACAGAATACCAGAGAGATTGGGTCAAAGTTCAATTCACGTAGATTTATTTGCAATGCACAGATTACAAAGAACTCGAGTTGCTGTCCGGAAGTACAACCCACGAACATTCAGATTGACATAGTTTTTATAATGACACATTCTGATTCAGGTGCAGCCCCTGGTCCCACCCTTTAACCCCGCCCCCTGCGGCCATTTTTCCCCTTCGTATAGGGTGACCTCATACCTCACGCACGCCATGCTCCCCAGTTGACGCCGCCTCAATACAGAAACAGATTACTTCACTGTCTGCCTCCCATTCTTACCCTCCCTCGTCATAACCTTCAACCGCTACTAGTCATAATGTCTAGTCCTTCCCTAGCCCGTTGGGTCTGAATCGCTTTAAGCACCATCTGGGGGCAAAGGCGCCATCTCTAACGGCCCACGCCAGAATGTGCAAGGCCAACGCAACTTTATCTCCTGCTGAGCCTTGTATCAGAGAGCCGCTTGCATGCTTCTCTTACACGCAGTTCCCTGAGTCTCAACTATGCCCTCCCCTACTCAGCTTATCTCCTCAGACTAATTAAACACTGTTCTCTATGTGGGTCGCTTACAGATCTGGTTCATGTATGAAACTTATAATACTATGTCAGTGATTAACAGATACATAAAACTATGAATATTGTGCTCTTAATAACCCTAATATATGTGTTAATGCGGCTTCATAGTTATCCTAAGTGTGAGACATTTATTAAGCATAAACATAAAATATTTTCCTTCAACAGGCCTTTACAGTGATGTGCAGTGGAACTACTTCAAGTTGTGTATTGTCACGATCAAGAACATTTTAAACAGAAATTAATTGAGCTTCTCGGCAAACTTATTATGGTAACGATTTGATCAAGTCTTTGCAAACATAGTCATTTGGTATGTTAAATTGGAGAAATTATCTTTTCGTCTTTCTTCATGCTATTTTGGGCGCTTGAAGCACCGTTACCGTGACAGCAAAATCCAAGGTTTGACTTTTTTTTTTTAAAACTCTTTTCCCATTGTCGTTGCAGTAGAGTATCCCTCTACTGGAGTGGAGTATCCCTTTCTGTGTCTTTTCTGCTGTGTCACGTTCGACATTATGAAAGGGCTGGAAAACAGTTAGTAAACAGTAGCAAGCATCATGGAGGCCAGTAAAAATGTCACGGTGTTTTTTTTTATATCCTTTACTTCTTCAGTCTCTCTTCAAACTCGATGCAGACTAATTTGGAACGATGTTCGAGTGCTGCTTGGACGGAGGCAGACATGATTTGTGGCTGAGAAGACAGAAAGCTAATAATTAGCTTGGCCACACGGGGCTCATGTTTTCATCACTGCTGATCGGAGTTGGAGCCGATAAATACCTGTGACTACTGCAGAGTCATTTGTCCCAGGAATAAATGTTGATAGTCACCTTTCGCACAGATGACAAAATCCAGATGTTGATGGTTGTTAGTGTTTTTCTTCCCCCAGTGGGACAAGGGGTTTAGTTGAGCTCATAATGCACCCACCTTTTAATTTACCATTATAGCTATGAATCAATGTGTTGCTCCAAGTTTCTAACATAGTCACTGTTAAGTAAATAACTCCCCATGTAAATGGTGTAAAGAGCTGTTCAATTTGAAGATATTAAAGAAGAACTTTACTGTGATGGTCTAAATGATGCAGAATTGTTTTTGTGCGCTCAGCCATTTATGCAGCTAGAAAACAATAAAGATAAACTAGATATAAAGATAGCAATATTATATATCTTCCAAATAATATCCGAACCTGTTGAATAGCATGCAAGCTACTCTTTAGATGCAGCTGTACGTGGAAAGTCCGTTATTGTGACCCATGTGGCAAACAACTAGCCACCTGAGCCTTGCTTCTGTGTGAGCGTGCACATCATAAAACATGTGTGCAACTCTGGCGATATGTGCGCATGCAGGCGTGTGAACAAGATGATCTAAAATACCGAGCCATTGAGAAGATTTGCAGCGGCAGTATAA
The DNA here is from genome assembly GCA_016806645.1 of Ophiodon elongatus. NCBI lineage: Eukaryota > Metazoa > Chordata > Actinopteri > Perciformes > Hexagrammidae > Ophiodon > Ophiodon elongatus. Next base: position 2,274,810 of record JACSYO010001600.1, on the reverse strand, counting down.
TTACCTCTTGGTACAGTGATCTAGTATGCATGGGACCTGTCACCTCTGAGGTGAAATGCTACTGAAAGTGCCAGTAGCAGTTGACAACCAGTGGTTATCTAATGCCATTCTGAAGGTGCTATAGGTGCGGCTCCATCCATTTCCAGAAGTGAGCTGATGGTATTGTCGCCAGGAGAGACATTCTGAGATAGACAGGAGGGGTTTATTGATACTTACCAGCGGAGGGATATGACAGATAGACTGCTATTATGTAAATGCATTTTTTTTTTTTACATCACATTATCAAGACAAGATTAATTTCCACACTGTTGCTGCAATGCATTTGAGTTCAATGTATAGGCCTTTATGCTAATGTGGTCCTGAGCTCTCTGTGTGTTAAAATACGAGGTTGATGCATCATACAGCCACGCTTACTTTCTGGCTGTCACCCACACCTCCTCTTTACCCGTAAGATGTCCTTCACGATAAGTGTCACAGTGACGCTCTGCGCCCAGAAATGTCTCCTCCGGGGAACTCATTTGTGTTCATGTGGCTTGACGCGTGGAGAATCTTTTGGCCAGACACCACCTTACATGATAGACAAAGCTATTTATCCTAATACAGGAAGGGAAGGTTCCCAAACACACACACACACACAAACACAGAGATTTGTTCACTCATGCAAGACACCATGATAATATTTGATGATAATATTTCTTTTGTGTTTCACATATTGTGGAGATATGTTTATTAGTATTTCACCCCGAGCCATGAAGAATGAAAATGTTTTGTTCTTTGATGTTGTCTGAGTTGGTCACTGTTGCGGTCACATATTCATTGTAAAAGCAGCTGTACTTGATACAAACACCCACACACATGCCACAGAAGAGCATGACCGGTGTGCCTGTGCGTGTATATGCCTCCTGTGTGTGTGTGTGTGTGGATGTGTGCGCTCACAGTATGTAACTGCGTTTTTGTGATTTTCTTGTGAAGAGTGCATCATCCATTGTGTACAGTTTATTCCAATAAAATGGAATAATATATATGTATATATTAGGTAGTGATGACACCCAATGAAATACTAGATTATCATATATATACACACACACACACATGCACACACACACACACACACACACACACACACACACACACACACACACACACACACACACACACACACACACACACACACACACACACACACACACAGACATGAATACACACACATTAAGCAAAAACAGATATGCTTGCAACAGAGACGTAATGGTTATTGCAAGGGAACCTGGCATCACAGTGCAGGAAAAACACAAAAACCTGGCATATCTAAAATAACCCCTCCTCCAACATCACAGTCAAACAGATGTGTAACAATGGCATCTGAGTGACAGTCGCTCATGCCCTTGCTCAGTCAAAGTTACTTAATAAAAAAGTGGGACAGTCTTCTTTCTCTCTCCCTCTGCCTCCCACTCTCTTTTTGTCAGTGCGCATTAGCATCACCAGCCGGTGTGTGGCAATTAAATATATCCCTGGGCAATGAGGCCCTATTTAGAAATCATTACAAGACAAGGAAATCTTGCCCCACGAGTTAAGCAAAAACACATGGGAAACTGTGAGAGGTTGTAAGAAAGATAGGGTGAAGACAGTTTCACTGCAGTACATGGAGGTCCCCTCAAGATTGAAAGTCCCTACTTGGCAATTCCATCATAATAATAAAAAGCACATTTGCAGTAATATCATGGGAAAAGTATATATTAAATTCTCTTTTTGTTTTGTTGTTTCCAAATGATCAAAAACGGATGGTCATCACGCTGTTGGTGTAGTCGATAGTATAGAAATGTGTGTGTGTCTGTTGGTCGACGCTTGTGAGTGTTTCCTACCATCACCATCCATCATTCTGTTCCACTCATCCATGGCTCTTTGCTTTCAAGATAACTCTCCCCCTCAGACAGTCTCCAACAGTGCTTTGAAACCTCCCCCCCTCCTTTCATCACTGCCTCCTTCCCTGCATGCTGACTAGAGATGATATCATCTGCATGGGAGGCTAATGGACCAGTAGCGAGACACCATGGTCAACTACGTTTGTGTGTGTGTGTGTGTGTTTGTGTGTGTTTGTGTGTGTGTGTGTGTGTGTGTGTGTGTGTGTGTGTGTGTGTGAGAGAGAGAGAGGCTTAAGAAGAGCTCAAACGTGCTTCACTATTAAAAATAAGAAAAAAAAGAAACATCAAAATTAAAAGGTCTCCACAGTCACCAGTTTGCCTCCAATTTCAGACTTTTCCCTGTGAGAGGTTGTGGTTCAGAGGTTTCTCTGACTCTTTTTAGACTTCAGAT
>JACSYO010001600.1:2187500-2267500 GCA_016806645.1 Ophiodon elongatus | reverse complement strand
ATTCCGACAAAGGACTTATGGATACTGACAGAGAGAGAAAAGAGAGAAAAATCACAGAGAGAAACAAAGTGGTAGAGTTTCAATTGAAAGCCAGTGAACAACAAATAAACTCAACACAAAAGGTAATTGTGAATGTAGGGTTGTAAAGAAAAAAAACATTAACAGGGCCACAATCTACACAAACAAAAACAAAAAGAAATGTACAAACGAAGGAGAAAACTAGGACTTCTAATCAATATGACAACCCCACAGACACAGATAACTTGTTCCTCAGTCCAAGATGAGGAGCATACTGTAAAAACATATCATGTTCACTCTCACATGAGGGCGTACACACTCATCCATCAATCATAAGTAAAATATGGATGTCGAAGTGGGGAAAGGAAAAGCCACAGACTGCAGCGTGATAAGAGGGGCAGAATCGTATTTCCGTGAGCATCTAGTAAGAATTTCCATGAGATGATGAAGTTAAATGCCTTGCATCGGTCCAATTCACAGCAGGTTACTCGTGTAGCATTTTACGACAGCCAGAAGCACACTCATTAGAATTCACAAATGAATGTCACAACGTATATTCTCCTCCTTGTATATCAGAATCACTAGTTTGCCATGAAAATACTGCAGTATATTATGTTCATGCATTTATTTTTGTTGGAAATTGGGTGATAGCAGCATAGTTTCACCTCAATTTCTAACCTCATTGTATTTACACTAAAAATGAACTCCATCAGTGGAATCTGAGGAACACAGACTGTGAGACAAAGCTCATTTTGTTCCCAAGTGTTCTTTAAAGCTGAGTATTGTGTCAGAGTTGTTTGCTGTATGGTTTTCTCTCCATTTATTGGTCATTATATTCCCTGAATTCTACTCTTTTGTCTTTCCAAAAAAGGCAAGACTGTCTTCACACACATTTCACTGAGACCACATTTCTGTTCAAACTTGAAAGGGTATCAAACTGCTTGCGATGTGCTTATATTTGTCTAAAAACCAAACAAAAACCAAAATACCTGTTTAGTTTTGCAGTTCACTGTGATATTATTCACTCTATTTTGATCTGGACATTATAGAAAAAGACATTTAAGGCAATGCTTTTATCTGAACCGTCTGTTAAACTTAGATACATAGACTCATGGCAATCCTCTCCAAAGATTATTGTTCAAGGTTTTGGAAGCAGGTGACAGCAAGGCAAGTGGAGGCAGAGATGAAGGAGGAGGTGAGGAGAGGGCAGAGGAAGTGATAATTAAACTCAGTGGTATTTTCACTTTTATTCCAAGGAATTACTACTGAGGAGTCGGCAGGAGAAGAAGAAAAGTGATAGACAGGTGATAGAGTAAAGAAGACAAGGAGTGGGTCAAAGGGGCTGAGTCATGAAAGTGAGAGAAAAGTACTGGATGTGTAGCAAGCAGGTGCAAGAGTGAGTGATAGTGACAGAGGGATGCTGTGATTACGGTGCCACATTTATGCCTAGAAGGGACAGGAGTGTGATGGCTGAAGGTTTATTCTTGTTCGATTTTTTTTTTTTTAAAGCAGGGAGGGGAAAGGGGAAGTGGAAATGGCAGACCTATATGCTTGACAAAGTAGATTCCATCCATTTTTATATGATAAATGTGTTCATGAAAATAAATGTATAAATATTGCATAACTGCAACATGGCATATTGTTTTCAATACCAGAACCCGATAACGCCCTTTTGATTATTTTATTTCACTAGTGCAGTGCCTGTTCAAAGCAGTCTTCTGGCCTGTGGTATTGCCGCTCGACGCTTTCTCCACAGTTCACACTAGAGACTGTGTTTCCTGGGTCCTGAGCAATACTCCTGCCATGACATAGTTTCATCACACACCTAAATCGCAGCAACTCAGAGTCAGACAACAGTAAAATAGGCCTTTAGGCTGGTTCACAATAAAACCAGATTGGACTCAAATATTACTTAAAATACGATGCATTAGTATTCCTTAAACTATCCAGCATGAAATTGAAGGCTCCACCTTAAATAGGCATGAAGTAAATGTAAGTACATTGTGCTGATAATGTCTCTCTTTCACTCTCCACTTGAAATAAACATTTGAATGCAGAACTTTTAGTCTGCGGTATTAATAGTTTTACTTTTAATAGTTTCGAGTAATTCTTCAACCGCTGTCAATACCAACATCCCCATTTAGAGAAAGAGTGAAAAGTAAGGAAAGACAGCGTTTGCCCCGAAAACACTAAATCTGGCATGGAAAAGAACACCCAGGTCAGGGTTGCGGTCTGAAACATCAGTGAGATACACATAGCGGGGGTAATTTATAAATAGGTGTGACGGGGCTTTGGGGGAGGGGGCGTGAAATGAAAGGGAACCAACAACGCCACCTGGGGACTTACACCCCAGGAAATATAAACTTTAATAATGCTAATATATTGTTTTGAATTGTTAAGATCACACAGATTTGTTACGGAGTTTGGACAGAGATGTGTTTCATTAAAAGTTAACCAAATGGTTTATTAAAAGGAGTCAACCAAAACGATTAAAACCAACCCAAAACATGCAGAATAAAGTTAAAAACAGCCAAACCATGGAAAATAGATAAAACAAGCACAATGGAAGCAACCAAACAAGTAAAATAGAGGCAGCTAAACAGGTAAAATAGAGGCAGCAGAACAAGGCGCAAAACACGTAAAAGCAAAACAGCAGCAGGTGAACCTACAAATAATAAACAGAGGTTAAAAGGGCACACCATGCTGCAAAACCTGAGGGCTGCATTCACAACCTACACTTCCCTTTCTGGGGAGCCTTCCCTACTACATAGGCATATAATTTGTTTGCTTTGATATGACCACAGCCATTATGAAGTCTAGACCGTGGGTTGAGTTTCTACGTTCCTGTAGGTTGTCTGCTTGTTCTTGTTGAATCCAGGGAAGTGAAGAAAGGTTTGGATGCAAAGTTATCCAGCATTCATGTAGCACAAGCAAGCTGGATCCAGCATCCAATGGGAACTGCACTCAGTGAGCCAGCCGCTGTCTGCCTCCTGAGGATAACATGCTGGACTGTAGAGCCCAGAAGCTCCGCCCCTACTGCTGCACAGAGTGTTTGTGTTCATTCAAAGTTCATAAATATTGAAGGCGTTGCGTGTCCAAGTTGCATCAAATTTGAAAAAGCACTCGACGGGGTCCCCAGCAATACACCCGCCTTGGTTTGTTCTGTAAGCTCCTGGGTCTCGTTGTCTTGCTACACTGTACAATGTTGTCAGCAAGCACTCATTTGCTTATTCCACTTGGCAGATAGCACACATCTGAGAAGATGCAGAGCTCTGTGGGCGTGTGTACTGTAAACAGGTGCCCAACAGCCAAAGCTGCTGCAGTGGAAATTGATTCTTGGTGGTAGAGGCAGTAACATTTTCCCATTACAGAGAAGTATGATTTTATGTTAATTGTTTTTTGTTAAGTGATCACTTTAGGACAAAATAATAGGAGCAGAAAACTGTTCTTCCAGATAAAAAAAACCTCCCAAACAAACCAAGACTTTCGCAATGGCAGATGGTGAAATATCCAACATTTGGATGACAAAAAAAAAGTTACAAAGTGAAAACTTTAAATACCAAGCAAGACCAAAAAAGGACATGGAGAAGCAAACTTTTTGAAGAATATATTATGACATTTATTTTAATTTATTTACGTCTTGCTAAAATTTCTCCAGAGATTAAATGCCTTGTGCTATGTCTAGCTATGCTGTATTTTTTTCCCACAGAAACGCATGCACACTGACACTAATACACATTCAAAACATATGCACATGCGTGCATCCCCACACAGACTTTGCTTCTGATCAAGCATACAGAAATCTAGGATAGAGTCTTATTTCGATGATTCACGACAGGATCATTTAACTAAGCATGGTGGTCTCAAAATTAGACGTATTAAAATTCCCACAGTAACCTCGTAGCTGGTAGTTATTACATAGCATTTCTCCCTGGGAAAAATGCACAACCCCCGCTGACCTCCATAGCTGAAATTAACTCTTTAGCATGGATCTCCCTTCATGCTGCATGACTGCACTGCTCTCTCGATTAGCCTTGTGACCCGATTACTCTCAGCTATTTATCCAGGCGCTCGTTCCGCACAACACCTTTTCTCTCCTTGGATTAAATTGGCTGGAACATTTTGTAGCGGGGCAGGAGAAAGTAAGAATGAGCCAAGAGGCCTCATCTCCAGAAGTGATGAGGCCCTGGCAGTCCTTGAGCCCTGTAAAGGGGAAGATTGTTCTCATTGAGGGCCATATAAATAGGGGTGTGTGTGTTTTCTGCGTGTAGGCTACTGCACACTGAGGAGCAGTAAAGAAGTATTTTACTATAGGTATTTTTGTCTGCATTATTTCCCATTGAGAGAGAGGTTAATATAAGAGGATACTGGGTTACAGGACATACGGAGGAGGAAAGATGGCTCATGGTGAGGATGGGGAAGTATGGATTGTCATTACTAGTGCCAATAGTTCCAGGTTTTATATTAAAAATAATTTTCATCGTATGCACTTTACTGAACTTTACTGAACTTTAAGTTTTTTCTGCGATACCCTTTTTTTGCAATCATACGAGATCTTTGCTTGAATATGATTAGAAACAGTTATGCCACAAACGTACCTGGTTAGGTTTAGGCAACAAACATGTTTTGTTAGGTTTCAGAAAAGATTGTAGTTTGTGTTGAAATAAGTATGTTGATTAAATTACTACGCCTGATATGTAACTGGCATTGGTGAAGTAAGGAGGTTAAGCACACCACAACAAACTGTACCAGAGTCCTCTTGGAAAACCCACACCAGAAAAGGTTGCTCAGTCTGCACCAGTGTTCTTTAGTCTGTGTCAGAGTTTGATTGACATCTTTCGCACCAGCGCAAACAAACTGGACCAAAACAGTCAAGTGCACCAGAATAGTACTTGACTGTTTCCAATACCCTATGATGCAAACACATTTTGGTCAGTATCAAACGTACCCCTTGATCTGACTGGTTGCAGTATCCATCAAATATTATTGTGTCCACATCTCTCTCCTGTTTTTCTCTGTGTCACTTCCCTCTGTTTGTTGTGTCAGGCTTATCTCTACATTTCGAGCCATCCCTTTTTTACCATCCATAAAGCTTATATGGGCCCAAAAGTTATGACTGCAGTTTTACAGAATGTGATGCTCTGCTGGAACAGCCATGTTGTGAAATTCCTCCTTCTGTCACACCAGGGGAAAAAACGTTGGCGGAGTTGCATTTGTTAATGCCACATATTAATCTTCTCTGCCAAAGAAATGAGAGTTATTGAGAATGAAGACCTCTGTGATTAATGCTTTACATTATAGTATAACTTCAACCTAACCCGGCAGGCATATCAAAAGTGCACTTAATGCAAGCAAACTGTTTTCAGAGTATGGAATTACAGCAAGGAAGAATGTTCTAATATTAGAAATATATTTAGGCCTACAATATTAATGAAAGGCACTTAATCACTCATCACTACGTGCCTGATCATTCTTCTAAAACAACTGAACTGAAGAAGGTTTTCTGAAGAACAATGTCTTCAATCTGGACTCCTGCCTAGGGATTTTGGATGTAACTTTTCCAGACATATTCAAAAGTGCTTTCAACATAAATTTGAGATGATCCATGTGATCCATTTAGGTCCCTTGGATAAAGAGTTCCAAATACTGATCCCTTGAACAAAGACAGCTGTCTGTCCAAATGAGGTTCAGTCAGAGACACATATGTCAAGGAAATAACCATTTATAGCAGATGGTTACAGTAAGACGTGAAAATCTTGGCTCTGCTCTTTGAGGGAGTAGAAAGAATCCGACGAGTATTAGCACCGATTACGAAGAATGAATCCCCTCTTAATAAACACCTATATGAACATTAAGTCTGAATCAACAATATTAGAAGCATAGCACATGGGGAGGAGGATAGGGTGGTGGATGAAGTTGCAGTAACAGTGAGAAATATCAGGTTATAATGGCCACACTGTACATCAGCATGAATATGATTGGCTTGTATTTGTATTGTGATTGTATGTCCTTTTGCAAAAGGACGGCATACAATTTCCCACAGATGCGCAACAGAACCTGTGAGAGCTTTCAACATGTTGCTAAGCAGTTTATCGTAAGAGCAGGGTGGGGTTTTCTGGTACAACCCACTTCAAAGGTGCATGGATAAGAAAAAATCTGAAGAGGTCAAAACTCCAGCAACAAGTTTATTGTTTAGACGAGAGTGAAACGTGTTGCTCAAAACAGTGTCCCTGAGCAGTTTCTTTATGTCGCTGTTTGCTTTAGCTTTGTATATTCTAACTGCTGGTAAGTCTCCATCTCCTGTACATCAACTGTATTTGATTCTTCTACATAAGCCATCAAGGCCGCTCTTGAGGCAGGAGTCGGTATTGTGGGTGGCTGAGAGCACGCTTGTATGAGCGAGCATATGCCTTATAAGTATGCGTGAAGTTGTGTATTTGTGTGAATGGGAACACAGATCATATTGATGCGTATTGGTTTGTAGAACATGTTGTTCCAAATACATAGTGAACTACAGACATTACACACTCTAGCACTAATATAATGGAAGACAATAATTCTCATGTAGGGGGTTACTATATCTAAAAGTAGGCAAAACAATCATCTGATACAAAACACAACATACTGTAACTAAATAGTCCAAAATAAACCTGAGCATATAATACGACTACTCATAGCACAGAGTGCATTAGGAGCTGTATCAGACTGTACCAAAGCATAAACATCACATACAATACTGAAAAAACATCAACAAAGAGAACATCAACAATGAAACATATGTTTCCAGTTTTCAAATCCCAGCTTAATTTCCCAGCTGAAAAGAGGGTAAGAAATCTGGACAGCGGGGTTATCGGTGCCTGGCTAGGTCACTGACTGGTCGAGCCTTTCTTTTTTTCACCTCGTTTTTATGCTCTCTTATCATTTTAAGTCGCATGGATTCATCCATTCATCTCGCCTTGAAGAAAAAAGAAAGCAGCAGAAAGTGGATTTGATTCAGCTCCCCATCTTGCTGTAGACAGGAGCAATACTGCGCTAGTACCGCTTAGCCAAACTAGAAAAGTGTGTGTGTGTGTGTGTGTGTGTGTGTGTGTGTGTGTGTGTGTGTGTGTGTGAGCACAAGAGTTTGGGGGCACGTCCGTGTGCAATGCACGGCCCTGAAGATTGCCCCTCTGTCCTGCTGCGCTGACCCCTCCCTCTGATAAAATGTAGTTGCAAGAGTAGAGGTAAGTGGTGTGTGAGTGTTTGTATATACTCATGAGAGAGGTTGAGGGCGAGAGTCAGCGCCTGAGTATCATTTCTTTTGTCACTTCTACCGAGTGGAAAACCAAGGTCGGACTCTTCTCATGCCACTCTCTTGTGATCCATGAAAAACACCTGCCAGAAGTGCTCTGGGTAGCTTTGGCTTGCGAGCAGGTGCCCATGCAAATGCAGTGTGTGTGTGTGTATACGTGTTTGTGTTTGTCAAAGAACATCTTGCATCTCAGTGTGTCTAAAAAACTGAAAATAATTAAAGAACAATCAAAATATTGAAAGAGAAAGGAAGACAAAGAAATAGAAATGAAAGGGAATTGATTTGAAAAAGAAAAAGAAATGGATGAACAAAGACTTCAATAAAACAATAATCAAGAAATAGTTGACTGCAAAATATGAAGAAAAACAAAGAATAAAACAAAGAATGGAAGTGTAAGAACAAATGACCAACACACAGGCAGACAAAAGAAAGGACTATTAGTCATAGTAAAAGCACAGCAGCTGCCCTCCACCACAGTTGAGACCAACCGTCTGCAGAGTCCATTCACCTCTCTCCGTCAGATGCAGAGGTCCAAGTGTGGACACTGATTTATAATACACCTCCCGTTGTCCCTCTGCAAGACCACCCACCCATATCCGTTCCGATCCTTTACAGCGTCAGCATGATGATGTTTCTATGGCAACAGCATACCACTGCAGAGGCAAATGTGAGCAGTCATCGATCTGTACGTGTGGCTGTGTAATGTACATACATATCACTGCTGTAATGTGAAAAGCCTCGTGGTAAAATGCCAAATTGGGTGTGATAGATATTTTTATCTGATATTTTTGGCAGATCTGTATCACAGGGAGACGGGCAAAACAAATTGATAAAGCCTGGTAAGGTTGTAGGCTGCCCTGTCAGAGTTCAGCTTAGCTCTGTTGTCTTGCATGCGGGTTTTATAAGGATTACAAGCTTCTCTTTGGGTGATAACATTTTTCCAACCAGAAACCACATAAAAATACTACTGTTGTTTTAACACCCTTGAAAAACAATGAAAAACACTATATATCTAAACCTTAGCACATTTAAGGTTGGTTGGTTGCTTGGTGTGCCAGTCGGTTGGTCTGTTGGTCAGTTTACCATTTTGGTCCAGACTGAAACATCTAAATAACTATTGGATTGATTGACAAGACAAAGCAGGTTCAATTGTACAATCTTCTGTGATCCCTTTCGATTTGCTGTAGTTGTGTTTAGTGTTAACTAGCACAAGCTGGCATGCTAACAGGCTAAACTAAGATGGTAAACATGATCAGCATTGTACTTGCCAAACATCAGCATGTTAGCATTGTCATTGTGAGCATGTTAGCATGCTCACAATAGCATTTAGGCCAAAGCCATTGTGCCTACAGCCACACAAAGCTGCTAGCATGGCTGTTCTCTATGTCTACTCTATGTCTTATATCTGGTATTTGTGCCACTTTCTTATTTGTAGACAGTTTCATTATTTGATTAGTCAACACCCTGCCGGATTGACAGACGTTAAGATGTCTGAATCAGGACACAAGGTTTTCTGCCGTCAAACTGGGGTACCTTTGAACAATGTGCATCAGACTGAGGCAGAGATATAAAGTGCACTAACATTGGCTTTACAACAAGTTCACAAGGGGCTCAAGCTTATCTCACATTGATCCATTTAACATGCTTCTAGCTTTGTTGTAAACAATGCTACACTGGCTTATTGCAAACGCGTGATCTGGCTAATGCAGCAAAGTAATCTTGCATGTCCATGCTTTGAATTAATTGTTTAGGCCACCCTTGCATTGATTGCTCTTTCATTGTAGCTTTGCTGTACTGTAAATCCATCAAAATGCTCATCTTGTTATGGAACCGAGAGAAAGGCAGGCTGAAATAGAAGACAGAGGGTGAGGGGGTGGAGGGCAGAACGATAGACCAAATGACTGTGTGATGTGGGAGTTGGAAGGTTTGAAAATATCTAATAAAAGAAAGAAAAATGGGGGGAAAAAGGGCAATTTGAGATTGAGAATGAAAGTGAAACAAAACAAAGCCAATTTGGCAGTTTGGATGTATACAAAGGCTTGTGTATATATGTGTGTGTGTGTGTGTGTGTGTGTCTGTGTGTGTTTGTGTGTGTGTGTATCTGTGCGTGTGTGTGCAGGCGTGAAACAAACCAGTCAGCCTGTGGGGCTGAGAAAACTAGATTCTGAATCCATTTTGAAGGCACACAAATGACCTTGATGCCCTATAGTCAGAAAGACGCTGTCCTGCACCAACCTGATTCAACTTCTCTCTTCATATCTGCTGCAGAGAGAGAGAGGGAGGGAGAGAGAGAGAGAGAGAGGGAGGGAGAGAGAGAGGAGAGAGAGAGAGAGAGAGAGAGAGAGAGAGAGAGAGAGAGAGAGAGAGAGAGAGAGAGAGAGAGAGAGAGAGAGAGAGAGAGAGAGAGAAGATGGAGTGGGTCTGTCTGTCCAGTAGCTTATAAAAAGTCCATTATGGTACGCTTCTATCAGTTTGGGCTCTCCCAGATGGACCCTGGAGTAAATGGACAGCACCAGAGAGCTATAAGCTCAGATTTGATATACGGCTGAGAAATAGCTCTGTGTGTGTGTTTGTGAGTGTGCGTTTTTAAGTGGGTGCATTCAATCATATACGGTGCACTGAAAGAGCTGACAGTAGTCAACGGAAAACATTTCCGCGCCACTGTTTTGTGCATGCCATATACTTAACGCAGCTGTTTTACCATATTACCATATGCAATCCTCTGTCAAACACACACACACACACACACACATACACACACATATACATACAGTCATCCCAGCAGGCTTAAATCCCGGCTCAGTCTGACAAAGGAGCCTGTGGCTCTAACTGGCTCTGCCCCAATCCTATTCCCCAGCCTGCTGCTTTGTATGGGATCAAAACCGCTTTACTGCATGACGTTTATTCATCAGCCATATTTACCTCTTATTGTGTAGGCGTGTGTGTGTCTCAGTGTGTCTGTGCCACGCCGAGGTACATTTGAGCTTTCGTGTAACTGCTAATGTGTGTATTTAGATGTTCAATATGCTGTGTTCATGTTTTAACACTAGTGTGTGTTCATCGCGTGTAATCCTCCGCTCTTTGCGTCGAGTTGAGGCAGCTGACAAAAGCCTCTGCCTGCTGAGTGATAGCGCTCAGCGGGTTAGGAATGGGACTTTTCCTTTCAACATGCTACTTCATCAACAGTTTCTTGGGAACAAAGAGAGAAAATAGCCTCGAGCTAAGAAGTGGTTAAAAACTGTTGGAGAGCCATCGCTTTGTTATTAGCAGTTGGGTTCTGACAAGGCAAACAAATCAAGTGTTATGCTCAAATAATGATTTCTTTGAAAGTAAATGTCACATGTGATCACTTTATGTGTACTATCGTGAGATATAACATGGCTTTGTTAACAATTTATCAGTGAACAGTACACAGGCGGTAACACCAAAACTGCAAATCAATTAGATGCGCTGTTCTCAACTAATAGCCTCCGATCCATGGACTGCAGTTCCGAAGCCTCGGTTTCTGCCTTTTGGCCATCTTTGTTTTTGGCCATCGCCATCTTTTTTTTGTAACCAGAAGTGACACACGAGGGTGAAGCTAAGTACAACCAAACGCTGAATAGGTCATTTTAACACGAATGGGTTCGAATTACCTTTCATGTACTGTAAAAAAATGTGAAAGAGTTAACGTAAGACGAAAAAACAAGGACAACTGCCAGGTTACACTTAACAGAATGTTTTATCCTTTTCTCTCTAACTGAACAAACATCTCTAAACACAGTAAAACCAGTAACTCTTAACATGTCACAAAATCCATTACAATGTTTGTGATTAAACAGCCTTGATAAGTTCTTATACATGTCACTATGAAAATCAAGACTTCCATTGTACACTCCTAAGTAAACTATCAAAAGTCCAACCTTTGCACCGGCCAATCACAAGATTACTGACTTTAACTTATTCCCTGAAATTGTAGGAGAGACCTGAAACGGGTTGATAAAAGCAAGGTTTTGCACTCTGTTATTTTTTTTCCCATGATTTTATTTTTGTTCTTATAACATCAAGTGTTCTTATTAAATCAGCTGAATAGGTTCAGAGAAAATGCTTTTAGCAGCCCCTTGAATGTGCGGACTTAAATGCCCTCACATCCTACATAATATATTGATGATGGCTTATCATTTTAGAGTGTCCGTGCACTCCACCGCAACTATAGCAAAGGTGATCTCTTCATTGGTCAGGGCAATATTCTAAAAGGCGTTTTCACTTCACTTACACTTCAGTCAGATGACACTAAAGCATCTGCACTACTACAAGTAAAATATCAAACCTCTGCTCCAAACCAGTCATAGGATTATCGACCCTGCTCACGATTGGAAGTGATATTGCCAGCTATAAATGGAAAAAATATTCCCCTGGAGATGAGGAAAAAGCTGAAATGGGTGGGAAAAAGTAAGGATGAGAGAGTGCAAGAAGATTTGATGAAGTGTGCGATGATGTTTCCATTAAAGTGCGGTCCAGAACATTAAACAATATAGTGGGGTTTGTAAAGGTCAGTACTCTCAAGGGGTTTATCAATATTGATCTTTACCTTCGATTGTGCAGGACTCTGCACCGGTGTCCATCCAAATCCTCTTTTGTGCCGTAGGCCTAGGGGAGAGAGAGAGGGAGAACGAGAGACAAACAGAGACAGACACACACACACACAGAGCGAGAGTAATAACGATATGGAAAGAAATGTAATCCTCACTGGTCATTTTATGTGAGGCATTACTCTGTCCTGCTTCACTGACCTCTGTGTCTCAGAAGCACAGAGGCGAAGAATAAAGACCCACACACAGGGCTTAATTTAGGCCCAATTCTGCCAGAAAATGATTCAGAAACTCCCAGATCGGGACCGGCACTTCCTCTGTCGCTCTGTCATCTTGCTGAAGTTCATGGTATCTTGTCTGCCATTGATTTCCCACTGACGTTAGTCACGAATCCTCTCAGTAGGCAGTCAGACCTTAAACCTATACCAAACTCACTTCAGTAGATCAGTGGGGTTAGCAGCTCATGTTTTGTTAAGAACATGGGCTGCTAGCTTTGTGGCACCAAAAAAGAACAGCAGGAGGAATTTGAAAAGGATGAAAAGAACTCGGCAGGCTTCTCATTGCAGCCCGAAACCGTGGCATTTGTCTGCTGAAACGATGACTGTCGAGCAGATTTCATCAGCTGTAGCATGTTAGTGTTTATTAATGCTAATGCTAACTTTCAGACTGTGTGAAAACTGTACTATGGTAGAGCAGAAAAAAAAAAAGACACCACCCCTCCAAACTTTTGAGGTACCAGTATCGCTATTACTATAGCCCCATGCACACAGCTTCAGCATCTGGAGACCTCTGTACCCAGTTAAGGTTGTGAGGCAATGATTGGATAATTGCTGTTTGCGGGAGGGTTTAGCGATTAACTAATAACTAATAATTCTATACCTTAAACTGACCCACCACTCAAACGCAGACTGGCCAATGATAGCATAACATTAGCCGGCTCGGACCAGGGTCCGACAACTGTGGCACCAGGGGCACAGTGACTGCATGGGCAGAACGTGACTGCTGCCTTCTTGAACTGTAGCCTCTCTCACACATGCGGGGTCCACACAGACAATGTTTCTGCTGCCTGCATAAAGTTTGCTTTTCATAATGGCCAGAATGTTTCATTTAATTTATAATGTAATTTATATTTATTTTAACCAGAAAAAGGTTAAGAGGCATGTGCAAATTTGTATATTATAACAACAATCTAAAAATAAAAGTTGGTTCTCTATTAATTTAAGGAGCTGTACAAGTCACTGTGTTTCACACAATACTCTCTCTCAAATATTATGCTAGACAGTATTGAAGAAAAATTCACATTTATGTTTAACAACTTTTCTTCATGTCTGTGACATGTCCTACATATATATACATCAAAACTGAAGTAATGTAGCTGTTATAATGCATATAGTAGATCCTTCTTTCTGCTTTTCTCTGAAATTGCTTTTTTTCTTTTCCAAAATTTAGACAATATTTACTCAGGGAGTGCAGTTAGTGACAGTGTGGGCTCGATGGTAGCCCTAACAGCTTGGCGGAGTAGTAGCAGCTTGGTTGGGGCATAGCAAAGGGTCAAGTATGTCAATTCCAGGGAAGAAGCTGGAGAGGACAAGTATTAGGTGAAAAGTTTGTGTTCAAATTAACCTCAATTTCTTCCTTTTTTTTTACTATTTTCTGCTGTATTAATGTTTATTGGTTAAGAGGATGAATAATGTTGTGGTGGAGATAACAGTAAAGATGAGTGAAGTATAAAGCCATAGACTGTGTAAATGTAAGCCACAAATATCTAGGATCACTATATCCTGGCACAAAGTTGAATGTTTTTGGTGGTAGATGTTACGGTAGCACAGTTAAGCAAAGCAAGCAAGTGTGCATTTGTATTGTGCACTGACTTGAGTATGGCAAATAAAAACATGTAAATCCCCGAGCTGTGTCTCATATTGATTGCCACATTAAATGAAACAATATTCTGACTTTTCTTCAGTAATGAGGCGATGAAGCAAACTAGAATTATCCTAATTGTCTTCTGAAATACTTTCCGACCACACTATTTGCTAATTTGTTTGGTTCCAAACAAAGCAAAGCTAGCAACCCACACATGCACACAATAGTAATTTACTTTTTACCCAGGGCTGTAGCCAGCTGCAGACCATATCTAGACAGCACACAAACAAAATAATGACATTGCTCCTGTGGTAAAATATTTTACTTTGGCCTTGAAGCAAAAGTGGTCTTGTTGAGAACAATGGACAAACTAAGGAAGTGGGAGAGAGAGTTAGACAGTAAAAATTAAAAAGACCAAGAGCTTGAGGATAAAAAAAAAAGAAAACACGTCATTTTTTCCTTACTAAGAGTTGTTTCTGTAAAAGGCCAAATTAGAGGGCTGTTTGCAATGGCCATTCGGCAATCATGACTGACCCTTAGCACAATTCCAATGAATGCATGCTGGTGTGTATTGGGACGCTGGGGAGGATGTGCGGTGCATGCATGTGTTTTTGTTCTTCCTCAGGTCAAGTCCTTGATAGGAGCTAATGCGAGGAAATTTCAGTATCAATCACTTTTGCACTCTGTAATCTAACACACACACACACACACACAAACACACTAGCACATTACATGTTGATAATGTACCTTAGATACGCTGTAAGTCTCATCTGCTTTGCATGAATGCAACCACTGCAAAGAATCCCATGGGCAAGAAGTACCCAAGTGAAAAGGATCTGCTGTATCAAAGATTGTTTCCCTGCCGAGGGAGTTGATTATGTCTTGTGTTGCTGAAACTAAGCCTACAAATCCATTTGCACAGATTCAGAACAGACTGTGCTCATGCCTCCATATGTTTGTACCAATTGAGATAAAACCGACTTAGATATGTTGCATGATTTTGCTTTCTTCGTACTTTCTCTGTAGGCAATTGTTCAGTTTCAACTAATGCTAAGCATTTATTCAAGGTGTTCCAATTCATATAAGCCCCTGGTTTATCAGATGCAGGCTTTTCTCCTGTGTACCTCCATGTTATAAATATTTTTAGTTTCATAACCATGCAAAATAAAAAAAAGCTTACATTGCTTAATTAATTCACATTGCATTTTATTGCATCTATTCTTATTGACAATTCATGTTTTGCCTTTAAGCTAATAAGACAGTCAGAATGATTTTCTGAGATTATACTGCAGACTTCACATTCTGTTATCTGTTTCTGCACGTTGTGTGCTGAAATGTATCAGCGTGTTCTTTAAATATTCTGCTACAAGGAGCAAGCCAAGGAATTGTAGGCGTTTGTATTTTTATTTTCCAGAGTCGTGTTTTGGATGTACTAAAAAAACGTGCTTTTTTGACTCCCCTAAATGTACTAAGTGGATGTAGATGCTGATGAGGACTTATTTACTAGAGCTTTGAAACCAAGTTTCTGGATGCCATGGCAAACGTGCATGTAGTAAACAAACTCGACATCTTACACATTTGGCTTCATACTGCAGTTCATATATTTAACTGTCCAATTCAAAATGTATGGAAGAAAAGAGAAATATCTGTCTTTTGTGGATTTCAGAACCATATGATGATGATGATCTGAAGGTGAAGACCCAGAGACCTCGATCAGCTGACCAGCCAGGTGTGTTTCAGGCACAGACTGGTGAGTAATGTGATGTGTGCATGAGTTCACAGCCTGGAACCGAAGTCACCAACTTGACGTGTGACGTTTACAGGCCGTATGTGAAACAAAAAATAAAGACTTCCTTCAGATCATCATTATTAATTTACCTTCTGAATCATGGCTGAACTCCAGGACAGCTATTGTTGGCTATGCACATGTGTGGATATGTGAAAGGGTGTACCTATGAGTGTGTGTGTGTGTGATACTTTAAAAGCTTACATAATTAATACCATTAGAAAAGAGAAAAGGAATTATTCATGACATGAAACATATGAAGGATGTCACATGTATGGGCTTATACATACATGACATAACATGTTAGCTGCTTCAACCACACTAGGATGGATCACACAGTAATTTGTGCATACACACACACACGTGTTTCCATACTACCACTGCATAGAGGAGGGACTCCCTACCGCGAGGGAAACCCCTGGCTCTGTCTTGTCCTTCTCCTCTGCCACCTCCCCCCCAAACCTCACTCACCCCCTCCTCCCTTCTCCCCATTCTTCCATTCCTCCAGGCATGTGTGATGAGCTTAAGCCCTGACTCACGGCATGTTAATGAAGATGTAATGCGATTAACGGACATGCAATTAATTTGATTTCCTTCTTTGCCATGTGATGACGCCTCTATCAAAGGACACGGCGCTTATAAACAATTTTGAAAGAGCGTAGCGAGATGACTTCACACTTGGTGTTCGCTTTCAAGGGGCGTATCTCGGAGGTTACAATGGGACTCTCTCCTCAGCTGCCTAGAGAACTCAAAACACACAAAAATGTCTTAACTCGCAATCTCTGCCACTATATTAACATCATTTTTTGGCATGTAGCCTAAGTATAAGTATGTATTACCATACTTTCATGAGTAATATTGTTGAATCTCTAACCGGATCATCATCCTTATGAAAATTCAATCAAGGTTTATTCACACTAAGTGGCTTGAATCAAATCACATATCACCCACACTAGTATAGTATGCAGGAATATCATAGTATATTGGGTATTGATATAACATCACAAGCCAGGCCGTGTCGAAATGATACACTGCGAAAATCTACCATAGAACAATATAAGTGGAGCTCTCATATATCCAACAAATAATAACCGTCTGCACTCTTAACTACAACCCAGGATGGAAAAAGAAGAGAAAAAAAGTCCATAAAAATACAGAAAGACTAGTTGATTATTGTAACCACAAAGCTCCCTCATCATCTGTCAGATAGTCCCAGGCTTTTCTCTTGACAATTGTATGGCTTACAATTTTTTTTTTGTTATTTTATTGTAGTAATAGTGCAATGGTGTCACAATCATCCAAAATTATTTTTGTTTTATTTCAGTTGATAAAGCGCGAATAAAAACCAGGAATGGCTAACAGGAATCAAAAGATCAAACATGTTTGTGCAAACTCGAGACAAGACTTGATTCCCGCTCATGATGATATGAGAGACTGACAGGACCTCCTTAGTGACTGTGTGTCCCTTAGCTGGCGTCCATAGTCTTAAAGCTGTCCCTAATGGGGGCTACACACAGCATTTATAGCTAAGGTTCATATTAGACACCACGGGGTATATCTATCAACAAGCCCACAAGGGCTGTAGGCACACCAAATAGTTCACAAGCTTCAAAGTATTATTCATGTTGACATTCAAATTATTATTTTTTTTATTAACTTACAGAAATATTACGTGCAATAGCCTAGTTCACCATTCACCTTCTCTTGCCCTCTCTCTGTCGCTCTCAAACAAATGTACAGCAAGAGTGGTGGCCTTGACTCGTATCTGTAATTGTCTCAGTCCTCGGTCCAAAAGTCAAAATTCATTGACAAAAGATATATGTAGTCATTCACACATGTCTTTTTATGTCACAAAATAATCTTCAATCCATATTCCATCTCTCGCCTCTCTAGAATTCCCATTGTGGGCAAAAACTCAAACCACAAAGAGAGGCAAGCACGTGTATTCACGGTCTAGCAGAATTCTATACAACCACAATAACACTAAATAATATTTTCTTCTTTTTTAAGGGTGAAAATATGACTACAGTAATTCAGAGCTTCATTCGAAAAACCTCAATACAAGCTTTGAATGTCAAAAAAATGACAATCGCTGTTGGCCGAGAGCTTACAAGACTCATCTCTGGAGAAATGCTAATAGCTAGGTTCTGTAACTGGTTTACTGTTGTGTTTTTGTGGTATGAGCGAGTCTGGTTTCTAGGGTAGGCCTAATTCTCACAATTTATCATCATTGGGCATATTAGTAAGGATAAGAAAATGTACCTGCTGGTACCTGGATCATTATTTTTTGTTTTAAAGAAGCCTCTGTTGTTCACATTAGCCTGCATTTCCTAAATATTTTTTTTTGTTTTTGTGAACCCCCAACCTAAAGTTCAACTAATAACACTTTTCTTTTGACCTTGTTTTGTTCTACCTCACTCCCAGAAACATTAGCATCATGAAACTGGAATCATTGAGAATGACCCTGTTTCTGTCCACCTCCGTCTTGCTCTTCAGGTGACCCTGCGGCAGAGGAGTGGTCACAGTGGAGTGTGTGTTCTCTCACATGTGGGCAAGGCTGGCAAGTGAGGACGCGATCATGTGTTTCCTCTCCCTATGGGACACTTTGCAGCGGAGCCCTGCGGGAAACTCGCATGTGCAACAACACTGCTACCTGTCCGGGTGAACCGGGGAGCACAGGCTCAGGTATGTTGACCCCAATCTTAAATGGCAGCCTTTCAGCATTCGCTGAATTTAGTGGCGCTTAATGGTTAGTTGTGTTGTCTTACAGCAAGAATGATGAGAGTTCGATATTCTGTGTTGAGTGTATTTTTTACCATTTACATAGTAAACGTGCAATGGGGGCACAACATGCAAAGGCTTTGACAGATTTTTTCCAAATCTGTGACGGACTGGTGACTACTGTACCATCCTACCCACACGGCATGCTGGGATACGCATCCAAATTTTGTGATAGCAGGAAGAGATTAAAAGTTGAGAAAAGAAAAGAAAGAGGTTTAGCAGTGTTGCAAAAAGATGATCAAGTACATTTATGCTGGTGACCTCAGTTTTGTATTTATTTCTTTCATAAATATGAAATTTGACTAAATGCAGCTTCAAACCATTCATGCTCTGCTTAGCACATCACTTACCCATGCAGCGTTTACTTATCTATTTACAATGTGATAAGAAAGCTGAAGAAAATATTGACCAAGCATAATGAAAATAATGACACTTCTGAGGAAGGTAGGCGGCACACACATCACATTGGATCTGTTCAGCCAAAACATAATCTAACCATGAGGTAACAGAAAATATGTATATATACTGTATATATATGTATACACACACACACACACACACACACACATGGACATTGTTGAATGTAAATTAAACCTGTGTTGGCAATACAGTGATAGGAATAAAAAACATAAACAATGTTAAGCATAGTTCCAACAGCTTTTGCTTTAAGAATTTCATTTTTCATTTTAGAATAAAATATATTCTACCAATCAAATACAATTGTCATCTGCATACATGTTCTGTCATTCAGGGTGAGTGTATTCAACCATATGTGCTTGCTACACAAAGGCAAGAGCACAATGAATAGCACCCATCCTTTCTTCCTCTGCAACTTACAACACAATCAAGCCAGATCAATTCACTGAGGGAACTTTTGTACGACTCATCCTGAATAATGTTGAGTTCTGCTCTGGTCTGATTGCCAGGGTAAGTCTTTACTAGATGAAATTGTGAAGTACTGCCTGTCTTGCTAGGTTGATTGGTCGTACTGATTGCAAGTGAACTGGAATCCTGTATGGCACTGGCTCTCTCCTGCCTGGAACTCTTTCCCTCTTCTAATCCACTGCTTATACTCAGTCCCCAACCAGAGGATGTCAAAAATTCAGTGCTGCTTGGTAAAACCGCAGTAGATGAATCATCTAGAAGTAGCGAACCTCCTATCTGCTCATGCCATATTAGCATTATTTAGCCTGCAGACAAGCATCGGTAGAAAAGTTATTTTTCAGTTCTATTACTATACTAGATGACCAATACAGCTTTGAAGATGAAAAAAAAATCCAGGGGTTAAGATCTCTATAGCCTGTTCTTCATTTTTGCTTGAAGCTAGCAGTTTGATGCTGCATTACCAGCACAACACCCCTTGAACTCCAACTGAGCTGTTGAAGATTTAGTTGCATTATAGATAATGTAGGTGTAAGGTTTTGACATGGATGAATGCATGAGATAAAAAAGTCAATACTCCTGGTTCTGCTTTTTTTTTTACTTACCTTTGTAAGTCAACAGTGCAACACCAAATCGATGCAGTACTCTTTAAGACCAAGGCTCCATCACATTGGAGGCCGCCGAATGTTTCTGCTAGCTTCACAATGTATTGCCTGTCCACTTGCATATTTCTTGTAACAACAACATGGAAATTGAGGAAAATCTTGCCATGTATGTTTTTCCATGTGTGAACCTGTCAAGGTTTGCATAAGGCAAGACCTCCCTATCACCTGAGGAATTGCATCGGGGGTGGTGTTTTGTAAAGTAGATGAACAACATCATCACTGGTGTTCTTACCAAAGTGGGCCAAGCCAAAACTAGCTTCTGTTGACATGTTTAGCTTGATCACAAAACAAAAAAATCCCACAATGTATCTTTTGGAATATGAATCCTCCTGGCTTCTATGTAGAATCAAAGGACTCAAGTCTGAGCCAGATATTATTTCCGTCTACACCACCAGCTTTCTGAACAATAATATGACAAAATGAGTGATGGCTGATGTCCTGGCTGTCTGACGAGGGCAATGATTGGGGCCTGACCGTGGGCCTGTCTTAGGAACATTGAAAAAAAGACTGCATTGTTCCTTGACTGCCAGAGAGGAAGAAAGCATGGCCATCTCTTCTGGTTGGTAGACGGTGGGTTCTGTATAGGCTAACCTCTCTGATCCCAGTGATACCTATGAGAGTGCATCACAGGAAAATGGCATGAATGTCCTCCATACACAGCGATTCTAATAATGACAGTATTACCTTTGAGGACAGACTATAAAATGAAAAGTCATAGCCATAACTTCTCTGGGAACAGATAACTCAAAGCAAAAGTGGGGCCACTGCTGTCTAAATGTCAGTGTCACAGCATGTGGTGTAGTCACTGGGCTTTAGCTGCTACGTTTATAAAGCCCCATCATTGAACAAGGCCTTTAGGTCCATTAGTTACTTAAGAGTTAGTTATTGAGGAACTTTTTATAGGAAGCAGCATCTATGGGGTTGAATAGGCTTATCCTGATTTACTGGCCATATGTGCACATATCAGTAACGAATAACTGGCATATACATTCAAATTAGACTAAATCTTCTTGTGTGTGGTGTCGCATTGTGAGTGCTTTTGTGGACTCACCCCTTAGCAAATATGTTCATTCATTTCTCTGTGTACCACATATTGTGTGCGGTCCCTGAGTGTTTGTATTTGTGTACATTTTGCACATGATGTAAGTGTTTGTGATGTTAATATGTAGTTCTCATTGTGTGCCGGCATTTAAGTTTTATACCTAAAATGCAATTCAGTGTCTTCTATTTTCATTGTGTGCATTTTTAGCACATGTGTGCTTTCACATGTGAGTTAGGAGTCAGTCTGTTTTACTTATGTTTATCAACTGCACCCCAAAAGAAGAAAAAAAACATACAAGCAGCGAAAGAAACATTTTCCTTCCCGGTTGGTGCGTATGCTAATCTTGTTTTTATGCAAATGTGCCAACGCGATTTGTATGTCTAAGTGCCTCATTTTCCATTCAGTGTCGATATAAATATCCTCAGCCGCTCCTTTGATGGGATTTGGTTGCTGTGTTATGTTCCGTTTATTATTTCATTTTTCCCCCACTTCTCTGATGTTTTCTGACGTGGTTCTGGAGGGCTGTAGGGGCACTCCTGGGATTGCCTGAATGGGATCACACCAAATTCAAATAGACTGAAAATGTGGGGGTGGTAGCAAGTATATATAAAGTATTTAATGAACTTCATGTGGTAGACTTTTTTAAATAATGTTCTTTTTTTCTTTCTACTTTGACTTAATTTGGGGTAGAATCTATATGTTTGTTTGATTTACTGATATTTGCTGCTGGATTCCAGCTTTGTATTCTCCCTAGTTCGTTAAACAAACACATATATAGTACAGTACACAGAGGCAGACACACACACACACACACAAACTAATCAGGACTGAAGTAATTTGAACTTCCAATCCAGTCGCTGAAATCACATTATTGTACATCAAATACTAAATCAACACTAACTAATGTGACACTCTCAATGTAAATAATGTTGCCAATAGGTTTGCTCTAAAATGAAACGACTCCATGAGTTAAAAATGGAGTATACATACACAGGCACAGTGAATTATCAACCCTAATGCTCAGAACTTACTGGTTTATATGGAAGATATTCGAATGAAATGTTTTTTTCATACTGATGCATTTATTTGCAATCACAAACATACACTTAATTGTATATGCACACAATGCATAAGCAAACACACACTGTGTCAATGGTTCTCCCAGAGTATCCTGACGTGGGGAGAGTGCTGTCTGCATACTTCATTTTGGTTTGCCAGAATTTTCTATTCTGCTTTTTACCATTTATTTGTTTTTGTGCACAAGTTAGAACTTAGAAGTACGGGTGTGTTGTGAGTGTGGGTGTATATGTCTCTGGGCACATCTCTGTGCGTGTGTGTATGTTCGTCTGCAAGAGTTAGGGAACATCAAAGAAAAGTAGTTTGGACAGAAAGCCAATGAAGTGAAAATGGACATTTTTTTTTTCTCCTATTTTTTCCGTGGGTAAAACTCCTAAATTAAGGTGATACAGATAATCAATTTTAAGTAATAGTCTGGCACTTGACAAAGCAAACCAGGCAGTAATTGGTCCGGCAAATTAACTTTTTCTCCAGAAAATGCACTGAAGAAGGCGTTCATACCCCAAAGCGTGCAAAGTGAAGTAGTACCCCTACTTGTATTCTATGTAGCTACTGCTCATTTGCCATAGATTCAGTGACATTTAAAACATGGAGTGAAACAATGCTGCATTATGAATACAGCATGTCTGTGTCAGTGCGTAGTCAAACGCTGCAACATCACACTTCCAATAATCATTCAAGCAAGAGACTGAGAGTGCATTCAAGGATGTAGTCATGAACCCGTGGCAGAATCACGCAGATGGCGAACACACAAATGTACACACACAGACACAGCCTATTACATTTTATTAAATTAGAATAATGCAGCCATGACCAGATGAAAATTGTTGCTAATGATGGTAATGCTTGGGATCAATATGATTCATGTTCTACACTATGCATTTGCAAAAGCTAGAAATACATAATCAAAAGTGAATATCTTCATACAGAATGCATCATTACATGTAAGTATATTAGATAATTGCATAGATTTTAAAGATGTTTGGAAGTCATACATCCTTATGCATATGCTTATTCTCTGTGGAGATGTGAATGTGTG
This sequence comes from Ophiodon elongatus, assembly GCA_016806645.1. Taxonomy (NCBI): domain Eukaryota; kingdom Metazoa; phylum Chordata; class Actinopteri; order Perciformes; family Hexagrammidae; genus Ophiodon; species Ophiodon elongatus. Next base: position 2,244,485 of record JACSYO010001600.1, on the reverse strand, counting down.
CTCTGCTAAGTGTGTTTGAGGTTGAGCATGGAAATTTTAGCTCCTCATATCTGAGCTTAATTGCATTTGGATCAGAAACCCAGGCCAGAGTAAGTGAGTCTATGTGCTTTTTATTTATTTGTGCTTTTTCAGCTACATAATTTTAATCTAACTTTCACAGATCTGAATTTCTGGAGGTCATAAACTTGATTTTGTGACCGGTTGTTATGAGACACAGATCTGTCACTTTGTAGTTTGATCGCCACTGATCAGTTTGTTATTTAATATTTTTTTCTGTGCTTGCTGCTGCAAACATGCTCTTTTCATCCTCCCTCTGCGACTACAATCCTGATGGTAATAAACTCCCTTGTAATCTAAGAGACGAGCTGCAATATGTTAATGTAGTTGTTGGTGTCAAGATAGTAAAACATAAGTGACACAATTGCTCTGTGCTTCTTTGTTAATGACTGGAAATATCACTATATGAATTTCCCTGGTCACCAAAAGGTAGTGTAATACAATCTTAATCCCAGTATCTGAAGACATTTTTATCATGTTTCCTGTTTAATTTTCTTATCTACTTTTACCCTTCTTGCCATATCCAATTGATATTTTCTCCTTTTAATGTGTCTTAGTCACAAAGTTGCCTCAAGCTTGATTTTATAGGCTAATTGATTGGCTTTGCGCAGTCAGACGTCGGATACACTTGTATTGGGTCTGAGAGATGGAGATTTGATTCGGATGAATAAGTAATGTCTTAGAAGCAATCTTGTAGTGTTTTTGAAAAATTATTCTGAATAATATAACTGACTGATTTGTATAGTTTTTTTTTGTTTGTTATATAAAAATGCTTTTGTCTTCTGAGAAGGTTTTGCAATATGGGATAATATACCAATAATAAATCTACTTGCACTTTAAAGGTGCCAAATTTAATATTTTGTAAATAAGTCTGGTTTCAAGTTTTATACGAATATATTTTGGATGACGTACTTCAGCACACAACAGTTCCTACAATCCTGCATTCAAATACAGCCTTTCAAATCACGAACAACAGCTCCACAAACACAACTTTCGAAGTAAGTGTTACTAAATTGCAATTTCAAAGCTCACAAATCTTTATTTTGTGGTTGAGACTGTTGAACCATGAAATAGTCCATTTAAAATAAATGAAATTGGGACTGGTGGTTTGTTGTTGGCTACAGTATGACTCACAGATCCCAAACTAAACCTCAACCCAAACAATACTTAAAGTTGAGGGCTGGGTTGCCAATTTTAAATCCATTACTTATTAAGTTATTGTTTTAAATTATTATATGTGTATATATTATGCTACCCCAGCTGGTTATTTAGTCTTAGTTGTTTCCATAACTTTTGTAACTTGAGGTGTTTTGTGTTTTCTTTAGAGAAATGTAATTTAAAATAATTGTTAAGACGTCTTTGTGTGGTGGAACCCTGTTTGAATTCAGTGATGCGTAAATCTCTACTTAATACTTACACTTTAACAAGGCTACTGTGAGTTATAATTTAAGAACAGCTGGTGCAACTGACTCCAGTTTAACAAGGCTAGTGAGCTTACTTGACAGATGATTTCATTCAAATGAACAGTAGAGCAACAAAATGCGACACAAATGCTTTTGCTTTTTCTCTCTGCAATATATAGCAGCTTTGTACAGAAGCCAAAGACGCACACTGATACCATGTTTTGCTGAATTTAAGGATGTATCACTATTTATGTGCTGCTCATATCTTGGCATTTTTTAATACCACCGTCTTCTTCTTTTCTCTGAGCCTTCTACTCCTGCTCCTCTGAGCCTTCCTTCACAGAGTAGACTTAATTATTTATCGCCATGATTTATTTAGCTTTGCTCAACACAGGAGCAGCAATCTCCATCCTGCTGTCTCTAACTTTCTCTCCCTCCCTCCTTCTGTACCTCCCCGTCTCTACATCTTGCTTTCTATCTTTCTTCCAGCATCTCTCTAAATCCTCTCCTCTCTCTTTCCTCCATCTCTTTCAACATAGTTTAATCTCCTCTGGTCTCTGGCTGAACATTTCTGTGTTTTCCAAATAACCTCCTCCATTTCTTAGCCTCTGCGTTTTTTCATTCCAAAGTCTTTCAAACTTTATGAGCTCAAATATTTTTGTGTTCCCTCAAATCTGTTTATAATCTCACACGTCCATCTGTTTTTATTCTCTCCTTTTGCGACATTCATTAAACAATCCTGTCAGTAATCTTTTATTTCTTTGGAGTCTCCTGTTGAACATGTTGTTAGTATTCTTTCTGTCATTATTCCCTCTAATCTCAAATCAGACATTTCCGAAATATTTAAGCAATTATTTTTGGCACAATCTGCCAGTGTCACATGGCTGAAACATGGATCAAGTAGACATATTTCTGCAAGAACTTGCTTTGAGTAAAGCCACGTTCATTATCTGCAAAGTCCTCCTCTGATTTTTTATTTTATTTTGGTGTATTTCATTGTCATATATTGCAAAAATAGGGTGAGATGTGCAATAAAAAGGTAACAAAGGGAAGGAAGAAAGATGATGACAATTTTTAATATTTTATTTGGTGTTTTAAGTCATTGCAGTCTTTGGATACTTTCGGTTCACTCTGTATCAGTGGTCCCCAACCACCGGGGGTCCGCGGGTCCCTTGGTACCGGGCCTCACAGAAAGAATGAATGAAACAAATATTTTGATTTATTATCGCGGTCTGAAACATGTTTTATTTTGAAACATTACCGGATAAATCCGCCTGTGCGTCTGAGCGTCTTATGTCAAGACGCTCGTCTGGGTCACGTGATACGTTACCCCAAAAATTAAGCTCACAAGCGAATAAAAATAAGCAAAAACAAAAGTCTTTGGAGAGCTTCTTTGTAAAAGGGAAAGGCCCAATGAGGAGACAGAAGAAGAAGAAGAAGAAGAGCCTACGACTTCTAAGAAAAAGAAAGCTGCATTTAAAAGACAATATCAGGAGTCCTACTTAAAATACGGGTTCATCGCTACAAGTGATTCTCACGCGCCGCTCTGCATAATATGTGGTGATAATTCAGCGTAATGGTGAGTTGTATTTTTTTTGTACTTTATATTTGTTTTATGCCGGTCGTATCATTTTATTACGTCATATTTTATTACGTCATATTTTATTACGTCGTATTTATCGCCCACACTTTGAAGGCCGGTCCGTGAACATATTGTCTTACCCGAAACCGGTCCGTGGCGCAAAAAAGGTTGGGGACCGCTGCTCTATATAATTACTGAAAGCTCTAATAATTTCAGAAGCATTTCCTTGTCATGGCCTGGGCTGCATGACTTCAAATGTCCATTCCTAACCTGCATTTTATTTCATGTAGCAACATATAAGTGCAGAATCATTGTCAATGTTTATTTTCCATTGGAATGGTTTTGTGGAGGTCAGAAGGTAATCTCATTCATGTTTTTTTTAAGGAATGTGCTCAGACTCATTTAATATCTCATGTTTCTCTCATTCTCTAACCCCCTTGCCTGCGATTGGATGCTCCAACCCCTCCCTCATTCCTCATCCCCATGTTGTGCGTTTGTGGGTGTTTGCAGTGCATGGGCTGTGGGAGGAGTGGTCGTTATGGAGTCTGTGCTCTGTGACCTGTGGGCGGGGCTCCAGGACGCGAACCAGGAAGTGTGTGAACGAAGGCGGGGCCGTGGCTTGTGGACGGCCCGAGATTCAGACCAAACTCTGCAACATAGCAGTGTGTCCTGGTTAGTACCATCCCCATTTACATGACATACTCAGTCTCTCACTCTTTGCTTCTCCACCTACTCATGCATGACTATTTCTTTGTTTTCTTCCAAATCACAAGAATCAAAAAACAACTGGGTTACTGTTAAAGCGCCTCCATTTACATGCGTATGCAATTATATTGTGTTCTTCCATTAAAGCTCTTTTAGGCTGCTAAAATTGGGACTAATGCTGCATCCATGCCACATCATGCAGACTATAAGCATTTGGAGCAACTGGGTGGGGAAAACAGTTCATGTCAGACTCCCACAATTCTGAGCATAGGATATTGGTAATTAAGTAAAAAGGTAACATTGCTGCAATTACGTCCAAGTAAAAATTCCAAAATCGACACCAATAAAAATTCTTCTAAATTAAATCACTTTATTGTCTGCTCTAATGTATGGACAAACTCTTTATCACCAGTTATTTCTTATGTGTTTATGTTGTTTATTATTATTTATTTATATTTAGCAATTTTAGTGGCTAAGGCTGAAATATCTCAACAAGTATTAGGTCTATCATAACAGGCTGAAGCCCAGATATGTTACTGATTCCCCTGAATTTATCTCTAGCGCCACCATGAGGTGGACTTTTGTTGTCTTGAGTGAATTATTTTGAAAAATATTGTACAGATTGCCATAAACTTTGGCAAGATATTCATGTCCTCCATCAAGATGAGTTGTAAAAACTGTGGTTATCCGTTTCCCATCCTCAGATTAAAATGTGTATTTGTCCAGTACTTTTGTTTATGGCCAAATACCTGAAGAATCAAAGACCTTCCCATCAACTTCAGATGCACTTTGTATTTGGTGCAAACTAGCAAATGTTGGCATTCTAAACTAAGATAGTAAATATGGCAAACATTTGCCTGCTGAAGCATATTAGCATTGCCATTGTGAGCATTTTAGCCTGCTGACATTAGCATGTAGCTCAATGCACAGCCTCACCAAGCCGCTAACAAGGCTGTTTACTGTCGGTCATTTTCATACAATTTGCTATCTTCCTCTCCTTTTTTTCTATTTTGTCTGATGCTTTAGGAAGGAGCTATCCACTATTTGTTTGCACCTTGTTTCCTGTGTTAATGAACAGTGACAAAAGTAGCCCACAAAAAACAACACAAATAGCTAATGTATGCTTACGTGTGACAGGGTTCGTAATGGGAGCAACCAACTTGGAATAATGCATAAAAACTTCTAATATTAATTATTGGGAACCTATTACTGTTTTTCTCACTTCCATATTCATCTCTGGTAATCCATGGGATTCTCACCCATTATTTCCCACGGCCAACCTGAGGGGTCGTAACCAGCCAAAGCCTTTTGGTTGGACTTCTGTGCTTCCTCCATGGTTGGCTGCATGTGCTGCAGTGAAGCTGCAGTGAACCTCTTCAGCTATTGTCTCCGAGATTACCTGTTAGGCCTATATCTATATCTATATCTATACCTATACCTTGTCAAGAACAGCAATAAGTCACTGGAGCGGCCCCATCTAATTCTTGTGTCAAGTGTACCTTAGGACTTTATTCCAATCTGGCTCAGACTGTCCAGCTGAAACATCTTCATCAGGATGCACTGGAGTGGAAAAGGACCGACCAGTGATTGTAATAACATCTCAATAGCGCAGAGTGTCAAGAGACAGCTGGGCAGGTTTTGACCGATGACTACGGCAGCCTATCACAGAGCAGCTTTCTAGTTGAAGATGTCAACTCATCTACTAAGATATAAATACTTGACAACCTCATTCTCAGCGACTTATTAGATAGGGCGGAGTTTAAATGTAGCCCAAAGGAAAAGCCTTTAGCATTTTAACACAACGTATACTTGAGGCATATGCTTTGCCACTGCACAATTTAAATTTTGTATTTCAAGTGTCCGTTTTGAAAACCACTTACTTTGAAAGCATTGACATTAGAAGGGAGTATTTATTTCAGTAATTTAATTTGATACATGCTTTCTGTGTTGGCAGAATGTAAATGGTTTCTACATAGCATTGGGTTAATGGCATTAATGGATGCACAGACACTAAAACACAAGACAGTTTATAACAAAATTGATGGCTGCTTTCTGAACAATAACCTTTTTATTTCCTGAATTGATTATAGTTTGAGTGAGAGTGTGTGCTTATATAGTATGTAATCCCTCACAGGCTGAGCAATTATCACAGGGTAAGTGGTTTTTATTTATTGCTGCTAAGGTATCCTGTATGTATGTATGTATGTATGTATGTATATATATATATATATATATGTATATGTGTGTGTGTGTGTGTGTGTGTGTGTGTGTGTGTGTGTGTGTGTGTGAACGCTACTGGAGCCTGTCTGGGCTAAAGCCTTTTTGTGTTCACACGCTCCCTACTGACTAATATTTATTTATTGAGCTTTTTTTTGTTTTATTGTTTTTCAAAGCAAGAGTTTTATAAGGTTAATATTTAAATAAAACAAAAAATGTCCCCATTGCCAGACAAAGAGGCTGCAAAGTTATGTCTCAAAGAGGGAGGAATAGGGAGACGTCGTAATCCAAAGTATGGCCTCCGGGATGTTTTGCCATGCTGTTTTGGGAACAGGGATGGAAAGAGAGGGTTTGGGAGAAAAGAGAGGCTCTTCCTTCAAGGGCCTTAAGGATTTCTTTGTATGTGTGTCCTCATATGGTTTATGTGTTTATGTATGAGTGTGTGAATCTCTCACAACAGATACAGCGTGCTTTTGGGAGTTCAAAGGCAGTGGGACTTTGAAATGATGAATACCAGCATATAGGCCTTTTGGCAGAAACGGCCATGTATAGAAAATAGAGCTTTGATGGTTTGATTGTGTGTGTGTGTGTGTGTGTGTGTGTGTGTGTATCAGTGATTGGGTCTCATTGCAAACCATATACTCAGACCTTTAACTGACTAATTATTTCTATAGTACAGTATGTTAAAACCATGTAAAAATGTTACTCTTACTCTCAATATATATATTATTTTAATTTTGCTTCACAGCGTCTTGTCTCTCATGTAGACATGTGTTAACACGTCAAACAAATACTCGGGGGCAGAGCTTCAAATGTTTAAATGCAAGTATTTTCACAATGATGGAAAGCGGAGGAGATGGTTTGTTCTTCTTTGGGAAAATGTTCAAGATTTGTCACTTTAGTTACTCAGAATTAGACTTGGGGAAATGTCACGTTCACACTTACATTCAAGCTCACTCATGCTCACTCAGCTCATTCTGCGAATGTCATCCCCAACACAGTGCTGTTCCCAGCACAGTAACAGCAGCACACAGCGTGATTGACCACATTACCAAGGAGAGTTGGCAATGCTTTCCCACTTGGGAGAACCAGACAAATACATTTACACCACTGTATTTCACTTTATCTGCTACTTAAAGCCCCTGTGTGTAGGTTAGAATGTGTGCCTCAATATATCATTCTGAGACAAAAAAAAATGAACAGTTCTCACTTTGAATTGCTATTCTAGTTCATATAGAAAAAAAATAGACAGGCTACTGTACAGTCCTACAGAACGTACGCAAAAGCTTGCAATGCTAAAATAACAGGTTTCCTCTTTTATATATGATTATTAAATGGTAGAATTGCCTTAACTGAATTCATTGAATTCAAAAATACTTTCCTTTAACTATGAGCTAGATTCATACATAATATATTTATATTCAGCATAGATTAGTCACTATACACAGGAATATGACCTACATCAGATCGGCATGACTGTAGGTGACATTAAAGAGATTGAATAAGAATCGAACTTGAAATTATATTTGCTGTGATCAGAGTTTAAAGCACCACTTTTCACAATTAAACTACTGGCTTTGTGCGATGTGAAAATTGTCGCTTGTTGGGATATACCCACAGATAATTCTCACCCATCTCTGCACTATGAAGCATTTTACTGTATTTTAGCTCACTGTTTTGCTTTTAAAGCCGACAGCTTCACTGTTTTTATTCAGTCCCATTTTCGTCAATAGCCGACCTGCAGCACAGGGCAGCTGTTTTAAGCAAAACTGATCTGATTAAACCACTGGAAGCCACTTCCCCAGCAGTTGATAGAAAACAGATAAAGTAGCAACCAGCTGGTGTATACAGGGCAGCATTTATTTCATTTTATCTTATTTAACCTTAATTTAGCCATGATAATCCCATTGGAATTTTGAATCTCTTTTACAAGGAGGGCCCTGACCAAGATGGCAGCGTAAAAAAAGTTTCACCAGAAAAATAACACTGCAACTTAATAACAACATGAATCATAAATAAATGCACTTAAAAGAGACGACCCAAAAAGAAACACTTTCATCAAAAATGGTGCGGGTCCTAGGGATGACGCACCTACCTTGATCTGAGGTGGCAGCTACTGTTTTTGGTGTCAGTAGAGAACAGTGTATTTTCACACCAGTAGCAACATTTTTAAATTGCAACCATATATTTAGTCTCTTCGTTCAACAGTATTCTGAAATAGAAGTAGCCATGGTCACAGGTCAGTAATTGGTTTCTCTGTCGATTTTTTTGCATCAAATAATTATAATAAAACATATGTGAAAAATTGAATTAAAATAACTCACTCACAGTTTATTTGTCACTGATTTCCATCTGCTGTCATGAATTTTCACAGCAGAACATTGTGTTCTTTCTGTGACACAGATCCTCAGAATTGTCTTATAACCAGCTTTGAAGTTGGAGACATACCAAAAATCTTTGCCTGGACTCATTATAAATGATTAATCTCCCTGTTTTTGATTATCATATTTTTGGGGGATTTCGCATATTTCTTTCGACAACTCAATTACACCAGCAATGCTTCCTTATTAAAGGGGACAGTGGGGGCTTTGATTACACCTGTGCGTGTCATCGGGCTATGGTAAGCTATTTAGTATTCACGCCTTGTCTGACAGGCAATGCTGGATTGCATTGATATGGAGGGCCAGTGGCTGGAGTGGGGGCTGTGGTCGAAATGCAGTGTGACTTGTAATACAGGAACCCAGCAGAGGCAGCGACGCTGCAGCGCATCGGTGCACGGCTGGGCTGAATGTAAGGGCCCCCATCAGGAGAGCAGAGACTGCACCAACCCTTCCTGCAGTGGTAAGGCGTACAAATTAATGCTTAGAATTCACACTCGCAAGCTGTGGAAACGGCATTATGCAAACATGTAACATGCATTATTGAAAGGCATCTGTATGTTTTTTTTTTTCTGATTCATGTTCTACTTACCAGCAAGTTCTGGGTTGATTTTGATTGTGAGTCCGTTTTGACCGCGGGCCCCGGAGGACAAAAATACTGCGATTTAATAAGCGAGTTCATTTACATCTCATGCTATTCAATAATTGAAAATATTTAGAAATCGCTGCTTTGTATCCTAAATTTGGTATTCATCAACGACTCCCATTATTATAATTTTTACCTTACATGCTGGTCTAGTTCAATCTCACCCTGCCTCCCCGCTCCCCAAACGTTACCGGCGGTGCTTTGGTCCTGTTCTAGGTGGAGGTAACTGGGGCAGCTGGAACCACTGGAGTCTCTGCAGCAAGACATGTGACTCCGGTTGGCAGCGTCGCTTCAGGATGTGTGAAGGCACCGGACTGCAGGGCTACCCCTGCGATGGCTCGGGAGAAGAGGTCCGGTCCTGTAATGAGAAGAAGTGCCCTGGTCAGTGACTGTGTGTGTCTGTGTGTGTGTGTGTGAGAGAGAGAGAGAGAGAGCTGATCAAATGAGGGAGAAGCTCATTATATGTGTGCTTATGTATATATTATTCCTGCTTGAAAACTATATCAACACTTTTTTGTTGCCTGAGACATTTAGTTTTCTGTGTGGGTGGATTTCTGTGCATGCCTCTCCTAGTTGGTCCCTGTTAGGGAGAAAAGCGTGTGTGTATATGTGTGAGCCCAATCTGCACATGCACAGTATTTGTCAGGCAGAATGGAAGTGATTCCCAGTGGTTCGCACCACAGCCAAAGGCTTCTATCGCAATTTTAGAACTGCCTTCTTCTTTATGTGCCTCTAGTCTGTCTTCCTGTCAATTCACCCACCCATCCATCTTTACCTCGTTATTGATTTTGCATGTCCGTGCCTTGTCGTGCTTTCCTTGAATCCTCTCAGTTCAACTGAGAGATACTCCGTTTCTCCTTATATCTCTCCTCTTTAACATTTTTTTTTTATTTTTTTTTTTTATCGCTCTCACTGTCTTGCGCTTGCTTTCACTCTGTGTTTCTCTGCCTGTTAGTGGGAGAGACGTTTAATGTCAGAGTGTCAGCAGCTGCAGGAAACAGTGTGGTTTAATAAGCATACCTCTCGACTGAAGTTGTACGCGCGTGCGAATATACAAGTGTATGTTCTGTAAAAGCATGAATGCCACATGTGTACGTGTTTTCTTTGAGCTCTGACAAGCTACAAATGATAAACTTCTGAGTGCAGCTTACACCGTGACCCCTTTGTTTTGAGAAGCTCCCAATCCTCTTTTACACAATACGAGGATCTCGCCTGTTGGCATTTCAGGGGAACATCATACCATATTTTCTCTATTTCAGCATCTCTCTCTCTCTCTCTCTCTCTCTCTCCATCTCTCTTCCCTCTCCATCCCTCTTCATCTCTCTGCATCGCCGCTGCCAACCCTCGTCTGCCCCCTCGGAATATCTTCAGAGCGCTCTCCCCCTTTTTCTTTTTATCAGGGTTATGAAAGAGAGGGATGGAGGAAAATAGATGAATAAAGAGAGGGGGTAAGATGAAGAGGGAATGAGATACTGTACTGAGGCAGTGACACTGACAGAGAGCACTGAGCAATGTACAAGGGAATAAGATTGGGAGCTGCTGCAGGAGAACATTGATTTGAATCTTGTTTTTTGTGCTTCTCTGTCTCCCTTTTTTTTACGCTGCTATATATGTCTGTGGGAGTGTGTGCGTGGTGATTTTTCTTATTTTCTGCGCGCCTGCTAGACTGCGCTTCATTTAAACTTTTTCGATGTATTTCTCGCTTACCTCTACAGCTCCTCATGAGATATGTAAAGAAGATCACCTTCTCTCAATGTCATGGAAGAGAGCCTCAGCTGGAGAAACTGTCTACAACAAGTGTCCAACTAACGCCACTGGTCAGTCACATGACATGCTTTAGCCAAAACATGGTGGCTTTTAGCATATTATATCTTTAGTCAAAATCTGAAGTGACATTATGCAATGTAACATTGTTGATAGTTCATAAAATACACAAACCAGTCATAAGGTAGCATCAGAAAATGTCTAACAGGCATGAAAACATGTTCTATATAAGCAACAGAAGTCGTTAGCCCCACGACTCTATGTTGGCACTCAGAAGTTAGCATAAGCAACAGCTACTTAGAAAGAAAAAAAAAGAACCTACAGAAACGCATAGGCATACTTCAACAACAGAAACTCAACAGAAAGTCATCTGGTAGTTTTCATGAGCAGAGCTAGTTAAGGGGGAGACAGAAAGAAACAACAGAGACACAAACTTAATCAAAAGAAATCCACACAAAAAAAAGGAAATGGATGTTATCTCTCTGTAGTTAGCTTTAGCGTGCTACATGGACAGAAAAATGAAGAGCCAAAAGAAACTCATACTTCATCAACAAAAACTCCAAGAAAATAAAAGCCTTGATGTAATGCTTCTAATGTCTCACTGTCAATTGGGAAATGCAGTGCAACGGCAACACATTAATCATTTTATTAGTAGCCAAGAAAACATTGCAAAATAGATACAGAAATCCTAAATTACTCAACTCTCTGTGTTTAGAAAATGAGATCAAATAGGTACTTATATTTATTTAAATGCTTGAATTAATGTGTAAGTCTCCTCCATGTTGTCCCTAAACAGTATCACTATCTTGAGCTTAGGTATACAGAGGCGGTTATTATAACATTTCCAACTCTTATATTAATCTGCATATCCCTAATTGGTATCCCTAATTCTTGAATGTAGTCAAACCTTATTTGTGTGTTATCACAGCAATGCTAATCTAAACTGAGGAGTTCCTCAAGCAGCTGGCTGCCAGACCTTTCCTTTCAACTTCCAAAAGCAGGAACAAGAACATCCCTTGATTTTTTAAGACACTTTCTTTGTCAGAATGTAAGCCAAGAGCAGATGTGGTTCAGAATACCTGTAATATACACATGTTTTCCACTTCTCTTAAACTATGGTGTGGGCTCCAACATCAAAACACGCTTGCATGAATTTTGTAGCTTGCCAGAAAAACATTTAAGCTTCAAGAACATTACATTTAAGGTAAATCAATTTACAAACTAAATTTAATTAACCATGAAACTACAGTTTAATTATGTCACTCTATTACTAAAAGGCAGAGACACAGTTCACTAAGTGCATATATATTTGGCTAGGAAAAAAGGTTTTGTCATTTTGAAGTATGTTTGAAGCCTTTTCCAGTTTGCGGGCTGCCAAACACCTTAATGCTGCATGTGATAAATGGGAATATGCAAGATGTTTATATGTTTTTGGCAATAATATATATATTTTTTAAATAACTACAACAATCTTCCTCTATTTCACTATCATGTACATCGTACTTAGGCACAACAGCAAGTTTATTGACCATAAATGAAAAGTTTTCCTGATCACAGTCAATGACTATTGGACACCATATTAACTGTAATAGATTATGTGTTCTCAGACCGCTTTCCTCTCTAAATTTGTTAAATTCCATGTCAAGTATTTGTCTCTGCTTCTCTCTTTGTCTAGGATCTGCTAGTCGTCGTTGCATGCTGGACAATAATGGAGTTGCTTTCTGGGGTCCTCCGAGCTTCGCCAGATGCGTCTCACTTGAATATAGATATTTACATTTATCTGTAAGTTCCCTTTTTTTACAAATACGCACTCTGAAACTCTTCAGCAAGAAGAAAAAACAAGATGTGTATAATCTCCCATCATTTGAGCCAGTTGGTTGCAGTATCACCTTCTATCATAACTCACCTTCATCAAACTTGTCTGTCTCGTTAGTGAATTTATGAGAAGGTGAAGGTTCTCGTTTTTAAAGTTATGTTCTGTCTCAATTGTCCTTTTTTCACTCATTATGTACCTCTGTTCAACTTTCTTTTGTCAAAAGTTTACTCAAAATAGCGACGTGTTTTTACTTGGGGCTTGCCGGTATCTCTAATTAGCTTTTCCAGAGCTTTGCACTCACACTTTATCAATTAATGAACATAGCTAATGAATGTGTTCATCAGCCAGACTGTTTTCCTGCTCTGTGAACTTCAACCCCTCTCATCTCCTCGATGATGGCAGAGGGAGATGGGGGTCAGGGATTGTACGTGACGAAGCTGATTGCACCGTTAGCTTCTGTTCCAACCTTTCATTAACACTAGGAGTCAATAATTAATTGTCTGTGATTGCTGTTATCTTCTGTTCTTCCAGGCTCTCTCTCTCTCTCTCTCTCTCTCTCTCTCTCTCTCTCTCGCTCTCTCTCTCGCTCTCTCTCTCGCTCTCTCTCTCTCGCTCTCTCTCTCTGAAATTCACATACACACAATCTTGCTTTCTGTATCTCTGTCTCTGAAGTGATGAGATCCAATTTCTGCCTGAGAGTGCTGCTAGGCCTCTTTTTGCTCACCTATTTTAAGCACAAGAACACAAAAATCCAAACATGTATCTTCTGTGTATACTCCTGTCTTGAAGCACTCCTCTCAGCTCACATCCAAAACCTTCCTTTGATTTCTTATAAAAAAACATGATCTTTGGTTAGTTTGGTCTCTGTTGATGACATTTTCACCAGCGACATATTTTGAATAAGAACACGTGTACTACATACAGTAAGTGCCAATGGGCATGCCTTAAATCATCTTGACTGTTACAAACAGAGGTGAAAACCATCAAGTGTTCTCAATGTCTGTCTCTCTCTGCACATTGTAGTTACGAGAGCATCTCGCGAAGGGTCAGAGGACCCTGGCTGGGGAGGGCATGTCTCAGATCGTAAGGAATCTCCTGGAGCTCTTTCAGAGGAGGAGCTACTACAGTGGTGACCTTCTCTTTTCCACGGAGATCCTGCGAAATGTGACGGACACCTTCAAAAGAGCAACCTACATCCCAGCTACCGACGACGTGCAGGTAGGCTGAGCCTCTGAGCCCCCCTTCAAGTCACAAATCATACTCAACACGGGGTCAAAGATAAAACTCTCACACACAGGTACACTTGCAACACCTCCAAATTAGTTGTCAATGTAGAAACTCCACTTTCTACTGCATGGGGTTTGCATAACAATGAGCCACTGCAGCTACACAGTTGCTATGGCCTCAAACTGGATTTTTAGCAGCGTTGTTCTCTTTTTTTTGCCTGTACGAGGGGAAAATGCTCCTGTCTCATTCAGTCATTTCACAGATATTATTTGATGTTTTACAATATTCGGCCATAGGTATTCTGCTCCGCATTTGTTGACCAACAGGTGTATTACTATATGTCTATGTACAGAGGACTACTGCAGTACTAATGGTTGGTGGATGAAGGTTAGCTAAACAATAGGGGACAATGGCAAACTTTTTAGTGCACATACAAACAAAAATGAGATACCAAAATCAAATGGCTCTGCTGCATTAACAACCTCTTTATCACGTGTCTAGAAATTCTTCCAGGTAGTCAGCCTCATGTTGGACATGGAAAATCTAGAGAAATGGGAGGATGCCCACCAGGTGAGGCTTTCTATGTGTGTGTGTGTCTGTGTGTTCCAGTATGTGTGCCTCTATATACCTCTTGAACACAATAAGTGGCCACCTACTACTTTACCAAGTTTCTTAAATGTGTGCGTGGTTGGGTGTATGGTTATTAAGTACTTTCTATATGTTAATTTGTGTGTTAAGGTGGGTGTGACTATTTCCCACATTCACTTTTCATTAGAGTCATAAAAACACACCTGTTTAATAAATACAATGGCTACCCATCAATGACACTGAGTGTGCATGTGTGCACATGTGTGCGTTTTTGTGTGTGCCTCAGCCTGATGCCTTTGAGTCGAGGTGTGTTTACTTGCCATCTGGACACAATAAAAGAGCAACCAAATATGATATTATATCCCACTTGGTTAAAATGAACCGCCCTGGAACACATTCTAGATAATGCAATGAAAGAAAATGTTTCAGTGGGTGACACATGTCTGATAGAAAGTTTGTGATGGGTAATAATTATGACAACATTGTGATTGATGCTAACACCCCCCTCCCCCATACATCCACAGGTCACTCCTGCTGCTGCTTTGCTGATGAGGATATTAGAAGATTTCATTCACCTCATTGGAGAAGCCCAGAAGCCTTTCCAGAGTTTTCTAGTGGTTACCAACAACCTCAGTAAGCGTCACACAATGCTGTCTAAGTCAACATTTTTATTACTATTTATCCTCAGATAAATATTCAAATAATTTCAATATTATCCATTTTAACTTGTCATATAATATAGTGCAGTCTCACTCCCAAAAAAAAGATGTCTCACCACATTTAGAATTTTAAATCTAAACATGACTTTCAGGACTTTTAAAGACGTTTTGGCCTGTTGCTTTCATTGTTCTTTGCTCACCTCATCTTTAGTGTTCTCTGCACTGCACTGAGTCTATGTGGTATCTCTTTATTTGTACAGTGATAACCGTCCAGCGAGAGCCGGTGTCAGCAGTTTCCAGCGATATCAACTTCCCCATGAAGGGCCGGAGAGGGATGAAGGACTGGGCCAGAACAGCAGAGGACAAGCTCTACATCCCTAAAGAGGTCTTCACCATCCCGGCTGAAGGTTAGAGAAATAAGACTGTCTGGGGTTTGTCCAAACTTTAAGCTGCTTGGTACCAATCTGTACCACTCTCGGTCAGCCGATGTACTGTACATAAAACACATCTAGAAGCAATCATTTGGATAGAACAATAAGGCACAACAAACACATCTCACCATTTGTAACAAAATTAAGCTTGTGATGATTTTTAGAGCAAACAACAGTTCCAGAAGTCTGTTTTAAGTCAGGTAGGAGCACTCAGCCTGTAACTGTGATTTGGTTCCATTTTAGTTATGATCCTCACTCTCGGTCTTGAATCTTAAAAAAATGAGAACCTGTTGTCACCCCACTCAACCCTCTCACCAGCCAAGGTCAGACCAAAAAGTTATTCCAGTGTGTATTCCAACACTCAGAGATGTGTCCTCATGGAAGTAGATAGAAAGCTTTTCAAGGATGTCGAAGGGTAATGCCGAGAAGAATTTGGACCGCAAAGAGGCCCTGGAGGGCTTCTCAAAAAGATGCAGGTCTTTCATCTGTGAGGAAGTGTGTCACATCGCCTTGAAAGGATCAAGTCCTCTTACAGTTTTTAAGAATGTCTCTCCCCTTTCAGCAACACAACAAAGCTAACAGCTGTGAAGGTTTTCCATGTGGTTTCAAATAAAGCCAAGAAACAAGCAAAGTGATTGTCCAAACATGAGCATGAAGAGAAAGAAGACACCCGGAAGCAGAAGAGCAGGGCTGTTCAGGGGAGACAAGGGGACTTAAGAGTGGAAAGAAAGTGGTTTGTATTAGATAAGAGAATTGCTGTGGCAGATGCGATCCACTACCGACAAATGCAAAGGTCACTACCCACTGGAAATTATACTGGCAGACATCCTGTCTGGCACCCCGCCCCTTGCCCAAATTAAAGTTCAGAGAGGCTGCAGGCTGAGAGAGCAGAGCTGTCTTTGACCTCTGACTTGCTCTGATGACACAGACTCTCTATGATTGGCGTTCAAGACATCCTGTGAGCTAACCTCCGGGCGCCTCACCTCAGCTCACTTACTCTCTCTCTGTCTCTTTATTATGCACAGTGTAATATGCTTATATTGTGCTCTTCTTCCATCGACCCATTCATCTCGCTTTTATGAAACAGAACCGGTTTATTTGTTGCCGTGGGTTGTTTTTCCAGATTTTATGGAACAGCAAATTCAGATATCTCAAAGGATGAATGTTAGGCTGCAAGTGGAGACAAAGGGGTGTACAAAAGCTAGACCTTGTTTAATGCTGCTGCATTGCAATGTTTTCTTTTTTCTTTTTCTCCATTTATCTTATCTTTCTGTTTTACTTTGCTGCTGTTATGCTTTTTCATCCATCTACATTTTTTGGTTCATTATCCTGTTAGTTTGTGGTGGTGAATGTTTTGTTTCCTGCTGTGCTTGTAGTGCAATAAAAGTGACCGGCTGCATCAAATTTCCTCTGCTTCTCATATGATATTCAGCACATGCCATTGCCATTTTAGCATATGCTGTTTGGTAAATTGTTTCATCCAAACTGAATGTTGTTGTTGTGGCATTATTAGTTCTCTTTGTGGGAACTATGCCTCTTCCCATTGCAGTCCATCGGGGTCTTCAGTTGATTACTATCAGGTTGATTGGTCCATTTACCCCATAATGAAAGCCTATCTCCAATAGACAGCTTAACTATGTTCA
This sequence comes from Ophiodon elongatus, assembly GCA_016806645.1. Classification (NCBI taxonomy): domain Eukaryota; kingdom Metazoa; phylum Chordata; class Actinopteri; order Perciformes; family Hexagrammidae; genus Ophiodon; species Ophiodon elongatus. The sequence continues at coordinate 2,227,369 of JACSYO010001600.1, read as the reverse complement.
TAAAGGCCCTTTGGCACTTTTGTGTGTGCACGTGCGCACACAGTTGCACATGCACAGAGCCAATTGATAGGTTCATGAATCGCTTCACTGGGCAGAGGCTGGGACTCTTCTTCACTGATTTTCGAAGTGACAAACTTCCTCCCTCCCTCCGCTGTGTCTCTCTTTCTCACACACTCTCACTGTCTTACAGCCATGCACACGCATACATCTAGACATACAATCCGGCAATGACCTCATATTTCAAATACACCATTGCCGGTACATGCATGCGGTTATGCTCCGTTAACTTTGAAGTACTAACCGAACAAGAACACAAACCACATGAGCTCTACTCTCTATACTGTATTAGAGACTGACTTCCTTATTTGCAGTTTTAACTGTATCTGTGTTGAATTTCCAAATATTACCAGTGAGCAGGGAATTTGTGGATTACTGCTGAAGTTAAAGTTATGTATCTGTTCGGAATAGTTTGACATTTTAGGGTCAATTTGTTCTTTTAACAAAGGTGAGATGAGAAGATTGATGCCACTTTCAGTTATTTCCATTAAGCACGGAGTTAAGACCAAAGGGTGAAATAGCCTTGCTCAGCTTAAACACTGGTGGCTGGGGCAGCTAGCCAAACAGCTAGTCTGGCTGTCTTTAAATTCTGAAGCTATACCCTCCAGTACATCTAACTAATTACTACTTAACACGTAGCTCATTTGATTAATCCATGCACAAACAGAACTCTTGGAATGACAATTTGGCAACCTCACAATGACAGGACAAGACTGCAGGAAGTCACTGCATCCAGCATTTGTTATCCAAGAAATACTTATATCATTGTAAGTGCCCCACTTCTGTTTGTACAGTGTGTTACTCAAGTAACTATGGAGGTGTTGGAAAGCGTGTTTTTGAACTTAGGAAGGAGATACCCATTAATGCCTGCTTCCTATCTAACTAAGCTAATGATGTCCTGGTTCCTGCTCCACACGTTACACACTGGTACTGAAGTGCTATTGATCTTCTCCTTTACCTTTTGACAAAGAAAATAATCAGTGTATTTTCTATCTCTATAACAATCAACAGCTTGACCAGTTTGGTAAAATACATGCTATTGAGTAATACGTTCTATAAGATATTTTATTGCAAATAATGAAATCACTGACCCTTAAAAGATAGCATTGTAGTCTATTCATTTTTCTGAGCTTGTGCAAATTACCCACCTAGTCTATTCAACTGTGTGAAAGTAAAGATATTCCACAGTGCTCTCATTTCTTGAAATTGTCTGTGATGTGTACAAAAGTGAAAAAAGCAAACATAGAGAGGAAAGAAGCCAGGAAAGAATGAAAAGAGTAACTCAGATGGAACTGTATGGATGGAGCATTCAATCTTATATAAAACCATTGATCATGGCTTTGCATCAACTCCAAACATATCTTTTCCTGACAAATGGCATATTAAAGTTCACAACTGGTGACTGGTGGTTTACCATTTTGCTGGATTAAAGCTGACCACCAATCATTTAGATGTTCAGCAAGCGCAGAGTGACAAAAAGTCGGTTCATGGGAAATAAGGGTTTGGTGATTGAGTGGTTTTGTGGTATTAATCATCCTCTTGCGTGGGAGTGCCACCCCATCATACAGTGATTTACCATTTACCCACAATACTCTGACTTTCTCATTTGCATGCCTTTGCAGACACTGTCCAATTAGGATCCATCACACTCACACACTTTCTCATGCTGACTTTGATCCGTTTTTTGCCTCCTCACACTCTCACAATTGCTTTTTTTCCCCCCACTGTTGAGATCTTTTTGTCTCTCCTTCTTTCGCTCCTCGTCTGTCTTGCATAGCTATCTCTCTTCCTGAGTATTACCTCTTCAGCAGGCAGACATATTTTGGATGAGTCACCCTGTACGTCTGATACCATCAGCCCCCTCTGTCTCTTCCTCTCTCGCTCTCTGTGCCAATGCTCCTCCGTCGCTTCTCTCAGCCTGAAAGGGCAAAGGAGGGAGTGGCGTCTCTCAACATGAACTCTTCCCCTTTTATTTTTCCTCCCTGCTTCCTTTTGCTTCCCTCACTTGAGACAAAGTGACATTTACAGAGGGACACCAAGTCTCCTTTGGAGCCCCTGCTCTTTTTGGTGAAAGAGCACCGAAAGTAGTGGTGGAAGGCAAGGGGTTGTAAAGTAGGGCTGTGGAGAAGTTGAAGAGTGGGTTGGAGAATGGCAACAACAACCGATGAGGATGAGATGGCCGAGCACTGAGGAGGAGGAAAGGAAGAAAGGGGATTTGAAAAAAAGAGATATAGATGTTGTCTAAAGAGGGTGTGGACACTTTAGCTTTATTGAGAGAATTTTCTGAATAATGGAGTTACTTTTCGAAATGATGCTTCTGCTGAGCAATAGTTGAGCTGCTAAAAGGCAAACAAATTGACAGAGATTGTGTCTCCACCACACAAAGTTTATCTTTATCAAGATATTGCACTTGATAAAGTGGAACATTTTCTTATTTTGATGTCGTCAACAGAGCATTTGTAAATGAAGATGAAATTGTGGGTTGATGAGAAAGGTGAAATCTATGCGTGTTTGCGTCACCAATTAATAGATGAGTTTGTATTTAGTTTATGTACATCAAATTACCTATGTATTATTGAAGATTAAAATCAATCACAAATACCAACACTCTCCAAACTCTAATTTAAATGTCAGATTCGCAGGTTTGATATTGAATGTCATTTCCTATATCTTCCCAGTCAACATACGACCAAATGTGTTATATTCGTGTTGATATTTTAAAGATTGAATTGCTTCAATGAGCCATTAATCTGCCAAAAAAGTTTAGAAAGTCTTCCCTAGATCTATAGCTGTACTGTAAAAAAATACGTCTTCAGCATCTGGTGTCCTTGCACAAGGGCTGTAGAAGAAGAATAAATTAACTGATGGACGGATTTATACTTGATTTTGAAGGTGATTTAGGTAAACCATGCCATCTATTTCGGCTGATTGGTTGCAAATTGTCCTGTGTTTTTAGAGACAGAGACGGAGACGGAGACAGAGACGGAGTCAGAGACGGAGTCAGAGTCTCCAATGTACTATGTCATCGGAGCCATCTTGTACAGGACGCTGGGTGTCATCCTACCAGCACCAAAGTGAGTACTTCTCATGTCCACTGACTAACTATTCCTACTTTTTCAAACATTTCTCACCTTCTACTCCTTTCGGTTACCTTTCTACATCTCTTTTTGTCAATACTTTCTCCAACAACTTTCAATCTCCCTTGTCTTTTTTTTTTTTCTTCGTTTCCCTTCTCACTACCTTTCTATTTCTGTGCCCTTTCATCTGTCGCTTCTTCTCTCTATCAAATTCCAACCTCCAAATCTAAATTTCTTTCTCTCTCATGATGTCTCTGTTGCTTCTCTCCTCTCCTTGTGTCTGCCTAGTTTTCAGACAAATGTCTTGGATCTCCAAAAAAGTACATTTCCTAGATGTTTTTTCCCTTTCTTTTGCATTGTCAATGTATTTTTGGAAATGTACAGTGGGCTTTGAATGGGTGCTGGCCTAATGTGTTCTAAAACTTGAAAAAATAGAAGATATGAGGAATCAGGAGGTTGTCAAAAGGCCACAGTGATATCGTGTTTGTGCTGGCCCTGGGCCCTTGTTTTCAGGTCAGTGCTCTTGGTTGTGGATGAGCTGGATCTGTTAAAACCCTTTTCTCCCTGTAGCTCTTCTGAATTTCAATAGGTCCATTGTTCCGTTTTTAGTCAAGCACTTGCTCTGGCTCTCTCCCTTTCGCATTAGGTTTTTATTTTCTCTATTTTTTTATTTACTTTTTTTTTTTTTTTTTGTTATATATTTCTCGAAACACACTCAGAAACCATCAAAAGCATAACAGGTTACTGGGTATGTCTGTTTCTGAGTATCTTTGGATGCATGCATTTGTTTGTGTATAGGACAAACAACATAAGAAAGCAACTCAGCAGTATTTATTTTTTTCTTGTCATTCAAAATCAGAGAAACTGTTTGAACCAAACTTGAATGCGCAGTACAGTTCTTAAAACAATAACACTCTTTTGTATGTGACTGTGCGTGTTTTTTCAGCCCTCCTGCAGTGATCAACTCCAAGATCCTGACTGTAACAATACGGCCGGAACCGCAACCCAACAAGCCCATGGTGGTGGTGGAGCTGTCACCACTTTTTAATGTAAGTTTATTTCTTCTTTTTTTCTTTATCTCTCATTTTCCCCAGCCATAAGAGCCACACTGTTTTATAAGTTTTCTTGCAATTTAAAACAGTGAATGTTCATGACTCTTCAAGATCTAGATCATTTCAACATAGTGTATGTGAGAGTGGAGGTTATTCACTTTCATTATCTAAACTTCCCCAACCAGATGAGTGTGTAGCTCTAAACCACCAGCAGACTTATTTTCTCATTAACATCAAAGTATTGCAGGCAACAAAAAAGTAAAAACTTTCTAAAGCATTGGTTTGCATTTCTTTATTTTATACTTATATATTAAGCAAGCTTGGCCCAAAAATTGCATTTGTCCAAGGCTTTAAAGGATTCCTTTCTTCCCAGCTGACCCATGTTTCCTGAGAAAGTGCTGCATGCTATAAAGTGCCATAGTGCTGGTTGAATTGCCTGAATAAATGCAGACCTTTTTGACTTCTTTATATCGTGGCGTCTCCTGGTGCCTATTCAGTTTATATTACAGTGGAGTGTGTTATTATAAACGACTCGTGTGGTGTCTTTAGTGAGAAGGACTAAGTGCAAGTTTAATGAGAGGCACTCTTCACGACCTCAATAAGATGTAGGTTTCATTAGCCATTCTTCTGTGCAAAGGTGGGCACAGTTTTGAAAATAATGTTGAATATTTAATGGTTCTATCTAGACGACACAAACACACACACGCGCGCACACACGCGCGCACACACACACACACACACACACACACACACACACACACACACACACACACACACACACACACACACACACACACAGTAAAATCTTCCAATGAAATCAGTGTCTTGCTGTGTCAACCAGGACCTGAGGGTCAAAATCATTGCAGTGTTTCATTATAAAGACTTTGCATTCATTCTCCATCCCCTGCCACTCCATCTCCCTGTTTTAAACCTCTGATTCATTACTTAATTATGGCATTTCCTTTATATGCCTCTATCTTTTATCTCCCTATTATTCTGCTTTTTAACACTTTTGGCAACGCAGTGGTACTGCAGGTTTCACACCCGCTGTCTAGAGGATGATGTCTTAATGCTGATACAAGCATGCTGCTCTGGACTGATAACACCAGGCACCTGCTGAGGACAGACACTTGTCTCACACTGTACAGTACTGGGCTGGGATGCACATATGCATACCTTAGACCAGTGTTTGTGAGGACATCCGTATCCTGCTTAAAGGGAAACTCCTACTATTTAGCATTATACTTCCCAAAATGTTGGAGATTCACAAGAGATGGTGAAATGTGATGCAGCAGAGGCTGACATATCCTGACTTTCAGTGCCTTTGTATGGGTCAAGTACCGGACATGCTCAGTCCTACTATTTCCCATACAGCACCTGAATAGTGTTTTTCATTAGAGCCTTCCTGCCTGAAAAATGACCACATCTTTTAAACTCCATGTCCCCATTTTATAATAAAGGCTATAAAACAAATTCTGAAATACAGGGAAGAAGTTAATCTACAGCATGACCAACCTCAAGAGCAATATTTGACTGAAGTGATGTAGAAAATTAATTAATACGAAAAATCTCTTCAATATAAGCAATGAAATTATATTGCAGAGGAAAAGTGATTAGCACATTAATAATTTGGTTTAATGTGAAATGCAACCATTGCTCATATCCAGGATTGCTTGATATTAATTAGGGTTTTAGCTACTCCTAAAAGCAAAATAAATGGCAAAAAATAATTTGGTTTTATAACCAAAATAGTTTTTTATTCATCTATTGTACTTAAGCACTTGTGTGATTGAAACAGTTTTTCATCATTTTGCAAATACACTTATATGGTTTCTTGCTGAGAGTTTTATGAGTAGGTTGATACCGTTTGAGTATGGAGCTATAGCTAGCAGCTGGTTAGCATAGCTTAGCATAAAGACTGGACACATTGTAAAACAGCTTTATAGCTAGCTGGCTGGAGGTAATACAATCAGTTTACAGTACCTCTAAAGGTTATCCTCAAATTATCCTAACTATTTTCCCCTGTTTTCAGTCGTTATGCTAGGCTGAGACAGGCTGCTGGCTGTAGTTTCTTATTTAAAGGAATTGTATTCGAGGTATCAGTCATTTCTTCTAACTCTTGGAGAGAAAGAAAAACATATCCCTTTAAAACATTAAAGATGTCTCCATTCAAGATATAACCATGTAAACTGCAAAAAAAGAAAGTGAAACTAGTTTCATTACATTCGGTGAAACTACTGTAAGTGCACACAAGAATATTTTAATGTAAAGGCAGTGTTGACACGTCGATCATTTCTCAGCTCGACCTGAACTTCATTAGACAGAAAATGCTGATGGGAACCAGTGAAGGCAAGGGAATGAAAGCGAGAGCAGAGTCTCCTGTCATGGTCTTCAACTGCAGTGTTGTAAATGTCGACCTTGCCAGTTGTAGAAACACATACTGCAGCAGTGCCGGGGCAGCAGCTGCCCCAGGCTTCGCTCTCCAAGGGGGGTGTTCTGTAGGGGTCTCTGCACGGCCATGTCTTCACTGAGAAGACATCTGCTCCAGACTCCTCAGATATTTTCCTGTTGCCAAAGTGTGTGTGTGTGTGTGTGAGGTATTGAAAGCTCCATGTCCTTGCGGTGGACCAGTAGAGCCACTAACCTCTCCTCTAGCTATCCTTCAGCTAGCCTTTTCATTTATGCAAGGCAGCTCTGGTTAGCTTTAAGAACATCAGCCATACGCCTTTTACAGTTTACAGAACCTCTAAAGGTTATCCTCACATTATCCTAACTGTTTCTCCCTGTTTTCCGTCGTTATGCTAGGCTAAGACAGGCTGCTGGCTGTAGTTTCTTATTTAACGGAAGGATATTAGAGGTATCAGTCAGGCCAAGGTCGACATTTACAGCACTGCAGTTGAAGACCATGACAGGAGACTCTGCTCTCCCTTTCATTCCCTTGCCTTCACTGGTTCCCATCAGCATTTTCTGCCTAATGAAGTTCAGGTCGAGCTGAGAAATGATCGACATATGTTAACACTGCCTTTGAATTAAAATATTCCTGTGTGCACTTCGAGTAGTTTCATTGAATGTAATGAAAGTAGTTTAACTTTCTTCTTGCAGTTTACATGGTTATATCTCTAATGGAGACGTCTTTAAAGGCATCTCTTTTTTTCTTATGTTCTTTCTCTCCAAGAGCAAGGGGAGAATTTCATTGAAATCTAGTTTACTTTCATCAGTCAAAACACATCATCGACATTACTCCATTTCATTTTCTGAATCTATAATATCTGACATAAAGTAGAAAGCTTTTAAGCTTTCTACTGGTGTGGTCTGTCGCAGTGTCTAATTTCATCTGATTAGCTGACCATATTCACATCCAATATGCATTAGTCAATTTACCGCCAAGTGGTATACCACATATGGTTGTGAATACATTGAAGAAAATGGCGGTTCCTTTTGAAAGGTTGTCGCCATAATTACCGTCCACAAATGCAGCTGCTAGAATCAGACACACGTCTCTCCCTTTGAGGAGAATCAGTCGAGCACACGCTGTCATTATGCAACGAATAAGGAGGCAGACACTGTAGGAGTGCACGGGTGTCAGTCCCACTGCAGCATACAGTCGAGCATGATGCATGCTGATTAATAGTTGAATGCTAACAGAGCCCGCCACGCTAATGCACGCCCAGGGACATCTAATGTCAGTGGCGGCGGTCTGCGCGTGAGGCAGAACAAAGCTCTGTCATCCATCAATCTGTGTCGCCCAGCCTCTGGTCCTGTGTACATAAACCTTGCATCATCCCGTCCTCTTAATTGCAGCCGTGCGGAGACCCCAGGATTCACGGATTCATGGGAGATCAGTCATTAACTATTCAGAGAAAGAGGGTTGACCTTGCCTTTAGAGAAATACATCCTCGTTGTCAGACTTCAATGTCCATCCCCTCCTTCTCTCCCTTTTTGCTTCTTTAAAATGCTGTTGATATTGGGGAAAAAACCTTTAACCTTCTTCACTCAAGAAGAGGTGGTGTCTTCAAATTGTTCTCAACTTACAGGGGACTTCTTTTTTTCTGAACAGAACAGTGTGGCTGTGGAATTACTGCTATAATCTCCTTTACCATAAGGGGGAGCTCAAAGGCAAAGGGCTTAATGCAGGACTCAGGAAGGACCAACAGACTGGTACAGAGAGGGATCCATTTTCCTCCGCATCAGTGGAAGAATGGTATCTCAATTGTGGGTACCTGATTAGTTACAGATCACTCAGATCAGTCTTACTGTAAAAGACAGAGAAAAGGATATCGGTTAGCTATAATTGTAAAGCTTTTGATTCAGGAATACGAACAGAATCTTGGATCCAGACCAGAAACCCACTAAGTTCAACTAAAACCAATCGCAATTCAATACTCACCAAATGAGGTGTGCAGGTTGAAAGGGCACAGACCAGTCTTTAAAAGCAATCAATGCAGAAATCACTGAGGATCACCAGTGGAACCCGTTGTGATGAGTCAGTTAAATATATTGATCCTGTGATTGATTCACTGATTGAGTCATAGGGAGTCTTCCTTCTCCACCACGTGTGACTGAGCTTTGATTACCAGATGATTCACCTGCCTCTCGACACCATTGACTTTTGGCTCCAGCGAGTCGATGGATTAAGAGTGAGCTGGATAGCAAATCACCAGCGTTCAGACCACTGTGAGGTGTTGTGCGACTTTGTTTTATGTGTTTTTTTTTATGTTTTTCATCCCCTCTTAGAATACATATGAGGATGTTCAGAGATGCATAATGTATTAAGTACTTTATTTGACTTTGGTGAGTCTTAACACATTCTGAAAGGTCCAGTTCATCACAATAAGTATGCGTTATACTGTGTTTACATTTTACTGCTTCATAGTTGTTTACTTTTACTTTACTACTTCTCACTGTGGTTGTACTTAAGTAAAGAATTGTAATGCTTTTCCACTACCAGTTGCTATGTTATGTTTATGACCCCAACTTGCTGTGTATTATTGTCCATGAAATGGCCTCTTCTTTGTCTCTCAATTCCTTCAATTCATTGCACACAAACCTTCTTTATTTTTGCAGCAGCAGATATTTGCTGCTCTGTCCCCTGACAATGACTCTTTCTCCATGTCTTCCCCCACTGTCCGTCTCAATCGGTCTCTTTCATTGTCTGTTTACCTCTCTCCATCGCCCATGCAGCATTACTCTTTCTCCTCTGGCAACGAGCTATTCTGTCTTCGGTCTGCCTCCATCTTTCACTCATCCTCTCGACTGGCAATAACAGCTTATCCCCCCACCCCCCCACCCCTTCTGTATCTTACAGGGTACATCAGATCCACAGTGCGTTATCTGGGACTATGGCAACCCGTAAGTTACTCTAAATGATTCTGATGCGTGCATGTGAGAGTTTACAGTGCAGTAAAGCATGTCTGTCAGTGTGTGCCTTGATGTTTATCTTGTGTGTGCTCATGCCCATTCAAATTAATTTCATTAATGAACTGAAAACAGTCTAATGAAGTTCCCTGTGTTTGTGTTAATTAAATTAGTCAATGAGAACAAACACCATTCTCTCTGTGTAGCTAAGAATTCACAAGTAACATCACTCAGCGCTTCACTGGAAATCCTTTATCGCGGCCCTTTTCTTCGACGTTTACCTTTACTCACACTATGGTAGAGCTTTATTTCGCAATTCTAAACTGTAAACATTTAGCTCAATTTAAACCAGCCAGTATTATGACACCAGTAACCTAAAGCCTTCTTATTTTTTTTTACCTAATGGTTTTTGTCTCGCTTATCTATTTAGGCCACTGACTCTTTGATACTGATGCATGTGGATTATGTAGTGACCTATATAATGTAAACCAGCACAATTGATCATGCCATTCTAACCATTAACCCACATAGTGATTACTCTTTTTGTCAATAACAAAGTCAAACTTCCTCAGGACCATTAAGCCAGGGTTCTACCAGGTCATGGTCTCACTGCACTTTCACTACAATGTCATTATGTTTGAATAGCCCATATATTATATCCATGATAATATAACTGAACAAATGCAACTCTGTATCCTAAAAAATACAACGATATATCACTCATTTTAGGGTAAATGGATGGCTTTCATTGGCGAGTATTTTTTTTTTGAGGATGCCATCGTGGGTAAGGTCAGCACTGGAGGTAGGGCATACTGTATGAAGCACCACAAATGTGTTTAGGTTCAGGGCACTCAATCATTTGGTTATGGTTAAGAAAAGAGCATGGTTTAGGTTAAATATTAAATCATAACACATCTTGTCACATGCTTCAAGTCAGCATTTGTTTTTTTTTTAATATGTAATTATAAGCAATTGCTTTGAGTTGCTTAAATATTACCATAAAATGTTACCTGAACAGGATATTGTTGGGACACTTCACTAAATATCTTGACTGTGAGCGACACTTTGTGTAGGCAGTGAACGCTTTGCAGTTACGTGAAAGTTAGTTTGGTTACGTCTCCACTCAAGATTTACATACTCACTTATTATGATGTGATGAGCTTTTGAGCCTGTCACATGGTCTTCATGAGCAGATTAATTTTGCTCAGTATTGTCTGTATTATTATTTTGAGCACTCTTAAGACTTCTCCTTGACAAGTGAGCAAACATTGTTTGCTGATGAAGACCGTGTGAAATGAGTAACATCTCCAGATAAGTGAGTAAGATGACCTTAAGTGGAGATTGATTTGTCAAGCTTTTCATTGTTTCGTTGATTCGGTGGCATTAGTTTCCTCTAAATTGTATTTGCTAATGCAGATTAATCGTACATCATTTTTAAGAGCCATATTTGACAGATGAATCTTCGACAGAGCAAATGGCTTTCATATAAGACTTGAATTTGTCATCACAGTGGGCCTCCCTGTCCACTGTGACAACAAGATGGATGACAGAGAATTCTGGTCAGCTCAGATTCTCCCACGAGATCATTTTATAGTAAATCCGGTTCTAGAGGAGTATTCTCCTGTGACCGAAACACACAATGGGACCGCAGGTTCACAGGAGAGTGTTGGACATTTTGTAACTTATCAAACTACCCCTCTCCGTCAAGGTAGGGGAGGAACAAAGCTCGGCAAAGTCAATTAACTAGCCGGCAGATTACAGCTGCAATCAAATTAAATTCACAGACGTTACAAAGGCAGACAGCCAAACGGAATATAAATTGGCAAGGTGGCGGCGATGTCTATCAACCAAACATATATTCAAACCGGGTGGAATGTGGAAAACATCCAAATGTGTTTGCCTGGGATAAGGTAATATGTTTGCAGACAAGCACAGTGGGGAGCACACACAGATGCTTTGAGACTTTGACACACAAACACACACACGCTCACCAAGACCTAGTTAATGGGACATACACTGAAACGCAAGCAAGAAAAAACAAGAATGCTCCAGTTATAGTAACTGATTCTGTCGGTCTATGGTAACTGTGTCTGTCTTAACCAGCCAGGAGCATCGTTGAGCAGAGAGTCTGTCTATTCCTGCTCTCCTAAACTGACAAGGATATTCATGATGTCCAATGGTTGTTAACATTTGAGCTAATGCGGAGACTTGACCGTTTCAGCATAAACAGCCTTAGGTCATAACAACGTGCTGTTTTGGTGCACAGATGCTGTTCGGAGAGGGTGTGAAGCTGTGAAGCGAAGCCAACTGGTGCGCTTCAGTTAAATCCGATAGTCACATATGGAATTTGTCATCTATACATTTCTGTATTTACGTTGTGTCGAGCGAGGGTACACACGCACATACAAGGACAGGAACGGACATCGATGTCACATTTATACATACACCAAGTGGACAGTGTTGGCGTTTCAATAATCCTTCACTCGCCCGGGAAGCAGATCTTGACTGGTGCTAGGCGGGAGCGTGCAGTTGATATGGGCTAAGAACATGTTGTACAAAGCAGCGGTTTGTTTGCCGGAGGATATCACCTCTCTCAACCTGGCTGTCTCTCGAACTGAGCCACAGGCTTTGAGGTTGAGCGGGAGGCAGACAAGAGATGGCGAATGTACAGATAGCGATGCTGCGGCATGGCAAACACGGCAGCAGCTGAACCAGACAGCAGGAGAAAAGTTCAGCTCGGAGACGGAAATTACTGTCAATCTATAACCTGTAAATGCAGACTATATTTAGTGCACACAGATGCACCCACGTTCAAAAATATGACTATATATTGTATCTGTCCCCCTTACTTGTTATATTGCCCACATGGGTAATGTATAATCACTTAGAGATCAGTGGCTCAAATCTCTAAAGCCTAACGCCATCGCACACAATTGTCAATGTGCATGTTTTTCAGCAGTCGTAGTCTATTTAGAAATCTGCAGGCAATTTCAGCGGTAGCTCCATACCATTTGTGGTCTCTCTCAGCTGGCTAAGTTGGCCAACAGTTTGTGGCACTCACAGTTCATCTCAGTATTTATGTGTGAGTGTTTATTTATTTATTTTGCCCCTAACGGCCCCATATGTCGGTACCATCTGTGCACCCAAATCGCTGCGCTCGTCATCCCTTTCTGTCTTCCCCCATGTGCCCGTCTCCTCAACCTAATCTCATTCATTTGCCTTGACGACTCGAATAGATACTGTTATGTTTAGCTCTCATAAAAGTTTTACAAGGTTGGAAACTGGGAGATCAGGTTAGTGGAAGCAAAGAGGTGAGATGTTCACATTTTTTGAAAATGTCAGGAGTAAATCCATTTTTGTCTACCTTGAATCTTCACTTCTCTCCAAAGTCTTTCTCCTTCAATTTCCTGCTCTTTCATGGTAAATGATGATGTTCATTTATTTATTTATTTATTTGCTATGTGGATGCTGACCTTGCCTCTGGCATCTCCGTGCTTTGACCCTCACTCGGCCTCAGTGTGAGATTTCTGGCTGAAGCCCCACTGACATACAGACTAAACTGTATAGTGCAGCACTTGCGTATTTTATGTCTGGTTCATTATAGATTGGCTCCGTTAGATTGTATATGTGCCACTTCCAGATGTGGCACTGATTATGTAGCTGCTGCTTTTCAATCAGAACAAACTGTCTTTTTGCTTCATACTTTAAATTATACATGGTAATACTCACATTTTTAAATATACATGATATTTTTACTTTCTAATAAGCATAGTAGCATAGTGGCAACATATTCTCATAGGAATGACGAAGCTCAAATGCATTACAGGCAGGCCAAAGAGCAATCTTTATTTAAAGTGTGCTTAAAAAAAATATGACCCAATAGTTAGAGATGATATATACTTTAGATGGATGGATGACAGTAAGCTTGATAAGGGTTGAGGGTCACCTAATCCTATTTCTAATCCCCAGTGGTCTTCAGCTTGATCGGGGATCAGTAGTTAAAGACCCAGACCCCACCCTGCCCCCACCGCCCAACAGTGCCATAGAGTATTAATGGCCGGGTGAGCAGCACAACTAGCTCTAATATCCTCAATCTGACACGCTAGATTGGGGCTTGTTTTGGGCTCAGATTGATCTGGCACCTCTATCAGCTTTGGCGCTTGCAGGTCTTAACCTTTAATGAAGTAAAAACTCAAAGGCATATTCTGCACATATGCACACACACACTAGCTGGACACAAATCTGGCCAAAATGTTATTTTACAAAAAGGCATAGGCATGTTCTGACCTTAGCCAAGTCTATGACACTTGTTTTTTCATTCTCATGGCAACGTTATGGTAATTTATATGCCACCGCTTACTCTGCTGTGTAACGTACAAGCAAGGAAATGAATAAAGAGAATGCAATACACCCATACAGTGTACTGTTTGTCCCTCTTAGATACTTAACACGTATCCCCTGTGTGTGTTATGCTAGTAGCAGCTAATGTAGCCTCGAACTGCTAGCCTCAGGCAGAGATAAGGAGCGGTCTAAAGTGGTTCTGACTCTGCTCCTCCAGATTTTTCATTTTCATTTTCATACTTGTAGTAATTCGGGTAATTCTGCAGCTCACTTTGAACCTTAATGGGTTGATTATTACGTCCACCAGGAGATTATGTATTCTGATCGGCTAATCTCTCATTTGTGTTTATGACTGTACGCTCAAAGACCTCTCGGAGGTTGCAGGAAAACTATTTATTTACAACATATTTTATTGATTGATATGAAGACTCTTAACCTGGCCCGTAGGGGCCACAAGTGATAAGCAACTGCTTCAGTTTTTACTATTGTTTCCAAACGAATTAGGAATTTTTCCTCTCTTGATTGCATATGTAGGTAAGATGATTGCATGTATGTGTGTATGTATGTATGTATGTATAGAAACGATAGCTTAGTAAATGACAAACTGAACTGAGTGTGATATGTCGGTAGTAGAGCTACCTGGCCTTTGGAAGCAGGTGAGAGTCCTACGGTGTGTTTGGCTAACAGAGCGAACAGCTAACAGAAGGAAACACACAGCAGGACTGACTATATCTGTTCAGAGGTCGCAATAAACAGTCAACATGAAGCATTACACCATGAACTGCTGTTTAGCTGAATGGAGCCGGCGCAGACAACTGCATAGATTAAAATAAGGGAGAAGTGTGAGTGAAAAATACATGGGATATGCTTGTGGTGTTGACAGGGGGAATTGTTTGTGTTCATTCAATCAAACATTACAGCAGTGGTCATTGCGGACACACCTGGGGGAGATCTTTACTCTACTGAATGCAGTTTTCTAGTTGGGTATAGAAAATAGATGGATGCTATGTAGAGTGTGATCCCTTAAGACACAACAAACAGTTCAGTCTAAAAATAGAGGCACCGTGTACCAGATGCAGTGCCCATCACAAGTGCATTATACAAGACCAACTGCTGTGCTAAAATATTTATTTTGTCTGTGTCATAGTGTTGCGAAAAAAAAAAGATGTTGCTTGGCCTTTCTTCTACCACATAAGAGATTGAAATTACTTGTATTACTCTGCCACCTTCCAAAATGTCCACCTCTGCATATTTCCTCATCCCTCCCAGTTGTCACACACTTGCGCAGAAGCACACACACACACTTAACAGCGTAGCCATCGGGATGGGGGGGTGGGGGGGTGGACGGCTGATCGGGCTTGCTCCACTTTTCCATCTGACAGAGCAGAAGGGATCAAGACTGTGTCAAACAGAGAGTCAGCTCAGCAAGAGGGAGTCGGCCAGTGGGGTTTACGCGGGCTCTCTATCTCCATTGGGCATTACAGACGTGGACCGGCTCTGAGCTCACTTCCCCGGCTATCACAACAGTCCTTAGAGAGCGCTTTAACATGGTAGCTTCGATTCTCAGAGCAGAATGCCCGGGATCTTGTTGAGAACAGTTGGCTTGAGGGTACTTTTTTAGCTTCCGGTAGCTGTTTCTTGTTGAGATCAGTTCTCACTATTGTTACGTACAAATCAGAACTTTTGATATGATTTCTTTCTGCTACTGGACTTCATGGATAAGTTTGCGCCGCTTGCCCTTAAAAAAAGTTATGCTGTTTAGTTTGGGTGATGAGGTTATGTAAAGCAGATTAGGAATATTAGGTATTTTTACTTCATGCATTATTTTATTGATTGCATCACCATGTGACCAGTGGGAGTGGGATGGTGCACCGGATCCATACTGCACGGCCGGGGATAGCCTTTAAAACTTCCCTTGGGCGAAGATGATGTTGGC
Organism: Ophiodon elongatus; assembly: GCA_016806645.1. Classification (NCBI taxonomy): domain Eukaryota; kingdom Metazoa; phylum Chordata; class Actinopteri; order Perciformes; family Hexagrammidae; genus Ophiodon; species Ophiodon elongatus. The sequence goes on along the minus strand of JACSYO010001600.1, from coordinate 2,211,551 downwards.
ATTTGCAATGGTTAGTATTTGAAGTTTGGATTAGAAGTAGAGGAAAAAGAAGACTTGCGCTCTGCTGTCAGTTGGAATACATTGCCTACTACTGGACCATGTCAGTTTAGGAACCACTGGGTAAGTTACATCTACGACCCCTTAAAATCTATTTTAGGTCATTTTTAAGCTCTTGTGTAAAGGTCCTCAAACTGATTTTGCTTCGCAAAATACACTCTTACAAGATCTGATTTGCCTTATGCTTATCTTGTTGACTCGCACATTATCCTCTTTTCTCTCGTGCAGCTGGAAGTAGGCTCTGTAAAGAAGGCACTGTGTTAATGCTTTGATTTTCAGAGTTTTCTCGTAGGCCTTAATAGTCCTCTTTGAGCCCCTGACAAGATGCTCAGTTTCATAGAAGCCCACCACATTTTCTGTGAGACGTGACATTTGAAAATGTCCGGTTGCATTGCCAATACAAAAAAAAATAATACATATTGTTTTGTGAATCAGGATAAAATAATGCATTTTCAGCAGGATCCACTTTCTTCAGAGCCATGCTGCTGTCCATGTTTACAGCGAATGCAGGCAGTCAGGACAGTTGGCCATTAATGGCTGTGGCCAAAAACCTGTATATCTTCTTTTCCTGTTAGCTCACTAGCTTGCACACCAGGAAGAAAGATAATCCCGGGAAAGAAGCTTATAAATTAGCCCATGGCCATGCCAGAAAGCAGATTGGGGTGGTGGAGGTCAATGACAAAGCATCCTCCTTGCACGAGAATCACGGAATAAGCGAGAAGAAGGGTTTTGTGTAACAACCTAACATGACATGAGCCAGAGAAAAGACAAGTCGGGTGAAGCAACGACAGTGCATTTGTCTCTAGTTTGTCTCAAGTTCCGATTTAAGAGTAAGGGAAGTAGAAATTAATGAATATGTGGAGATTTAGTGCTGTTGTGAACTACTTGAATATCCTATATAAATATTGCTTAGGGAACACATCTCTGGCCTTGTGATGGCTCCTCCCTTCGTTATCACAAGAGTCATGCATGTATTCTGATGAGAGGTGTCTGATTCACGTTTACCCCTCAATCATTCCATAACACATGGGATTCACACCGATAAATATTTCAGGTTAGAGTAACCACAACAGATAACATTTAAAAATGTAAGCTGTGGTCTCGCACATAAACATAGCAGCGAGCTTCAGATAATCTCACAGCATGTTCTTGTGGTTATAAGACCCAACTGTACATCAGTCAGAGTAAGAGAGAAAAGCTTAGTTCCTACGGAGTTAATATCTGGGTCAAAAGTATTTATGCATACACTCACATGAACTAAAAAGCAAACACGGGCCCACATTGTGGCAAATGCGGTGTGGATGTGGGCTGGTCAGTCCTGCATAATAGGTGATATGGAGGGTTGAGTAAGTACAGATGATTTTTATCATGTGAAGATTTGCTTCAGTGCTCTCTAGCTGTATTGAGAGTAAAAGGGCAATGTGCACTGCCTCTGGTGAATGTGCGTTCTGGCTCCCGGGCGGTCGGGGATGTAATGTCTACTGGAATGGATTCCATCAACCGGAATAGTTTTTCTTCCACACTTTATTCTTTCTGGGGCTTTAATCAGAAAAGTAAACCATGGCATATATTCACCTCGGCACAGAGTTAAAAAATGATGAGCAACAGTGCGATCAAAATCTGAAATAAATTATTAAGATTAAATGCCACTGTTTTTATATATGAAAAACAAAAAGTTCAGTACGATTTAGACATATGTGACGCTGACGCTCCCAACTGGTGACATACTTAGGCTGTGTCAGATCCCTTGGCGTCACTTTCCAATGCACTGGGTATCCCAGCGCACGGTTGAGATAAAAAGTGGTTGGCGTTTTGAATTTAAAAAAAAAACATCAGAACCACTTGGTTAGTTTTACGAAAAAAAAACTCATAGTTTAGGCTTTAAATACCTATGCAAACTAAGTTACAAGAAAACAATGTAAGATAAGTCCAGAAAAAACATCCCAAACATCACTACGCTAACTTCTAAATAACGCAATGGTTTCAAACACTGGTCAAACCTGGTTGAAAGTCTTGTGTTCGTGGTGACCTCTCCCACGCAGCGTGTGTGTGCGTTTTTTTTATTTTGCTCTTTATAGCACGTCATTATCCTGTCGGCTGCTGTCTAATATGTAAACCTTGACAGGGTTTCCACTTATTACTCGCTGATTGTACCTCTGCTCTGGTTGAAGGCATGATGTCAAGAGGCCTTTTTTTCACAGCAGACCTTTTGACAGTAGGATAAGCACAGGTGTCACTAATAGCATTAACGATGTCTGTGTTCCCAGTAAGAACAAATAGAGCCAGCACGCACAAAAGGAGCCTGAAACTGAAGCAGCTAAATGGAATTCAGACATAATTTATCTGATTATTAATACCTACGCTTTTTATTCAGACATGACAAAATGTCTTCTATGAAATTGGCTTATTACATGTAGGAATCAGACTTCATGCACCATTAATAATGAAAGTGCTGCAAGTCGTCACACCTAAGGGAGATGTCACTCAAGCAATATCTACAGGTCTAATCAGGCAAATTGTGCGAAAACACCCGTGTGGTCGTACCAGTGGGGACTTAAAATACTGCATGTGTACTGGAATATTACGGTGTTAAAGCGTTTCTTTTTTTTGTAATTTTAAATTTCGAATCATGCTTAATCTGTGGGGAAAATAATAGAGAAACAAATAAACGTGCACACGCTTGACTGAAGATGCAGGTTGTCATTCTTTTTTTGCCATTGATGCTGATGTACAGTGACAACTTTTAACCCCTTAAAACTGTGTCCACGTGAGGCCACTTAACTCCGTGATCCTTGGAATCCCTCTCTGGTACAACAAGCCCTCTCCTTCCCACTAGTCCTTCTGTCTATCACTCATTTACTCCCTGATCGCAATGTGTGTCACTAACTCTCACTTTGTTTCAGACAATGACTAGTCAAAGATATACATTTTTTTTTATTTTTCTAAGCACATTAAAACATCGGGCTACACAGTATCTGTGGTAATTTGCTCAATGACTTTACAATATAATTTTCTGAATATTAAACCTGCTTCTTCTATCTTTTAAAGACTTCATAGCAATTTGCCTTGAAAATACTTTATTTGTAATGAGGATAAGTTGTGTGATTTACATGCTATTGATTTCAATCTGTGTGAAATTCTTTAATAATCCATCCCTGCTTCTGTCGTCTCATTGCATTTGTTGCCGTTTGCCTTATCGTTTCTATATTTTTAGTTTTTTCTCCTGTGTAATAGCTTTGCTTGTCATCTGATCACAACTACACACACATCTGATGGCATATTTAGCCAGAAATGAGCAATAAACAACACAGCAATGGACACAGGGCCTGCAATTTAACCACTAAACAATTTCTTTTTGGCTACGGTCATCTCGTAAATCAGTTTTGACAGTGTTTGCCAGCAGCTGTAATTAGCTGATAATGTTAATCCTTATTACATCGATGACAGCTGTGTAGAACAACATTTTCTTATGTAAATCTGTTTGAAATGCTTAGCAGTGACAAGATCTTGAATGTTGCCCACTTGCAGCATCATCTCATATATCATAAGGCGTAATGTCTGTGTTCTCTGTCCCTTAAATACATTATGTCATCTTTGCCTGTGAAGAATAAAAGGTTGTTTTGGATGAGAGACATTGGCAACACATCACTATTCAATTTACTAAGCAGATGGAGGCAGTGACTTTACGTCCATCTAGTTCAAATATCTGCATCATGATAAGAATTCAAAGCATGTTGAACCTTTTTTTGTGTTTCTTAACAGGGTGCAATTGGCTTTCATAGCATTGCCCTTTCAGTCAAGGGTTGGTGCCAATATATTCTCAGTAGACATAAAAGGTCAATTTACGCTGTTGTTCAGGAAGTTTTTCCTATTTTTCTTAACAGCTGCAACAACATGTGTGCAGTTAAGGGGAAACATTGGAAAGCATTGTAATATGTTACTGTGGAACCCTGCATTAGTGCACTGTTATGAAATCATGTTTAAGTGCTCTCGGTTTCATCATAAGCACAGCATAGTTGCTAACAGTGTGGCTGCAGAGATGACCCACCACTTTTGTTCAGACTGAAATGTCACACATGTGAATAGTAATATCCTTGACCCCTTACCTATTTATCATCGTTAGTTCACAGGTTTAACTTATTTTAGGACCAGAGACCTGCAAAACTGATGTCCCTTCAGGCCCAACTGTACATTGCGTTTGGTGCTAATTAGCTAATTTCTGCATGCTAATTTGCTAAACTAAGATGATGGTTGTGGTAGACATTACACTTGCTAAAAATCAGCGTTTCATTGTGATCGTGTACATATTAGCATGCTCCTATTAGCATTTAGCTCACAGCATTGCTGTGTGCAGCCTCACAGAGTCTATAGTTATATGTTAAGTTTTGGCACAGTGTAATCTCCATGCACACTTTTAATGTATAACTACTTGTCAAAATGAAGCCAACTCTAACATTCATGAAATAAAATGTTTTTCTTTGTCAAAGTCAAGACCAAACAACAGATGCATTGATTATCGCATTGCTCACAAACTGGGGGGCGTTATGTATATTTACCCATCTCAACATTTTTGTTTGGATAAAGCCAGGTTGATATCTCTTCAGTATACATTTAGATCCGTAGCTTATAAACAAACAAAAGACATGTCCTTTTATTTCTTCCTCGCCAGCTCAGCCCATATGACTGAATTTTAATACTTCTATGAGCCCAGTGGGGCCCACAGCAGAAGTGTCTATCTATAGCTGTAGTGCAAATGTGTTCAAGGTTTGCTGTGAAATAAAACTGAATAAAAGTCAAAGCTGGCTTTTTTTGTTGAAAGACATCAATACTAACAATCAAATCGGAGGCTCAATTAAGCTTGAAATTCAGCAGCCAAAGCAAAGAGGTCACAGATGATGTGTATTTCTGCGTGAGTGTTGGTATTATCTTCAGCGGCCCCCTGTTGTGAACCGTCAGACACTTTCTCATTACCCCAACTTCCTCTTTTTCACCAGACTGGCATAGAATAATTGATGTGTGTGTCCTTGCATGTAGTTAGACCGTTTGTGTCAGTAAATGAATGTCATGCATGCTTTCACATGTGCATCTAGTATACTATACATCAACTGACATGCATAATTCAGTCAGGCAACATTTTCCCATACCACACAATGATTAATGCATGACATGCATATGTACTCTGAATACACATGACGTGTAGTCAGAGTACATATAGCTATACTTTCCTGGTGTAAAAGAATCCATTTTCTAAATTCTTTACTTGACATCTCTTGGGAGTTCCTACACACAACTCACATGCTTTCTATCCTGGATGCATTAACGCCGGATAAAACATTGTACATTTTGTGGATTTCACATGTACATGTTTTTTTCTGAGAGGAAATGTAAATGTGACCCAAAAATACCTCACAAAAAGAACACACTTTGGAGGATTTCCTCATGAAAGGTAAAAAGTGCACTTATTCTCTCATTGACTCTGCTCTTTCTCTTTTGTTCTGAGACACACACAAAAGCACACAAAGCCGTGCACCTTGTTGCTTCATGACAAGCTGAAGGCTTCACTGTCGTTTTCCAATCTTGAGTCTTTGAAGTGGCACTGTGCAGATGATGATCATCAGGGAATTATACTCACAAGTCATTACTGACATCATGAAATGAGTGTTGTGGTGTCTGTCTTTCTGTGTGTGTGTGTGTGTGCATTCCTTTGTGAATAAATGTTGATACGTTCTTGTCATTTAGCATCATACTGATCACATTTGAGTGGCCTGTCATGGCAGAAGTGTATTAGACTGATGTATTGTACTGTGTTGAGTTTAACATGGTGTGGATGACGGGTGGTTAACCATTTGTTTGCATAACATGATTGACTGTAGAAGAAACCACAATATGGCAATATTTTCTTTTGAGTAAAGATACAGAAATAATGAAATTTGTGTTAATTTGATGTATAATTGAGTTTTGATGAATAGATGGCAAGCAATATCAAAATAAGACTTCTGGTTTTACAATTGTGAAAATGAGGAAAGAAATAAGTGCCCATGCAGCATACACCGTGCAAGAGCTGCTGGTAACTGCAAGATGAAAATATAGTCCGAAAAATAAACAATACTCGCAAAGTAAAAATCCTGAATCACTTTCTATTATGTGTTGAGTGTGTGGTTTGTATCACATTTGGTCAGTGATAATCATCAAAAATACCATAATATGTGATCATTTTACTTGTGTCTCCCCATAATCCAGTTACACATAAAGTCGGATGTATCTAAATTCTCCTACAACAGGGCAACTCAAAGATTATATTTTTAATTATTCGTAGTTTGTACATACTAGACGGGTATCTTGTTATCTTTTATGTTAAAATATCTGTCTTTCTCTTATTTCTCAAAAGGCAAGGTAACACATACAATGTGCCTTAAGATACCATAAATACAAAAAGAAACAAGCCAGATTATCACTTTTTATAATGTAAAACTCTCACCAAAGCCTTCCCTCGAGATGTAAACAGTGCTCAGATATACAATATTGCCAGTCAAAGCCCTTGAATTGTTTTGAGTGTTTTGAAGATTGCAAATATTATCCAAATCATATTATGGTGAGTCCATATATAGGCAAGATTCAATTTTGTTATGCTGTCTGCAATAGCATATTTCATATTTTATGCTGTACAAATCTTTCCATAGTAAAAAACAAATATGATATAATCTGTATGAAACAAAACAAAATAAATTTTGTTTCCCAGATTTTTTTTCAAATTGTCAGGACCTCCAAAAAGAACCTCCCTTTTTTATACTACTAAAAAGCCTTTCTTATTCATGTAGCCCCTGAAAGTTACCACGTGTCTTCAGTATTTCACTGGCATTAAATATTCAACAATCAAATTTAGAAAAAAAAACATATTTAGGTGTTATTCATTAGAGTTAACTCAGATTTAATCAGTTGCCAAACAAACCCCAAATGTCATCAGATTACCACTCAAATGTTGCTAAATCCTGATTGCTACACAGTAGTAATTGACATCACCTTTTCATAAGTGAGCCCCACCAGTGTCAAACCAGAGGGAAAATAGAAATACAGAAATCTCTCATTTAAAATATCCCAATCTGTTTTGGCAGAAAATAGTGTGTTCATTTAGGATCTCATTACTCATTGTAAGAATTTGATCGCTGCCTTATTACCCATTAGTCATGGAGTTGGCCTTCTTAGCCCCATCAAGACACCTTTGTAGCTGCTCTCCCACAATGTTTCCATCCGGCTCTGATAGTTAGAATATATGCCTATCCAGGGTTAAACTTAAGGTTAATGTGTAGAGTGATCTGCCAGTGTAATTAGTTCAGGTGGAATCACATTGATCGACCGCCACATTCAACCTTCTATTGAGGGCAGTTAGAGGGAAGTAGAAGGAGGGGATTTCTGGCACTCTTTTTCCCAGTAATGTGTCAAAGCAATTGACCATTTAGTGCAGAATAATCCCCATCCACCACTTAAGCCACACTGGTCTTTGTTTACCGTGAGCTGATGCAACCCCTCTCATCCGTCCTCAAGGCCTCAAGTTTATAGAGTATTCCTCCAAGAAAAGGGAGATGGAACAGAAAGAAGAAAAGTAAGAACAAAGATAGGAAAGAAAGTGTTTAGGGTGCTAAACACGGAGAGAACTCAAGAACAAGAGCGATGACATTGGCTTCTTATGCCAGCAGGGAAAAAGAGCCTGTCAGTTTGCATGAGTGGTGATGACTGTGTATTAAACCTATGGAGTGAATGGGTGAACTTGGCGAACTTGATGGTCTACCCTCTGAAACTTTCTGTCCCTCTTTCACCCTTTCTTTGAGTTGGAACTTCCTATTGACGTGTTTAGTCACGTGACAGTTTTTTTTTTGTGTCTAACAGTCACTGTTTATGTCCCCTCTGCTACCCCCTCTACACCCCCCATTCTCCCCACCTCCAGGGAAGCTGGCGCAGAAAACTGGGGCACAGAAGGCTGCCAAACGCTCGCGTCAACTACTGTCCACACCAAATGCCTGTGCGGCAGGATTTCCACCTACGCCGTGTTAGCCCAGCAAGCTAAAGACCCGGTGAGTCACCTATGCATATCTTGATGTACTTGGTGGGACTTGGGGGCTAACAAGGCAGCTACTACCAGGGGCCAGGTCAGGGAGACAATGAGATGGCTTTACTGTATGATACAACTGGCTGCTACGGCTGTCATTTATTGTCTTTATATGGCTGTCTTACTTCTTACCAAGCATCTTTACTGACACCGCTGGCAAGAAAACGGGCACATACTGAACAAAGCTGTCTAAGTTTAACACTGTCGCAGTATAAGGTTTTGATCAGTGTGCCTTTGTTTGTCTCATTTGTATGTTGATTGGCAGTCACTCTCCACATTATCCAACTTTTTGTTTTTGCTTAAACTTAGTAAAGGTCAGGTTGTTCAGCGAGCTACTTCTATGTGATGGGAGAGAGAGAGGAGGCTTCAAGAGAAAGACATTTTTATTGTGTCTGTGTTTGATTGTGCCTGCAGTACTAAAAAATCCTGTGCTTCTATAAATAGTTCAGGTGGCTCGCCGTGTGTGTTTGACATGATTAAAGAAGGCTTTTTAGTAGTTCTGGATAAGGTCTGTTCTGATACAGTGACCCTTCTCCTGTAGTTGCGCTAATGGACGTCCAAAAACCTGACAGCTCTTAGTTCACCTTCATCAAAGCCACCCTCTTCGTCCAACAGACCCTACTTCATTAATTGTATAACTTTACGCACGGAACCCAATTTATTATCTATACCCACTTTTCTGCTACATTTTTTTTCTTTTTAGCCATATTTGCCATTGATGTCTTTCCATAAGTTTCCCTCTCCTCCTCCTCCTTCCTTCATCCTCTTTGTTAACACTTTCAGTTGTTTTTCTCACCTTCATGCCACAGCTCCTTAATGGCTATGGTCACAAAATGTTCCCTTTAGCTTTGGCTGTTAATTTGTCTCTAGGCTTGCTTGCACCTAATGCCCACGGATAGTGATTGTGTTAAATAACTAGAGGGCATTCAGAGAGCGTAGCCCTCCGGCAAGACCATGCCTATCTCGCAATTTTAACAAAAGGGAAAAAAGATTTGTGTGTCCGCCCCGTGATTCAGATCCACTCCAAACATAAACATTTTCTTCCTTGGCCGCTGGTACACTCTTCAGGTTTCATGATTGGACCAGGGCTCTTTCTGTAATCCTGCTGACAAACAACAAAACTGAACCAAAAACATGACCTCCTTGGCGGAGGGAGCGTAATGGAGTTTAGCTAAATTTGTTGGCACACTTTTGAATCTATGGGGGTTATTTTTGTTATTGGCTCTTGCTTAATGATTAAGCCGGCTAGGCAGATCCTCAGTACCCACTGGAGGGTTATCCCAGGTGTCACAGAAATGGAAAGTGACTGTGAGGAATGGAGGATTTTAGGAAGGAAATGTTCAACCAAACAGAAAAGGCACACTTGTCTCATTGTAGAGAGAGAGAGAGAGAGAGAGAGAGAGAGAGAGAGAGTCTAAGTAGTGATGTATTAACAACCAGTCTCCAGTGCTTATTTGGACATATATCCCTTTGTAACCTCTTCAGTGTAAAACATTGCCTCCATATAGCATTCACTGGTGCAGTGCAGTTACTTTACTGTTAAGACTCTCTTGGGCCATGACATACACTCTGCATCAAATATGAAAATGGGGTCTTTGTCTCCTCACTGTTAAGGTACATATATAAGAATTTAAAGCATTGTAATTGGATACTTTGCACCAAATATGCACTATACGAGTCATAGTTAACTTCACCTTATGTTATGCGTATTTGCTTGTACAGCTTTATCAAAGAACTAGATATTTTAACACACTTAATTTTTTCTGTTTTTGAGACTTTCATGTCCATCCAAGCCATAACAGTTCCCCAACTCGCAACAATTCAAAACATTACACTCTTTCTAAATGTAATGAATAATCTTCTTTTTTTTTTTTAAATGGAGCATTGTAGTGAATTCTTGTGAAATAGAAAGTAGTTAAACAATGTCAAATAGGTCCCACAAAAGGGATTTATTACTGGTAAAAGGTTTCAAAGAGGTCACACTTTATGGAGTGATCCCAGTGACCGCTGCCTTGAACCTTGACTTGGATTATCATTTTATAAAAACTTAGATAATTCTGTTGCACCTTGCCTGTGTCAACAGCAATACAGCTGAGAGGCTGACACTGATTGCACTTTTAAAACGTAGATGCCTGTGCTAAAGGTGCTGAATATACTTTTATATTGGATATAAACATCCAATGCTCAGTTGGCTTGTAAGTCGAGGGATCTCAATACCATATTGTCGGATTTATTATTTTATTTTGTTGGCCTCCTCTCCTTTCTTTTTTTATTAAGTATAAAGAGGGTCAAAATAAGGTGATGACCTTCAGGGGAATTACTGCAGTTATTCATTGTTTTGTCCCACAAAGCTTGAATTACTTCACAGGGGTCTGGAACCTATTACAGAGCTAGGGGAAACATTAATTCCCATTATATGGGAAAACACGATGGCTGTGACCTATGCTCTGAAGGGGTCATTCCAGCCGCTATTTCTGGTTCCTGTGACTCCTCTTCCAACTGAACAATATTGACTTTTGCTGTTTCCACAGCAAGCAGGTCGGCCGTGTTTGGTGAAAGAGGGCTAGGAGAGAAAACAAATTGACTTTTTGGTAATATCTGTGAAGAGCGTGTTAGTCATTAGTGATTCATCATTCAGTGCCCCATTACCCAGTGCTGAGGACCCGGAAGGTATGGGTCAGTCTGTCTGTGTACGTGGCTTTCAGTCAGGAGCTGGTGTTGCCAGCTTTCAGTTCACTTTGTTGCTTCAGGGTCCTCCGCAGTTTCTTTTTCACCGGACATTGGATTCTATAAAGGATGAGGGAGAGACCCAGTCACCCAGACATGCAAACACAGACAAGTATGGATGTTTGCACTTTTATGCATTCTTGCACACACAAGTAAGTGTGCATGCACAAAAATGCTTATGTTGACACTCAAACACACTCTATGCACTATGCTGTGTCCAGGCTGTGTGGCTGTTGGAGCACTGCTGAGTATCAGCAGCCCAGCTCTGACAGCTTATCCTGGGCCACGGCGCTAGGGACAAGGGGGGTTGAGGATTAACCTCCATGTTTAATAGAAAAGGGAGGGAGGGAAGGGGAGAGAAATAGATGGAGGGATTTAGAAGCAGCGCTGCCATTACAGGCAGTTTACAGTGGAGCAAGGGATAGCCAGTTAATCCTGTTTACTTTCTGTAGCCTCTGAGATTTCCGCGTGTGTAGCCTATACACATATTATGTGTGTGTGTGTGTGTGTGTGTGTGTGTATTCTGCTGTGTGTCTATAGAGAGACCTTCACTATCAGACACAAGACAGAGGTTGTTACTTTGGGGAAACAGAGGAGAAAGAGGGAGAAAGAGCAGTTGATTGAGAGAGGTCACGAAGCCATACTATATACCAAGCCACTTAATTCCCAAAATGACTGCAGTGGGAACACAAACCCTACGGATATATCTGGACTCATTGCCTCAGCAGCAGTACAGGGATCATGGGATTCGGAGTAGAAGGATGTATTGGCTTTATAAAAGTCTGTTCAACATTTATTCCCCCAAGTTAATCAAGTGAGTTATACCTCTTCAGTTCAGTTTTGTCAGCACATAAGACTGCTGTCCTGGTTGTGTTGACGTGAAAATTGATCACAGTTTACAGATGCGTCTCCCAAACTTGTTTTCATAGTTAGAGTGGGATTCATGGCTTGTGCTTGCCTAAGCAGGTAACCAGAAATGTGAGGGAGAAGGTTAGTGATTCAAACAGCAGTTTGAGACCTCGATCCAGTCAATGTGGATGAGTACACACACACACACACACACACACACACACACACACACACACACACACACACACACACAAAGGCTAGGGGGAGAGGGGGTGCCTTCTGCATTTCCATAACTCATTTATAAGGCAATTACTGCATCAAAGCAAGAACAGTATGTGAAGTGATCTCTGGCTCTGCTGTAAAATATTGCTTACAGCTTATTTTACCTGCCAGGCTAACTGCTTTTGGCTGAGATGATTGGGTCTACTTGAGTCTGTTTCCTCCGCTGTCATTAGTGCTCACCGGCACCTAATCAGAATGAAAATATGACACAGCTGAGTCTATTATTTCTAAAGGATGGTCAAAGTGCCTGATTTGTCTGTGGAGGGATGATAGCGATGATTCAAGCGCCACAGGATAGCAGCTCATATTTTAAGTTATTATAGCTTAACTGCAGACAGTGTTTAGAAAGAAAACAAGGCCAGCCCTAGATGGAGCAAGACTACAAGGTTACTCAATGCAAATACCTTGCACTTGTCAACTGTAATTAAAAGATGAGGGTTGCTAAAATTTATGAGAGGCTCTGTGTGGAATTGCATTAGAATCTTTGGATCCCTCGTTGACTTAATTGAAGGTTAGTCAGTGACAAGGGAGATGTTAAGAGAGTATATAGGTGAAATTATAGTGTTTTTCTGGCTGAAGATGCATAATGGCTGACCCTTGGTGTGATAGCTTTGATTAGATGAATAATTAGATAATTATTAGAAATTGTTTCTTTTGAGACAGCCCAAGAATCGCTATTTCCAAGTATAACCGGAGTGTCAATAACAGTTGGGGCTTTTATTTTGACTTATATTTAATTTTGTACGACCTTGTTTTGTGTAATATATTTTTTTCCCAAAGCAGACAGTAGAGGGTGATATGTCCTTTTGGTGACCTCGTGATTAAAATATGATCCGATTTGTGTGAACCAACAGGGCCTGTTATAGTCTATGACTGGGCCAATGTGGTTTTAAAGAATTAGAGTATCTTCCTCCTGGCTTTAATTTAGAACTTTGCATTGCAAAAGGCCTATGTTTTGTAGCAGATTTTGCTTAAGCAAGCAGTTCAAAACTCAAATGGTGCTTAAAAAATACCCGAGGATAAGGCCAGCACTTGATATGATGACTTTACAATTTAAGTCACTCTGTCAGCTCTCCAGCTTGTTACACACTGACAGGAGACGTATGATTTGTCTTCAGGCCACTGAAGCCAGAGCCTGTCAAGTTAAACCCTTAAGGGTCTGCTGAATTGATTCAGCATATCGCAGGTATTATTTACCTAGTGCCATGACAGCAACACAGGCAACGGAATAGCAGGCACACTGGATCAGAAAGATGGGGAGTTTTCTGCTGTGGCACAGTCTGCATGGGTGTACGAGTGTGGTTGTATGCCTGTGCCTCTGCCTGTATCTGTGTGGGAGCTTACGACTGCTGAATTCTGAAATATTTTCAAGAATTATTCAGCATTTAATTAGCATTTTCACAAAATAAATGTAGGTCCAATATTCAGTTTTCCTCTCCACCAACTCCTTTGGGACATATCTGTCCGTTTAGCTGCTAAATACGCCACTAGCTACTTGCTGACTTTTCCTATGTGGTGTTTAGTGCTGGACAAGTAGCATACAACGAGATCCAAGTGGTTTTCTCTATAAACAGATGCTTGATGATAGGGGAGAGTTCAAACCAAAAACAATGAGCTGAAACGCTCCAAAGAGCTGACAGGAACTCTATAGGCAGGATGATATTTACCTATAGTGTGTGTGTGGAGGGAATCCATTCACAAATCCCACTGTCAATATGAAAATGTTGACTACAGCAGCTTTAACCAACTAGCTTTCAATTTGTCCAGTACTTTGGTTATGACCAAATATCAGCAAAACTAATGACATTCTCATCAACCTGAGCAGTGCTCGTTAAATGCTAATTAGCTAAATGTGCACGCTAATAAGCTACATTAAGCTGGGGAACACGATGAGCAATACACCGGCTTAACATCAGCCTGTTAGCATTGTCATCGTGAGGATGTTAGCATGCTGGCATTAGCATTTAGCTCAAAGAACAGCTGTGCTTAAGTACAGCCTCAAAGAACAGCTAGCTGTTGTTTTAAGCAAATAGTATGAAATGGACTTTTTGAGGATTTTGCAAGAGATGTAGCATTTTTACAGACTAAACGGGACTTCTGTATACACCACATCACATGAATAGAGTGGTAATGAGTACACCAAGATACACACTTAATGCAAGCTGTCCTATAGAGTATTGCAAGTAATCCTATACTCCTTATAAAATGTGCATTTGCACTACTACTTGGAGACAGGTGCGGTTTTCTGTAATCTCAGCATTGTAAATCTTCATGATCTCCCTGGAAGAGTTAATGGAAAATGAGTAGTGAGGAGAGTTGGAGAGACCCACTGCTGGGCAGGGAGGAAATGGGGAAAGAAGGGGAGACACAGACAGGGAAAAGGAGGAGGCTGGGTACAGGATAGGTAGGAGGGGAGGGTAGAGGAGTGTCAGTGAGAGGAGATAAGTAGGTTAAACTTCCTGAGCTGAAAATAGCTATCTTCTCCATCACATGGTAGCCAAGCTGCCCAGGGGAGCCTGGCCGTATACAGCAGAGCCTCAGCACACTCTTTCTAATCTGTGCTCTCTCTGTGTGCTTTTCTCTTCTCTCACACACACCCCACACACACAAAACACATCCACTAACCCTTCCAACTGCAACATAATACAACTATATTTAGAGCAGGGCATTTGTGTGACACTGAAGCCTCAGGCCTGATGTGTTGTATTTGTGTGTCTGTTTGTGTGGGCGTTTCCTCTTTTTTTTTTTTTTTTTATTTCCTCGTTTGTAGCATCCTTCCACATTATGAAATGAGACACTTAATCTCATCACACACACCCACATTACCTCACCACACCAATTAAGAACACTTTGTTCAGAACACTGAACAAATTGACACAATAAAGAGCTTACTATATTGAGTAAATTACAGTTCAAATGTAATTTATTACATTACTTGTCTGTTAGTGGCTAATTTCAGACAAACTAACTAAAGGAGGACTGAATGAAATAAGTGTGTGTGTGTGTGTGTGTGTGTGTGTGTGTGTGTGTGTGTGTGTGTGTGTGTGTGTGTGTGTGTGTGTGTGTGTGTGTGTGTGTGTGTGTATCTGTGCGTGCTTGTCATTTCCCATTCATCCTGCATGTTTGATCTGTCAGACCACAAAAAACAAATGCCTGCATATCCTTTGACCTTCGTCTCGAAATGATATCAAACACACTGAGTCTCTGTTGTCTCCCTCTCTCCTTCTAGGCCTTTCTTTTTTCCTGAAACAGATGCTTGTCATTTCTCTTTTTTTGTGGGTCCCTCTTTTTTTATTAGGTGGTTTTGATTTTGTTTCACCTCCATTCTCTTCCTAGTGTTTTTGTGTGTGAACGCCATATTGGTATTCCATCCTATTCCACTTTCCTCTCGAGAAATTGGCTTCCTTTGATGAACCAGGGAGAACCACTAAAAGAGTTGCTTTGACGCTACTGTTATCTTTTCTCTCTAGTTTTCCCTCCTACAACTCTTTGCTTTCTCTTCGTGATTCTCAACTCTTCCCACTCCATCTCTCTCTGAACAGCTCTCCTTCCACTTTTCAGTAGGCATTCTTTATTCCTTTCTAAAGTCCTCCCTCTTGCTTTCCTCCTCTGCCTTCGGCTCATCTTGAATAGACACACAACCACATTCATGCAGCTCAAACATTGACTTTCAATTACTTGGCACATCTGCCTAGATGTGCGTTTGTGTTTGAGTATGTACTTTATTTGCTATAAAAGACACCTTGTGCAGTGTCTGTGTACTGTGATAAATCGTTGGCATGAAAGAGAAGGCTAGACACCCTAGGAGGTAAATTAAGGTAAATTGTGTGATTGAGAACTTAAAAGCAGGGCAAACATTAAGCCCATTTGGGACACGGCGGGGTGTATGCTCTCCATGCAGCTTCATTTGTCTGTTCCTCATCCTTTCAAAGGCACACCTTGGGAGAGAGGAAAAGCGGAGGTCCGCTGTACATCATGACCTAAATTGTTCAATTATGTGCTGTGGTTGAGTGCTTTTAGCCTTGTACATCTGAAATTATTCAATAGATGTAAATAGGTGCACACCGAGAGTCTACTGTACATTCTCTACCTCAGCAATTGGTTGGTTACCTGAATAGGTCCTTATGTCTCACAGTGAAGTAAATTGAAACTATACTTACAATTACATGGTCTTAGGTGATGCTGGAAAAGTTGCATAAGTGTTGTTAAAGTGTTCCAGATGCTTCCAAATAACAGGAACTTTCACATGAGTGTAATCATGTGTTATTATCCAGCTCCATCTAACACTTAATTGGATGTAATTGTCAGGTACAGTGCAATTAGAAGGGGCTAGCAAAGGGATTACAACTAAGGAAGAGCAAGAGTTAATTGATAATGTAACTGCAAAGCAGGAAGTGTGGCTACAATTACTATAATCTAGAAAGACAAATAATCTAACAAGATTTATTACAATCTCCCTCACACATGAATCCATGTAACTGTCTATCTATCTAGCTATGGGCTTTTAAACCCTTTTTCGCACGCTAACTGTATGATACGGAATATAACAGTAGCCTGTGTTCACCCTTCATTCGACCATTCAGGCTGTTGCCATGTTAATAGCACTCTCTTTTCTCTAACTGTCAATTGTTACAATGTTTTTGACAGGCGGCAAACTGAAGGTCTGAAAAGTGAAGCCAATGCAGAAGTGCCTTAAACTTGCATTCTTTCTCATAGCCATCATGAGGGCGTTTCCTCTGATTGCAAAATGTAGTCTTACTGTCTATGAGAAAACTATGCGAAAATGACCCTGTTTCTCACTTGATTTATTATTTCAGTAATTATTGAAAATATGAGTTTACGGTCTCAATAGCTAGTTTGCAGTCTTCTTCAATGAAGCATGATGTTCATTTAGTAAATTATGGTTCCTTTTAGAGTAAAACAGACGATAATGCAGGCTATGTTTTAGGGTGTGGCTACGTTGTGATTGACAGGTTGCTATCATGGTATTTTCTGGTCTTAGAGTTATCCAAGTTTATCGTCTTAGAACATAAAACATTTCACAGTGTGTTTTCAGTTCATAAAAGCTCATTGTAACATTTGGGTCGCCTAAAAATGTCTTATTCAACGGTCGGATGTGCTTCACTCCACCCTCTCGTGTCACTTCTAGTTGCAAAAAACAAGATGGCGAAGGCCAAAAAGAAAATGGCCACGGCAAAAATGCAGAACTTGCTTCGAAACCGGAGTCCACAAACCAATGTGTGACATCACGGTGACAACGTCCATTTCTTATGTGTGGCTTGTTTTTTGATGATTCATCTTGAACTTGGAGACGTCTACATGAATGTATCCAATTAAATGTGATTTGGGGCGAATAGCTAAACCTACCCATCAGCTACCCATCATAAAGCTGCAACAAGTTTATCAAAGTAGCTCGCAGATCAATATCATAGTAGGAGGTGTGTGCTTGGATCACACATTTTTGAGCGAACTGACAGATCTGACTGAAATTCATCCTGTAACTATACCCCACACACATTCACACATGACAGAAGGTGAGGAAGCTCTAACTGCCATTTCACTGTGACTCAAAATAACCTACGTAGTTTTTTTATATATAATACAAGCAAGCAAGGGACATGTGTGGGATAATACTGTATCATCCAGAAATAATTAACTATCCTTTTTCCCCCGTCTCTTTCTCTCCTTTTCCATTTATTTTCCCTCTTCCCAGGACATGGGTCCTACCAGCATGCCCTCTGTGCCCCTCATGGTGGGCTGTGGCGTTTCCTGCACCGCTCTTCTCATCCTGCTGCTAATCTACGCTGCCTTCTGGAGGTACATGTGCACACACCACATGCCTTGATGGTATTGTGTCACTATACTCACACATTGCTTGTGCAGACAGTGGAGATGTTTCTCACTATTCAGCCTCCTACAGCACCAATACATAAAAATTGCAGCTTGTGTGTGTCCTCTGCCGTGCCAAAACTCCAATGAGGCCTAATAAGGAACAAATGGTTCAACTACAGCGGGGGGGGGGGTGGTGATTAGTTTTTGGTAGCACACATGACAGATGGTAAAATCAAGCTAATGACTCTGTACAATGTCCAAAAGGATACTGATCAGTCTGTCAATCTGTCATTAATACTTATCTCATATGGCTGTCCCCTCTCTCTCTCTCTCTCTCTCTCTCTCTCTCTCTCTCTCTCTCCCCTCTGCTCTATAGGTACATACGTTCGGAGAGATCCATAATCTTGGTGAATTTTTGCCTCTCCATCTTGGCCTCCAACTTATTGATTTTGGTGGGACAATCTCAAACACTTAGCAAGGTAAGGGACTGTGCACAGAACAACACAGAGGCAACACATTGCCACATATAGCAACTGGTTTTCCACCAGAAAACATAGTTGCAACGCATTTATGATCCCAGTAACAGTGCTCTTGACCATGCCTTTTACAATGCCTAGAAACAAAGGTTTGTACAGCTGAGTTCTCAAAGTGGCAGGCTGACTTGGCGCACAGCACTCTGAGTACTCTGACAAAGCAAGACTGCACTGTGTAGTGGTCAGTATCGATCTCTATGAGGAGCACAGCAGAGCCAGGTTGAACTCTTGTTCTTCTGAACAATATTAGCTTCAACAGACTCATTTTATTCTTTTATGCTTTCTTTTGCGGAGGTTTCATTTTCTTCGGCTGAATAGCCCGAAGAGATGATTCATGATGACACCTCTTACACAACTACCATTTTTTATTTCTTTGTAAAATGTCTCCAACAGTTTTATTTCTCTCTGACTTTCTTTTTCTCTTTAGGGTCTATGTACTGTGACTGCCGCCTTCCTGCATTTCTTCTTCTTGGCATCCTTCTGCTGGGTGCTGACGGAGGCGTGGCAGTCCTATCTCGCCGTCATTGGCAAAATGAGGTCACGACTCATTCGCAAGCGTTTTCTGTGCCTCGGCTGGGGTGAGCACTTTGGTCTCCATTTGATGCTGAAAATTGTGACACATGAAATCATACAGTAGTTACCTTGTTGTTGGGTTCATTTTTATGTTGCCAAGATTACTCTACCTTTATAGGCATCCTTGAGAACGTTGAGTGCACACATTCAATGTCTTCTTTAAAGGGATAGAGTGTGTGTGTTTTGCAATGGGATTGATGCCTTTCATTTGTCATACCTAAGTTGACTGCATTCCAGTACAAGTTGGAAAACTTAATTGGGTTTGCTCCAGCCAGGTTAGCTTTTATTGGCAATACTAGTTGCTAACTACACGTTAGAAGAGAGGTATTGTGTGCATACAAACATCAGCCAAAGCTAGAAGTGAAGTGAAGAGTCACAGTATACACTCAGAGCAAACATAATCTCACTCCTTTCAGCTGAACGTCACTTCTGTTCCGTTCACCCTCCATGTCCCTTTGTGAGGCTGTCCTCGCAAAAGGCACCAGTGATGTTTGAGGATAATCAAAACACATGATAACATCTGTGTGACACTGGCCAGATGTTTTGAGATATAGCCTTGGAAATTACAACCACAACCTCTAACATCATCGCCCCACACACACACACACACACACACACACACACTCTCACACACACACACACACACACTCACACTCACACTCTCACACACACACACACATACACACACACTGTCTGTTCATTTCACTTTATATTGATCCCACCAGTCTAATCTGCCAAGTCATCGATGCTCTTACCTGATATAGAGGAGGGAGAATGTATAGATCGTTGTACAGTCACAGATGGAGAAAGATACTGACAGTGTGTGTGTGTGTGTGTGAAGCAACAGTGGCAGCAATATAATTATCCTGTGCACTTGTAAATGCACATGAACTGCATAAAACAGTCTAGCAGAGTGAAGGGGATCAAACAGATTATCCTCCTCACATCCATTTTTCCATTTTCTCCCCAAATTATGTGATTGAAATCAGTTGCCATGGAAACAGGAGATATGGGGTGTGCCTGGAGCTGTGTTAGATTAGCAGGAGATGTATGTATAGGTCCGTGTTTCCCGTATTATACATCCGTAAATGCTAGACTGATGTTGTCTAATTGAAACTTTGCGCATTCTGGTTAGTGGACCAGCCTGGCTCCCCACCATCTTATTTGTTAATGTTAATGTGACTTTTTCTAATTGCTTTTCATTTGCAGCCATAATCACAGCTTTGTTAATTACTTGAATATTTCAGAGCCAAGCTCATTACGGAGCCCAACATATTTCCTTCTTTTTCTGGCACATACTCTGTGACATTCAGTCTCACTCTCTTTCCCGACACACACAGACACACACACACACACATGCAGACACACCCACCCTGCTTGATTTAGCTAATTAATGCACAACTTATTGACCACTCCTAGCGATACTTCACATTTGATGCACTCTCTTTTAGTCTCACATCCCCACATGCATAGTGTTACTGGCTCACAGGCATGCTGCATGCACAGGTCACCTTTGGCAGCGTTAATGTACACGAGAAATGCTAAATCAGAGCTTCCATCCCTGCAAAGAACTGGGATCTGAGCCCAGTTTTCATGCCTGCAGCTGGACCGGTGTGTCAGGGAGCACATGCAGCGCACTCTGGCTTAGCTACAGAGCACCAAGTCAGTTTCAATTACATATGCACACGTTACACGCTATTGCACAGCTTCTTCATTTTTGAATAGGAAGAGCCATATGGAGTTGTTCGCACTAGAGGATCTTATTTGGTCGACATGCTTCATCGTCCCCATTAAAGCTTCCTTTTATCCTTTGTCTCACCCTTTTGATCTTTCCCTCTCTGTGTTTCTGCAGGTCTTCCAGCTCTAGTCGTAGCAGTGTCGGTGGGTTTCACCAGAGCGAGAGGTTATGGGACAGCAAGCTAGTGAGTACCACTTTACGACCCCCTGCACCGTCCCTCAAACCAATCATGACTGCATTTAAATATCAGCACTCAATATCAGCATAGCGCCATCTATTGCCCTTACAACCAACCATTCCAAGCATAGTGTTTCTTACTGTTCAAAATACGGTATGCTCCTTTTTCCCTCATGAAGGCTAAGCTTTATTTCATGAACTAGTATTTTTATATATTTTTTTGTATTACTCCCCAGAGGTGGTTATTGATTCAGTGGAGGATCTGCTGTAAGCAGCTGGATATATGAAGTCTGACTGTATTTTTCACAGTGTTTGTATCAACAAAACAATCCATCCATCTATCCATCTGATTGCTATAACCGCTTATTCGTGTTCTGTGTCACAGGGGGACTGAAACGTCTCTCAGTATGCATCAAATTCAGAACACATCTTAGCTGCTCATTTAATATGAAAATGACAGCGTTGTTTATGCATTGTCAAGATTATATATAAAAAAACACACACATTCATGACCGAAAAACTATGTTTAAAATCTGAAATGTGTCCCTAATTTATTCATGACTAGATAAGTAAACAGTCAAGGTTAAACTATTGTCCAACATCAAGCTAATCTGTCTCTTCAGACCTGTTGGGACAAAACCAATAACATAAATAACAACCCCATAATTTTATACACTTTTTATTCATAGAATGCTAAATTGAGATTAGTGCAAGGGATTATGTGACATCACCTTATTCCAACAAAGCCACTTTAAATCCCTTTTAATGCAAAGACAAAAGTAGAAATCTCTCAAGTGAAATAACCAAATATATTCTGACCTCGGCAGAAAATGCTGTTTATTTGAGACTCCATCACTAAGGTCAGAAGCTTGGGACCTTAACTCTAAAATATAATTACTCTCATTGAAGAGTCAGCCATACAGTATATGTGAAGCGTGTTTTGTTTACTTTGGAGCAGATTATTTAAAAGCAAAATCATTGAAAATTACTGTTCAACAAGATATACCAACAAAGAGCTCTGATACCCAATGGTGTAATTGATTTAATAAAAACACATCCTAAAAGGTATTTATAACTTTGTTCCCTCTTACCTTACTCAACACCTCATTAATAATAGGACTGTATATTAGCTTTTAGGCTGTGCGTTGTTCATCTTCCTTTTTATTGAGCTGCAATTAAGACAACAGCAGGGTTTCAGTATGCTCTGATGACATCACTGGAGGACACATTTAAACTCATTAAGTCTCGGTAGCTTTCACACCAAATACAATTCCACAAGAGTATTTACAGTTTGGGGATATGTTTTAGGTAATGTGCATAATACATTTTCTTGTCACTGAGGGCAATATTTACAGAATCAAGCACTTACCCATCCAAAGAAATGACTGCTTTATCCCTCACTTAGGAAATAAAAGATCCTTAATTGTTTTTGTACTAGTTATGGTGAAGTGCTTGGCACTCACAACACGTGGAATGTGAGACCTGAATGGGATTTCTTGCTCAATATACTTCTTTTTTTTCATTTTAGTTGCTGGTTGTCCTTGGAGGGCGGTCTGCTTTATGCCTTCGTTGGGCCTGCTGCTGTAATTGTATTGGTGAGTCTGTCCAAAATACTCTCTCAAAGAGATGATAGTATAATTCTACAAATACTGTCTGAAGTTATACTCCAAGCTAAGAGCTGCAGCTGACCTTTGGGGTTTGTCCTTCGCCTTTCACTCCCTCATGCCCATGTGAGCATATACACGCACCCGGAGTGTCCACGACAAAATGATGAGATGAGCACTTTGATCCTTGGGTTTAAGAATGTCAGCTCAAAAACACTAAAATATATTCCAGCAGACAAGAGCTTTCTGGCTATGTTTATGTACTTTCAAAGTATGAGTCATTTTACCCAATGTATTTAAGGCTAAATCTGGTTTTTTTCAGACTCTCAGTGTGCACCACAATCATAATAATGTGCCATTTGTTTGCCTTTGCCAATTGGTATAAACAAACATTTACAATACAATAACATATAGCTTTATATTGTTCTGCAGCAAAATTGAGTGCATTGAGTGCATTGATTGCATCTCAGTGGCGTTTTAATCATCTGTTGTGTGCTGCTGTTTCTGGCAGGCTAATTTCTGCGAAATTAATCCCTGGGTGGATATTTCCATCACTAAGTTTAATAAGTCAGGGTGGGGTACTAAACTTTATTTTGGTAATTGCTGCCGCCACTGCTGCGGCTGTTGTGTTTCTGCTCATACATTAGGATTTTTTTTTTTCCATGTTGCTTGCACACTCACTGTGTAGCACATGTCAGAAAGGAAGCATGGATCAGACAGCGTCACAGGTGTGCAGAGTGATATGCATTTTCTTGAAGTAAATTCCTGACGAGAGCGTGACAGTTTGACAGTTCGGGACACGACAGAATGCAGGATGATGTAGTGCTGAATATTCATGATTATGATAATGTGGTGGCTTCCAATACTACTAATATTTAAAGGTTACATAGAAAACACAGGAAAACTACCACCTGCACATTCACACTCACAACTCTGTAAGACAGTACACACGAGGTTGGTGCTTTATCTAACAAAAACCTATTGTACACGCATTAATAATAGTAAAACTAACACATTTGATACAAGAATGGTCAGACGTTTGGTGTGTCTACGTTTAAGAGCTCAAAGGTTAAAGCCATCTTGTAAAATCAGAGACAGTTATCCTCAAAGGTTGTGCATCAGGGTCTGGTGTTCCTTGGAATGATTCCAACCTCCCACCACCTCCACAATGTCGATTTACACTCCACACCCCAGCTGCTATGTTCTGTAACGGTCCCCGGGCCCCCGGTGTTGTTGCTGGGGCCCCACTCTAACAAACATCTGTAATGAGAGTGGGGCATCGGGCAGAGAAACACAGACCTTCCCACAGGACTCTTCTCTAATTAATCAACCTGGCCCTGGGCAAATAGCAGAGCAGGATGATGCTGACTCACAATGCTGGGACCGGACATGACTGGCATGACAATAGTACTCTCAGAATCTGGAACACCGTAGGTAGCTGTCAGCAGCAACACGCACGGATCAGAGAGAGAGAGAGAGAGAGAGAGAGAGAGAGAGAGAGAGAGAGAGAGGAATGGGGAGAGAGAAACAACTAGAAAGATGAAGAAGAGTTTTTTTAGTCTATTGCAAAAGCTG